>VWZV01005541.1:101277-210930 GCA_013397155.1 Irena cyanogastra | reverse complement strand
CCAGCAGGACGGGTCGGCATCGGGATAGTGTGGCCAGGAGGAGCAGGGAGGTGATGCTTCCCCTATGCTCGGCACCTCGAGTGCCGTGTCCGGGTCTGGGCTCGGGGCAGGAAGGGCATTCAGGGACTGGAGCGAGTCCAGACAAGGGAATGGAGCTGGGGAATGGTCTGAAGCACACTCGGTCCTATGAGCAGTGGCCGAGGGAGCTGGGGGTGTTTAATCTGGAGAAAAGGAGGCCCAGGGGATACATTATCACTCTCTAAAACTCCCTCCTGACAGGAGGTTGTAGACAGGTGTGGGCTGGCCTCTTCTCCTAGGCAGTAAATGATAAGGCAAGATGACAGAGGCTTAAACTGTGCTGGGTAAGTTTAGGTTGGAGATCAGGAAGAATTTTGTCACAGAAAGGATGATTACATTGGAATGGGCTTCCCCAGAGAGGTGATGGAATCATCATCCCTGGAGCTGTTTAAGGAAAGACTGGATGTGGCACTCAGTTGAGATGGTGATGTTGGGTCACAGGTTGGACTCTGTGATTTCAGAGGACTTTTCCAACCTAACTGATTCTGTGATTCTCCTGCTGGGCTTTGTCCAAACGTAGTGCCCTGCCCTCTGGAGTGGCCTGGGCAGGGATCTGTGCTGTGTGTCAGGAGACATTTATGCCAGAGAGAACAGTGCTGTCACTAAAGCTGTTTCACTCTATTACTCTATTCCCCCCAAATCCTGCCCACACCCCTAATACAACAAATTGTAGAATTGTTAATGTGGCCCTGACAGGGCTTATGTTCAAAATCACTTGTTTTTTCTGTTTTTGGCAGAATAACTTGCTCTTATATTCAATGTCTGTTTCTCACCCAGACCTGAACCCATCAACCCAGAGCCTTCAGAGATTTTACAGTATTACAGTTATTCTTTACAGAACAGGCCCAGTGGATCTCTAGTAGCAATAAATCCAGAACCACATCCCATCTTTGGTGGTCAAAGTGTTCAGATCTGGGCTCCCCTCTGATGACAATGCTCCATGACAGCACAAATATGGCCATCTCCACATTCCCAAACTCTTCCAGCAAGTACAATATTCTGCATAAAATTAAAATCCTAACTCTGGTTAGGGATCCATTTCAAACTGTTTTTGATGCCGAGTACAAAACACAATTCTTGGCTATGAACTGAGTATTTTTCAGCTTCCAGGATGGTACCAAAACCAACAGGGTACTGCAAGGAAGTTTTCAAGAGGAAAATACTTCAAAATACTCCAGGAGACACAGTAAAAGAACATCCTCTGCAGTCTCTATCTATGGAGCTCTGTGGAAATGAGGAAGATGAAATATTCCAGTAGCAAAACTTTTAATTGCACAACGAGTGGTGGGTTTAAAACTTTAAAACATGAAAAATTAGCATAACAAGTTTCAGTTCTGACTGAAAACACCTGCCACATAAACCACTGGCTCCAGATAGTCAGGAGAGGTGCTAATACACAACCTGCAAACACCCACACCCAGCGAGTGTCCCCGGGAACACCAGACAGACAGATCCTGTGTTATTTTACTGTGCCAAACCTGTATCTTTGGCTTGTTCAAGGTGATTAACCATTATCCAGGCACCCTCAGCAGCAAAACCTCCTGCTGAGCACTCCTTCAGTCTTCAGCAAGCATCTTTCTTGCGAGAGAAGTAAAAATCTATCCCTCTGTCCTTGTGCTGCGCTGGTCCCCTCCTGCCCCTAGGATGGGGACATCCTCCCTGTGGCAAATGACAAGGAACAGCGAGGTATTTACTGATGTTGCAGAGTGGATTTGGTCACAAAGCAGTGCTGACATCCAGGAGAATGTGCATGTGGAACTTCTGCCTCCCAGGTTCACTCAAAAAGGCAAGAAGGCCTGACAGGCACTGCTCTAGGCTGGGCTTTAGGAAACCAGGATTTCTGGTAAGGTGAGCTGGGAAAGTTGATCATAATTGAACCTTTGCCTGATGGAGTGGCTTTTTGGCTTCAAGTTTCATCACTGCCTCAAACTGGTGTCTCACTAAGGTGCTTCTGCAGAGTCCCTTCTCTGATTGCAGGTTACTAATCCAGGCCCTCCAACAGCATGGATGAAGCAGAAGGCTTTGCTTCCACAAAACTTTCCACTCATGGCAAAGATATCTGGCCTAAAAATTTGGTCCTGCACCTTGGGATTAAAAACTGAAATGGGGGCATGCTTCATTTTTCATGACTTGGTGCAATACCTAAATTTGAGCCTCCACAAAGTATCCTCACCCAGGAGGAGGCGGGGTAGATGCATGGGGGAAAGGCAAAATGCTGAAGACTCTTATAATGCACAACCCTTGGTTACATCCATCTCCTTCCATACCCATCTCCTCCAAGAACAGCGTCCCAGGCAGCAGATAAAAGCCTTGACTTGTTGCAGGATCAACAACTCATTCTGCCCCCATTCTAAAGGGAAGATACACTCAAAAAGCAAAGTGCAAGGAGCAGTCCCCACATTTACAGGTCTTGCTGACTCCAGTTTGGATGCACTCAAGCAGAAGTTGATTGTTTTCACTTCCACCTCCTCAACAGAAAGGACACTGGGTTGTTTCTCTTCTGTCCACCTGTATCGGGGCGTGGTCACACCAGTGGAGGCTTTGGAGAAGCCCCATGCCCCTGGAGGGGCTGCCAGGGCATGGAAGGATGCTCAGAAGAACATGCTGTGGCTAAGCTCTGCTGACTATACAAGGGACAGAGAAGCAGAAAAAATTTACATCCTTCCCCACAGCGGATAGGACACAGAGCTAAATAATCTTGGCTGCACAGTCCCTGCTGTGATGTAACATGAGCTTGCATTAAAACAACTTTTTTCCCTTTACACCTGAGAAAGAAGAGCAGAACTCACAGAGACTGATGCAGAGCAGCCACAGGAGCCCTCCCACCCCATCCCAGCCTTCCCAGGACTCACAGGCCTCTGGTGGATGTGTCGGCTCCACTCTGGGGCTGTCACCACTGGCTGCGGGTAGGTCTCGCCTAGAGTTACTCCTGCCTGGGAGAGAGCAGCACTGCTCAGTGCCCAGGGGGTGTGGATGTCTGCTCCCTTTATGCCCTGCAGTTCTGGCACCCACAGCCGGACATAATCCCCCTGGAAACAGAACAGGATCCATTCAGTGACACTCCAAGAGCTCCCCAGCAAGGCTCTTTCTCAATGGGAAAGAGAAGAGCCAGATTTCCAAGCAGAGAGGCTGATGCTGTACAGCACCAGTTACCTCTGACAAGCCTTAGCCCCTCTTGCTAAATCCTCCACCCAGACCTAGTGCCTAAAGAGAGATCTGGATGCTGGAGCTCTTCTCCCATGCTCACACTGCAGGCAGAGGAGGGAGGCAGAGGTACATTTTCAGCACTCTTCACCTGTCCTGTTTAGGACGTCCTGAAATGAAGTCACCCTCAAGAAGTTTGCCATGACTGAAGGAAAACAGGATGGCTAGCTCAGCTGCACACTCTTGTGTTCCTGAATCTCTCCTATTAACTCTACTGCTGTGTCCTCTACTAGGGCTAATTTCTGATTTCTTGTTAAATCCTGCCAGCTGCAGTGCCAAAAGGCAACAGCACAGCCTGATGTGAAGCTAAGGAATAGTGTGGAAACAGGTAATCCAGTGTGTGAATACTGGCTAAGCACAAGGAAAGGGCAATTTATCTGCTCCCACCATTAAAGAGAGGATAGTCAGAGGAGTCACAGGTTTAATCTACTCTTCAGCACCTCTCAAGGAATGGTTCTGTCTCTCAGTTAACTCCTGAGTTCTCCTAGAAGCTGCTCTGCGCTCAGGGAAACATCTGTGTGAGGTACTGATGGGATGTGGCTGTGACTCAGAACTAATGGTGATGAAACACTTAACACACTGACCAGGGAAGCTGTGGGGAGCTCCATCCTCCCTGGAGACAGCAGCAGGTTGTTAAAGTTACACTGTCCTGTGCACAAGGAGGAACCTGCCCGACTGCTGGCCAGGAGACACAAGAACTGGTTTTGTACCCACACAGCACACTGATCTCCTCTGCTCCCTGAAAACACCACATATCCTTCACTGCACTCATCCCTGTACAACAGCCACACAAGACTTACATTCCCATCGTAATCCAGGCCTTGTTTGATCATGTTAAACTTCCTGTTGTCCCGTGGGTCGTTGCCAATGCCAGCGCTGTACAACCAGTTGCCGTAATTGCTACAAACATCGTAATCCACCTTGAGAACAGAGGGAGAAAACTGTCAGAAGAGCTGGGCTAGCCCTTGGTCAATCTTCTTGTCCATCCTTTAGCTCAGGGGGAAAATTCCTTGAATGGGATTCACTCCAGCCAGACTGGGGTGGTCAGAGCTCCCCCATGTTGGTACAGACATCTGGCTCAGAAAAGGACCTGCATGGCTGCTTTTCTGGGATCAGCTTCCCAGATTACTTCAGTTCATGATCCTTAGGTCAGAAAACAGACAAAAGTCCAACCAAAGTCTATCTCTGTTTCCTTCCTTTTAAAGGAAAATCCTTCTCTTTCTGCCATCATTTGGCAGACTTCACAAGTAGCCTTAGCATTTGAATGCTCATATTCCAAAAGAAAGTGTTCAAATATGAGATAAAATTATTTCTGACCAGTTACCCAGACACCAAACACTGGCAAAATCATCTCTGCAGATCCTACTAGGCAGTTTTGGGGAAAGTCTAACTCAGACTGTGCAGACTAACCACACAGTGTATATGAGGATGCAAACAATACAACACTACAGTTTTTTCCCCATTGTCAAGTTATTCCTTCTCTTAAACAAATAAAAAGCTCTCAAGGATGCTTATATAAAATGGAGCAGGGCTTTTGAAACAAGCACAAATGAGAGCAGAATGTGATCCCATCTGAGTGCTCTTCAGCTGGGCAGGGTGGCTTAAATCCAACACCAGAAGTTTTCCAGTTGTAGAACAATTCAAACCCTGCTCAGGAGGGGAGTGGAAGTGATAGCAAGGAGGGTTTGGGATCTCTAAGCATTCCTAGGGGTGTCTGTGCTGCAAAAGCAGCAGCTGTGGCAGAAAGAGCTGGTTCAGTGCCGTTTTCTTCTCCCTTTACTGCAGCCACAGCAGCAACCAGCCCACAAAGAGATGTTTCCAAGATCTCAGCCACTCCTTGGAGTGAGGAGCTCAATGCTCCAGGATGGCAGAAGGCTCAGGAACGGGCTCTGTCAAGCTGCCCTTTCTCTGCAGAGCCAGTGAGTGCCAGGGTCAGGGTGAGCAGCAGCCAGCTCTGCTCCCTGTGCACCAGGCTTCCCCTTCCCAGCTCACTTCCTCCAGCTGGTGAGATAAGGAGGGAAGAAAGATGCCATTGGAGGCCTGATTGTGTGTTTAACGTGCAGGAAAGCGTGTGTGGGAGGTGAGGGCAAATCCAAGGGGGCCTGGAGGAGGCAGGCTCATTTCCCCCTCAGCCTTGCCCCTTCCTGGCATTCTCTTCTGTTTGTTTCTCTGCCTTTCCTTGGGGCCTGACCCTGGGAATGAAATCAATGAAGTCAGAGCTGAGATATTCTCAGTTCAGAACACCAGTGCTCTCTGGCCTTTCCTCTGGCTCCTGTGGGTTGCAGAGAGCTTGTGCCTCATTTTCCCTGCCTGTCTGGTGTGGATGGCACACACAAACACTTGGTGGGCCTTTGCTGGCAGTACTGGAGATGAAATAAGCATTGCTTTCCTTTTTTAGAGGCAAGTGAGACCAGTTTCAGTTCTGTACTGGCCTGTACCCTTCCCCACCAAGCTGATGTCTCCTGTGTGCTGCTCTGGGGATGCCACCAGGTTACAGTAACAGCTGTGTGACACAAGATGGGACCAAAGAGCACAAGGACCAGCCTGTGCCACACCAACCTACAGTGGCCATCAGCATCTGGGGCTTCCCGAGGTGAAAGGGCCAGTGCAGCATGGTAAATTCTGCTTCCAGCAAGGCTGGTATGCATGTCCTTAGGAATAAATGTAGAGAACACAGGCAGCATCTTTCTAGTGTGAGACCTTCCAGGTCTTCCCCACTTGTGGAATAGGACACACTTGTGGAAGACTCTTGCTTTTATCTGGAAAAGCATCACTGCATGGAGTTCTCCAAACTCCTTTCTGGAGGATCCTGAAGTCCTGCACTGTGTTGTTGTCCAAGCCCACTGCTGCTCACAGCATTGGCATGGGAGAGCATCCTGCAGCCAAGGCCATGTCAGAGCCCAGCTCCAAGGAAGTTAAAAAAAAATTCCCAAAAAAAGTTTCTTAATTGCAGATACTGGCAAGGCAACTGGGCTTTCTCTGCCCATCCAGCACTCTTAGCGAGTGGAAAGTTTTCTGATTACAAGTCACCTCCTGGATCCCACAGATAAGACCTTTAATGTGAGGCTGATGTGAGTATTTGGCCTTTTTCAGTCAGTACCATGAGAATCCACGGGGACTGAGGTCAGAAAAGAGGCACAGCTATTTAACTGAGCTCACACAGCTGCTGATTGATATAGGAGAGAGGAGTTGGTGCTCCAGTTGGCAGGGAGGCCTGTAGCACTCCAGAATAAAGAAGGATGCCTCCAGCCAGGGTGGAGCTCTGTGGAAGCTGATCCAGCCATTGTCCCTACTTGCCTGTGCTTGACTAGCTGGCTTCCCAGTCCACAGCCATCAATGCATGGACACTGTGCCAGCACACACTTCTTTTTATGTTCTATTTCTGGGCTGCCCTTCTCCCCAGCCTCTGGGGTGAGCAAATCAGAGCACTGTCAGCAGAATTCATGTTGGAAAGTTTTCCCAAATGTGCCAGATCTCTGGCTAAAACCCTACACAGAGGATTAATGCTTACTGCAAACTTCCTGGCTACATCTTTGTTGATGGCAGCTCCACTGTGACAACATTCCTTTTACTTATGAGAGCTTTGGGAAGCTCACACCCTGCAAAAAGTATCTACACGGTCTTGTATCAGCCTGAAAATTCCTGATCATCACCTGTACCCTTTCTTATAAATCAGGGCTGTCCTCCTGCCTGCCATTAAACTCCAGGTACACAAAGGGCCCAGTCTTACCAGCAGGTATTCAAACCATTCTGCCCCCATCCTCCAGTCCAGCCCCAGGTCCTTGGTGAGGAAGCTGGCGACATTCTGCCGCCCTCTGTTCGACATGAAGCCCGTGGCACTCAGCTCCCTCATGTTGGCATCCACAAAAGGAACCCCAGTTTTGCCCTCTGCAGAGACAAAACACAGCACTGGGATATCAGGATGCTTTTGGGGCACTCATAAATCAGCCTGTGGCCGTATATTCACAGCCATTTCCAAGGTAGTGCCAGTGCACAGTGGCAGGGAGAGATTTCAGTGTGGTTTGGCTGGAGTGCAGCCACTAAGATCCACTGGAAATTAAATTGGTTATCACACTGAAAATTAAGCTGGGGAGAAGTTTTGGCAAGAAGAAAAAAAAAGTACAGAAAAATCTCAGACTGGAAAAACAATCAAGTGGGTTGCAGGGAATTTTGCAGAGTAAAAGAAATATGCACAATAGTGAGACGGGCCAAGAACAGAAGGATTCTTGACAGGTGACTAACAGAGGGATGTACTGGACAAATCCCCCAGGGTTAGTACCTGAAAAGCAGAGTTGGTCTGTTGTTAAGGAAAAGATTCACTGTGCCTGGATGATTTATTTTATCCTGTGCAAATGGGTACACATGGCATTAACACAAAAAAGATACAGAGGTGTGTATTGCAGTGGTTCTAATGCTTCAATCTGTTAGTCCCTCCAAGTTTTGAGACATTATGCTTGCTATTCATGTTACAACAACAAAGTTATAACAGCTTAAGAAAAAGGCTGTGGGATTACAAAAGATGTGATTTAGTCCAAATCTGTTATAACCTTGTAACCAAAAGCAAACAGAACAAAACATAGCAGGCATGGCAATCTAATATTGATAAGAAGGGCTGGTCAGCCTCTGTGTGACTAAACAGAAGGGACCAGCAGGTCACAAACACTCCCTCCTGCAGGAAAATCTACCTGCAGTGCACCTCACAAAGCAGGGTAGCCCTGTGGGCTGCTCCTGTACGGTGCTCAGTCTGGGAAGGGAAGCCACACACGCTCATACCCTGGTGATGCCAGTTTAAATGCCAGCCTGACTGTGCTGGCAGCTCCCCTCCAGAGACCTGAGTCAGTGCTAGGGCACGTGTGAGCCCCAACAGACAGGTGGAGAACAAAACACAGCCAGCCAAACCTGTGGTTTCTACTGACCTTTCCAACAGCTGAAGAGCTGCAGGTCCTTTTTCCAGGGGATCTCTTTGCTTTGAAGCCCTGTGGAGGAAAATAATGACCTGCTGATGAAGAAAGACTGACACAGTCAGTTACTCACACCACAACACAGCCAGGGGAGCTTGGCTGACACAAGGCATGAGGGTGAAGCTCAGACTCAGTGCCATTACAAACAAATCTTCTGCACACATTTAGAGATGATCCAATCCTCCCCTCCAGTGTTGCAAAGGGATGTCTTGTGCACATAGAGGGTGCTCAAACTCTAATGGATTTTGTCTATTTGTTTTGCTGATGTTTGTTTTTTTTTCCTTTTTTAATTAAAAATGACTCAGACCTCACAAGTGGATGGAGATGTGCTCTGGCCCACACTGGTATTTTCTTTTTAAGCTTTCCTCCAGGAAAAATGTTTCTGTGAAAGCTGTTTCTGTAGCAGGTACTACATCCAGAATTACCTGGCAGAAGCCCCAGGTAACACTTTGCCCCTGCAAATGGGATAGGAACAGATGAGGGGTATGATTTCATGTTTGCAGGATCCAGTGGCAATTACAGCCTTCTGTGCAATGGAGCAGAGGCAGCAGGGACAACTCAGTTCTAGCTACAAACATTCGAGATCAGGCCCACCACTGGCATCCAGTGCCACCAGAACAGCCACACAGGCCTGGCAGATGTGACACAGGCCCTGAGGGAGATATGTCCCTCTGCAGCCACAGCTGGATGCCAGGCAGGCTGCCCTGGAGCATCTAAGCCAGTGCTGCATCACCTGCAGAGCAGCTCATCCAGCACAGCATCACCTGCAGGGTCTCCTGACACATGGGCTGAGTATTTGCTGTTGCACTGAGTGCTCAGACCCCCATTTCACATGCACACTCCTGTCACTGGGGCTGGAGACAGATATTCTGATTCCTCTAGTGCAATATCTGGTTTCTTGGGATCCACCCTGCTGGGTCAGTTCCTGCTCTGTCCCAGGTCCTCTGGAGAACTCAGGCAAGCCTGAAGCCTGGATTCTGCTGAAAGGTGGAATGTCTCTGGAAACAGCACCTTCACTCTCCTTGTGCTGCTGTTTCCCACAGACACATGTCAATAATACTCCCCATATCTAATCAGATTTGGGGATCAGTATCCAGCACCGTGGTGCTGAGGCATTTCTGTGCCAACAGAGAGCTCCCAGCAGCATCCCAGGGTGGTGAGACAAGCAGCATGAGAAGAACATTTTTACACCTTAATGCAAACAGCCTCTTCTCTTACTTTTCCTGTTGTAAGAGAGTACCTTTCCCCCCCAAAAGTGGTGATCCATACACACCTCTTGATGAGAAAATCCTTCTGCCGTATTTCAGGGCCACAAACCGAAAGTAATCCCTCCAGAGCAGTTCAAACAGGACCCTGAAACACAAAGCCATCTCAGTATTTCACTGTGGGTCAGATATGATTCTGAACTAGGATTCTGCTTCCATACAACCCATCATTAACACTGTGAAGTTTATTCACATTTATTCAGGGACCTTCCCCGTGACACCAGTACTTTCCCCAAGCCTGCTTACCTGGCTTACAGGGAAAGCAAACTCTGCATGAATCACTTGGGAAACTTTCCTCAGCTCACATGCAGGAGCAGTTTCAGGAAACACGTTCCTCCTCCATCCCTGCTGGGATGTAATTCTGCACAGGGCAGGGCGAGGGCCTGATTGAGCTTCACACTTCCACAGGAACGAGCACATCAGCACATTCCTGAGAGCTTTGTGTTGATTTAAGCAATAACCTTTGCAAGGCACTCTAAGACACCTTTCAAAACTGGTTTACAGTGCTCCAGCCCATTACATCAGGTTCTAGGCCCATGGAAAAAAGGACAGTTTTATATAAACATTTTTATATAAAAAGAGCTTCTTATAAAACAATGGCACATCAGCCTCAGAGACCTGCTTCAACTCTATGCCATATGGGAAGCACTCTGCTCAGCTGATTTTTAGGCTGACAAGATCCTTCTGGATAATCTGGTTACGGAATAGAATCACAGAATCAGGGAATCAGTTAGGTTGGAAAAGACCTCTGAGATCATCCAGGCCCATCTGTGACCAAACACCACTGTGTCAACCAGACCATGGCACTGAGTCCAGTCTTTCCTTAAATACTTTCAGAGACACTGACTCTACCACCTCCCTGGAAAATCCACTCCCATGCCTAATCACCCTTTCACTGAAGAAATTCTTCCTAATGTCCAGCCTGAACAGAACAATGTACAAATCCTAAAAGGTAGTGTTATAACACTGAGGTTCAATGAGTCCCTCATGTGCAGCCACCATGACCTGTACTTCATTTTACAACTGACTTCTTGGGAGCTTGACAGCTTCATTCTTATAATTACTGAACACTTTAAAATGCTAAAATCATCATGGCATGCCAGCTGCCAGCAGGCTGGCTGACTGTTAGATGGAAAACAGGAGTATGTTCATTTCTTGAAATCTTTCTTCTCTTAATTGTCTTTGAAGCAAAGAAACCCCAAACACACACTTCACGGGTGCTGATATTTTATCTGTCATTTGAATTTTAATGAAACTGAGCATTTTGGCCAGAATGGTTGGCAGCATTCTGCCTGTTCTTCACCAACCACTGTGCTGTTTGACATGTTGCAAATGTAACAAACCAAAATGAATATTTAGTTCTAGAGTTTGCACAGACATTATGGTTTGGGATTTTTCCCATCCAGGTCTAGTGTTAGGCCAAGCTCTAACATGAACCTGTTTCTCTCTCAGAGCTCCAGGTTCTGATTCACAGTGTCTGGGCAGAGCTGAACAAGTTCAAGGGCAGCCCAGGGATGGATAAACTGAGAGGTGAGGAAGAGCACAGGTGACAAGATGGGATGCCTTAAAGCCAAGTCCCAGTGCCCTCTTGCCCTCTGCTCTGGTGTGGTGGTCATAGCCAGGCAGCTGAGCAAACATGGGGCCACTTGCTGGACTTGTGGCCATGGGACCTTCAAACACTATGAGATTTGCATGAGTCACAGTCACTGAGACTTTTGGGCTCATACTCTCAGTCTGAGAAACCCTTTGGCTTTTATTTGTAAACTACTCCTCCTTCTCATTTAGCCCACAGAGATGGATGGTGCTGATTTGCTGAGATTGTTTTCAAAAATCATGAGCCACGGCTTCCCAGCAATAATAATGACAACTGGCATTCATAATCATTACTTACAAAGTGCCTAAAGCCCCTGGGTGTCAAAGACAGACTAATAAATCTGTACTGAAAGAGAACTACAGTGCAACCCAGAGGAACCAGCCAGCAGGCACAGGAAAAACAAACATTAATTATGAAGAGAGTTAACAAATCACTCTCCTGTGCATGAAATGCCAGGTTCCTTTTCAGAGAAAATAAGCCATGCTGATGGTGCAAAGACATACCAGTATGTGCTCTGATTTGCTGTTCTCTCTCTCTCATACTTCTGGATCTGCTCATAGATGTATCGAGGTGAGATGCAGCCCAGTGCCAGCCTGAAAGCAGAGGAATGATGTCCTGAATTCCATGCAGGACTGACAGCTTGATGTCAGCTCAGAGGGAGGAGAGGGGCAGTTTTGTGTCTAGAGCTGTTGTCTAAAAATTTTGTTCAGCTTCCAGTTCTGACCGTGACTTCCTAAATGGCTTTAGTCAAGTTGTAACTTCTCTGCAACTCTTCAAGAGAGAGAATTCTCTTCCAAGAACCAAGATCCTCTCCTTCCTGGGGTATGACTGTTACAGGAGTCTCCAAGCTATGGAGATAAATTATTTTACTCAAGTTTGACAAGTTTTGCCTAAACAATTTAACAAACCCAATGACAAACCCAGAAAAGAATCTCATATGGCAACCTCTGCATCACATGTCCTACCTGTCCTTTTACCACAAACCTCCTTATTCCATGCCCAGGGCTCCTTTTCCTGCAGAGCCTCAGTACCTCATCTGAGCAACCACAGAAGGCAAGTGACTGCTGAAAACCTGAGCCCTGGCAGGAAAACTAGGGAATCAAATCCTGCTCTGGCATTTCAACCCACTGGGCTCCTTCCACTTGCTCCAAATCAGTGCTGTTGCAAGACAGGAAAGAACTTGCAAACTTCAACCCCATCATACAGGGTGATAAAGAACAACTTCTACCTTGCTTTTCCTAGAAATGCATTTTATTGCCATTTCCACTACAGCTTGTGGAAACACTGGATGCTCTAATGAATTGTGAAAGAAAGAAAGATTTTGAAGAGTTTTCCCTTAATTGCTGAACAGCTCTAATGGCCAGTATGAGATGGGAATGACTGGCTGCAACCTGAAGTGCTCTGATTTTGATTAGGTGACAGAGGAACATTTTGGGGCAGGCAGATCAGGACTGCTTGCTCTGAGCAAATGGCCAGCTTGGAAAAACTCAAGTGGAGGCCACAAATAAACTTCCACAGAGCCAGCAGTCCTGAGATCTCGAAGTGCCACCAGATGGAGCCATCCACTGCAACCATCAAAACACAAAGCTCGTTGGAAACAAGAAATCCCGACCTGTAACAGCCTCGGAAATTTGGTTCTCATTGCATTTCTGTTGGGACAATCCAGATGCTCTCAGCTTAGGCTGAACTAGGTTCTGCTGCTGTTTCAATTCCAGTCTGGAATTAACTCTGCCTCTTCCAGCACCAGGGACTAAAGCCTCTAATTAAAAATCAAAATATTTACCCACACAAAAGATCCTTTCCAACAGGAAAAATCAGAAGTGTCTGATTTTTCAGTGCAACCCCGCAGAAAGAAAATGGCAATGAGGTGGGGTGATTTGCTCCAGACTATTCAAGAAACCAGGATTAGGCTGAGTTCTGCTACAGCCCTGCCAACACACTGAAGCTGTGCTGCTTCCCTGCCTTTCCCTTCCCACACAAAGCAGCATGAAGCCAAAGGCAAATGGTGAGTCCCTCCTGCTCCCTGTCCACACTGTGCTCCCAGCACAGTTCTGCCTCACTGCAGCAGTTCCAGTTCCAGCCTTAGAGGTGCTCCACCATAATAAAAGGGCCAAAGGAACCACACCTAGACCCCTACCCATGCCCAGCAGCACTCAGCAGACAGGTAAAATCTGTTTGGGATGGAAGCAGAAAAGGATTTTCCAGCCTCAACAAAAATCTTTACCACGGTGCGAATTTGGTTGAGTAATCCATTCCCACCAGCCCATTCCGAGTCTCCTTGTAAGAAGCAACCAGGTTCTGTGAGAGCAAAAGAACAAAAGGTTTTAATACTTTACTAGCAACCTGCTTAATGTTCTTTCCTTCTGGAGCCAGAGCAATCTGGCAGGGCTGGGCTCCCTCCCACGGCTGCCTGCAAGGATTGCACAGCTGCCCAATTCCTGCCTCCAGCACACAGGCACTAATCAGGCCAGCAGTCTTCACTGTAGCTCTGGGGTGTGTCACAACC
Organism: Irena cyanogastra; assembly: GCA_013397155.1. NCBI lineage: Eukaryota > Metazoa > Chordata > Aves > Passeriformes > Irenidae > Irena > Irena cyanogastra. The sequence continues at coordinate 197,322 of VWZV01005541.1, read as the reverse complement.
TGTGCTCCCTGCTTCAGCCGACAGCACATTTCTGTCTACAAGCACTGCACACCTGGCTGTGCTGCTCCCTGCCCATTCCCATCTGATTCTGGATCAAAAACCCACTGAAAAGCACCAGTGGAACCAGCAGCCTCGTGGCTGCATGTTTGGGGGTTACAGAACCAGTGTGACAGCACCCAACACTCGGCTGCAGCAATCCTGACCACTGCAGCTTCTGTGCCCACACATTTACAGCAGGAGGCAGATCTTCCATGTTCTGAGCATTCCATGGACAATGCAGAGGACATAGGGAAGACCAATCTCTCCTTGATCACCTTCACTGCACATGTTACAATTGCCAAAGGGCTGCTGTAGCTCACTGGGGAACACAGTATTTGCATTACAAAAAAAAAAAGAAGGAACAGGTTTTCCAGCTCTGATTATACTAATGCTTGACCAAGAGCAAAAGCTACCTACACTTGTAGTTATTTTGGTTGGGAAGGAGTTACTTTTCTTCATTGTAGCTAATCTGGGGTTGTTTTGGATTCGTGCTGAAAACAGTGCAGAGAGCACACCAATGTTTTCCTTACTGCTGAGCAGAGCTCCCACAGCCTCAAGGCCTTTTCTGCTTCTCTCACCACCCCACCCTGAGTAGGCTGGGGGTGCACAAGGATTTGGGAGAGGATACAGCTGGGACAGCCGACCCCAGCTGACCCAAGGGGTATTCTAGACCATATGATGTCATGCTCAGCATATAAAGCTGGAAGTCAGGGTGTTTGGAGTGATGCCATTTGTCTTCCCAAGTAACTGTGATGGAGCCCTGCTTTCCTGGGGATGGCTGAACACCTGCCCACTGGTGGGAAGAATTAAATGAATCCTTACCTTGCTTTGCCTGTGCAGGCAGCTTTACTTTCCCCATTAAAGGCTCTTTAACTCAACACGTGACTTTTCTCACTTTAATCCTTCTGAATCTCTCCTCCATCTCACTGGCAGGAACTGAGGGAGCAGCTGCTGAGCTGCCTTATGGGGTTAAACCAGGACAACAATCCCCAAAAGCAAAGGACTGCAGGAACTTGGGAGCACAGCTGAAAGGATGCCCTGGGGGCTGTCCCAGTGAGGCACTGGGAACACCACACCTTTAACCCATCTCAGCTGGAGAGGTGCTCCCTCCTTCATCCACAAAACTGCTTGATGCTGTTGGAAGTCAGCACATATACCGCTGAATTCAGACAAGGAAAATTCAAGACACTTCCTCAAACTAGACCAGAAAGAAGTTCAAAAACTGTCTGACAAAATTCAGTCAGCAGGAGCTTCACTCCACCAAAGCAAGAAAACAAATAGTAGCTGTCGTTATTGGCTGCAAGATTTCAAACCAGACTACAGAAACCTCCTACTATTTATAACTGCAGGCAGAACTTGGGTTGCTTGCTCCTCACCGCAGTTGCAACTCCAGCCCTTCAGGCCACTTTTCACTCCTCCAAAACAGGAACTACATTGCTGATGATGTGAGACACGAACAAAGGAGGAGCAAATCAAGGTAAAGCAGCTAAAAAATTTCGTCCCAAGTCCCAGCAGTTAATGGAAAAAAATACTTCAGAGAGATGGCCAGTAAACTAGGTTCCTAAGTATTTGGCTAACACTCCCCAGTCCCAGATGACTTCTTTTTGGTCCAGTTTGTCTCCCTGAAAAACTGAAACAATACTAATTCCCTCCTTTGTGAAGTTTTATACGGGAGCTAAGGAAATATTATTAGGAAGCGAAGTTGCAGCCTCACCCACTTGCACAGCCGTGTGTACAAGGGGGAGGATGCAGGCAAGGAAATGTAAGAGTTACCGTGTCCCAAAAATAATATTGCAGCCTCATTAAAGCCTGGGTCTCTCCTCCACTGCACGGGAAGGCTGTCCGGGGATCAGTCACAGGATCTGCCACACAAAACACCAACACCTTGTTACCCCTGGGAAAGCATCCCAAAGGCAGGGAGCGTGAAATCTAGGGATGCTCAGCAGTGGGGATGTCTGCTTCGGGGGCATAAAAGATTGTGTGGTCTTCCTTTAAAATAAGGGTCATATCAAATATATTAAAAATCACTAATGATGTTTCCTACCCAGCTGCAGGGTAGGAAGTTCCCACACAGGGAATTTACCTGTGTCTGAACTGAGTGAACTGAGGCTTAATTACAGTTTGAAGGGCAACCACTGCTTCTGTGTTTTGGTTCTCAGCAAGAGACGTATCATAGAATTATAGAATCACAGAATGGTTTGGGTTAGAAGGGACATTAAAGATCATCCAGCTCCAACCTCCTGCCATGGACAGGGACACCTTCCACCATCCCAAGTTGCTCCAAGCCCCGTTCAGCCTGGCCTTGAACCCTCCAGGGATGGCACATCCACAACTTCTCTGGGCAATCTGTGCCAGGGCCTAACCACCTTCACAGGGAAAGAATTTCTTCCTCACATCTAATCTAAATCTACTCTCCTTTAATTTGAAGACAAATATCTACCTAACCCTGCAACTAAAGACAGATGCTTCTAGAGCACCTCCCAGACTGAAAGGGCCAGGATAATCCAATCATCCTTAGGGACTACAATTCATGTAACTCTCAAGCACTAGTTGCCTCTGCAGTTTTACAAAAGGACATTTTTTTCTGTGACAGAATATAATATGCACTGCAAGATGTTTGGTTTGTATTAACCATCAAAGCTCAAGTGCAGCCAGTACAGGTACCTGATTCAGCCTGGCTGAACATCTGGGAATCTGAAGCAGCAGGAAATGACTTACTTTGTAAACCACATTTTTCAAAACTGACCTAAATAGGAAATTTTTAAGAGCAGAATCTAAGCAGGATTTCATCAGAGCAACTTCCAAATTAAGTTTTCTCACCCTTCTGTCCGAAATCCTCCATTGTAGGGATACTCCCTTCTTCCAGGCCTGGAGCCAGGGGCTTCAGCTGATCTGCCACCCGCAGGGGGGGCCGGACCTTGGCCCCGGATTCCAGCGCTTTTCGGAAGTGGGTGTAGACATCGGGTAACCTGCAGAGATGAGAGCAGCCAGGTCACCGCCCTGGCCCCTCCACGCAGCACACACCCCTTGCCCAGGAGCAGCACTAGCATTCCAGGCTGTCCTCCCACCTTTGTCATGCCCGTTTGAACACTGCCAGGCACAACAGAGGCAGATGCCCCGGGGATAATAGCTACCAGCAGCTCAGTCCAAGCCCAATTTCTTTCTGCTTCTGATGCAAATTGTGCCTTTTCAATTTAAGGTGTGCCCTGGTGGGGAAACCCGTGAGAGCCCCAGATTTATCTCACCTAACTTCTGATTAACAGAGCTGATGTCAGTGTAAAAATCTACATCTTCCTGGTGCCTTTTCAGTCAAAGGAGAAAAACAGGCATGTTCATGGCCTGACTGGTCTGCCCTTATTATAGATATTTTCTACAGAATACCATGAATCACTCAGCTCCATCAACTACACTTCAAGTGATTACTGAGGGAGCAGTGAAGAGTACACACACCAAGGGACGTTGGAAGAAAATCATCTCTTAGGTCCCTTCCAACCCAAACCAATTAATGGTTCTACAAAGTTGCTTCAGGTGAAGTTTAGATTGGATATTAGGAAAAGTTTCTTCACAGAAAGGGTGGCCAGGCTGGAACAAGCTGTCCAGGGAAGTGGTGGAATCACCATCCCTGGAGGATTTAAAAGATGTGCAGATGTGGCATTGAAGGACATGGTTTACTGGTGGCCTTGCTTAGTTAATGGTTTGATTTGATGGTCTTAGAGGTCTTCTTCAGTCCCTTAATGAATGGTCAAACACACACCTCGGCTTTGTACATACAGAAGCATAAATCCTACTAGTGCAGAGGGCTGAATGTGCTGCTTCCCCTTTGTGTGCCTGAGCGTGACAGCACTGTTCCAGAAAAGCACAAACAGAAGGACTAACAGGTCCTTTCTCTGTGGGACCAGAGGACTGGGAGCCCTCCTGAGTGAGAAACAAATGGGACAGTGGAGGGTGACACCAGGGAGCAGCCCACCTGTCAATAGGCCTGAAGGGAAGATCATCTCGATGATACAGCGTGGACCCCCAAAATCTCTGAACCTTCACCCCACGCTGCCTACACACCTGGCACAGCCCCTTCTCCACATCCAGCTCCTCCTGCGTGACCTAGGGAGAACAAAAGAGTGAGGCCAGGGCTGCACAAATGCAGCCCCCACATGCACAAAGACCCTGGTCCCTGGTCTTGCCCTCCACATTACCTTCCTCCCTCTGCCCCATCGAGGACTCCCACTCAGGGAGTCCCCATCCCAGGAACTACCCAGTTTCCCCAAGGTTAACAACACCACAGCCAAGAAAGGCTCTGAACACACAGGATCTGCATCACCACTTGCTTGTGGAAGAAACCTTCAAGCATGATTTTATCTTTTAACTGTGTCACTCGAGTGTTTCCCTTACCTCTTCATGGAAAACCACAGCGGTGACGGAGCCCAGCTGAGTAATCAGATCACAGACCACATCTTCTGGCTTCCCCTTCCTCACAACCAGGGTACTAAAATACAAAATATTGCCCTGAAATAGGTTTGATGTTATTGTTATTTATGTGTACAAAAGGCCATCACCCCAGCCCAGGCAGGCACTCGTGTCCTAGTTTTCTGTGGAGCACAGGCAATGTGTGGAGGCAGGCAGACATGATTTGACCAGCCTGCATTTTTTAGGAGCCCCTGAACAGTGTTTGTAAGCCTCTGGGGCTTAGTTTGTGTCAAACACATTTCTGCCACTCTGGATGCCTTAGAAAGGATGACTGGGCACAAAGCCAGGCTGTTACCTAAAAGTGAATCTGTTTATCCTCACACACTAAAGATTCAAGGGCTGGCTGATCCACCTTGTCCAAGTTTCTCAGAGAGACGTTGTCCCATCCCTGGAAATATTCAAAGTAAGAATGAATAGGAATCTGAACCTGATGTGGTTAAAGATGTCCCCTGTTCATTGCAGGGGGTTGGACTAGATGAACCTTAAAGTTCCCTTCCAACCCAAACTGTTCTATGACTCCATGATCTTTTGCTCTGCAAAGCCAAGTATTATTTGGTAGTGGATTCTTCAGGCCCTGGTCTACCCCAATTGTGGTTCTAAAGGCATCATAAACAAGGATATCTGAGTCTAGAGACTGGGTTTAGTGGGACAGGGCTAAGGAAATGTAACTCTCCCATCCCAGAAGCCAGGATCCATGCTGGTCTGTCTCAAGCCAACTCCCAGGGAAAGCTCTCCAGGGACAAGGAAGGCTCCGGGCCACAGTGGCTACTGTAATTGCCCACATCTCAAAATTCATATTTCATATTTCCCACTGTCAGCACCCTGGGCAAAGCACTCCAGACTGACACTCATCCGGGGTACCTGAGAAAGCAAAACCCACGTGGCACAGAGCATGGATGGCTCTTTGTCCCCTGGGCAGGTGACCACAGCAGGTGGTCACAGAGGACCCTACTGTATCGAACAGAAGGGCTGTGGCTTTCTGAAATCAGCCACCACCAGAGCCCAGAGCACCCGACACGATCCGAGTCACAGCACAGGTATGTGCTGAAAAGGAGCAGGAAAATAGAAATGTGTTATTTGCACTGTGCTTTCTCAACTACCTTCCTTTTTTCTTGAGCGTTTCCCGCAGATCCTTCACACTTTCCAGCAAAAACCTGAGCCTGTGGGGCCCCGTCCTCGGCAAGCCGTAGCAGTGGGTGCGCAGGTAGTGCCGCGGGTCGAAGCAGTAGAGGGGAACCACGAAATCCGCGTTGTGCTGAGCCCAGAGGAGCACCTGGAGACACAGAGCGGGCGGGAGAGCTCCCGGGGCAGGCTGCAGGGAGAATCCCTCTCCATCCTGCCCGACAGCGGGGCTGCTCCTGCAGAAGCCCCGGCGGTCCCTACCTGGTTGTCGTGGGCGCGCAGGTCGCAGCGCAGCAGGCAGATGGCCGTGCCCGCTGGCCCCGACATCGTCCCTCGGTGTGGCCTCTCTCACCTCGCCCGGGCCGGCTCTGTGCCCCCTCTGCCCGGCCCCTCATCCCGCCCCGCCGGGGAGGAGCCGTCCTGCTCGGATCGCCGTGTCCGCCCCCAGCGCGTCCCGTGCGACACGGGCAGGTCCCGTCGCGCATCCCCGCAGGGCAGCGGGAGCGCAGCGGGGTCCCCTCCCTCGGTCTGGGGTCCCCCTGCCTCTCACCGAGCCCTGCCCCGGCCGGTCGCTCTTATTGCTGGGTGTTTTTTTAACCTCTTATTTTTTAAAATCTCTTTATCTTTCACACAAGAGCATCGGGGAGCCGCCTCGCTCCGCGCTGCAGCGGAGTTGTGCTGAGGCTCAGCCATGGTGACAGCGACCCTGTGCTGGGGGCGGTGACACCGAGCCTCGCCCTGCTCCGACTGTGTCGATCGGTGCTTATCCTTGAAATGCCACTGCGATGTGATGGCCACTAGCACAGGAACCAGCTCTGCAGAGAGTTTGTCACCCGCTGACCGACAAAAGGCGAGCTGTAGATTAACAGTATTTAATGTACCTGGTTCTCAGCAGTGACAAAAGTGGTTGAAGTGAAAAGGCTTTGCCTCATCCTATGGCTTCCGTCAGCCGACATCGGGCACCAGTGGTCACACATCCCTTACTCACTGAACTGTCCATCAGGATCCTTTTATTTTTTCATTCAGCTACTCTCATAAGAGGAAACCAAGCACAGGAGCTGCCTGCCCGAGGAAGCAGTGGAGTCACCATCCTTGGGGACACAGCTTGGTGGTGGATGTGGCAGTGCTGGGTTAATGCTTGGACTCGAGGTCTTTTCCAAGTTAAATGATTCTATGATTCTATGAAATGCTTGGTTTATGTGTTCTCCAGCCAGCTGCTTCCCTTGTGTAGCTCTGCTGATTGTCCTGGGATGGGAGAGAAATGGAGAAGGGGTTAACACGTTGCAGCAAGGAACTGGTGATGATTCAGGATCCAGGTTTACAGCAATGAGTTGCTGCAGCTCATTTAAGTACCTGAATTGCTGAAGTGGAGTTTTTGGTGAAGCCACAGGGACTCTGACCAGGTGACCAGAGATTAAATGTGGTACCCAAACCCCAGTGGGTCCTGGGGAGTCCTGGCTTCATGTGCATCACCTCCAGGCCTGGTGGTGCTCTGCATGCAGCCTGGCTGTGGGAAGTGATGTGGTTGCCTGTGTAACCCACATGACACATCATCTCCTGATCCCTTCTCTGTGCACCAAGGGCTCCTTTTCCTGGCTCAGCAGCTGCAGCCCATTGAGAACCAGTGACTCATCCCAGAGGGCTCATGTTTGGTAAAAGAAAAGAGGAGCCAAAACTTTGGCTCCTGCCCAAGGAAAACACTGCTGTCGGATTGCAATGCTTAGAAGACAACATGTCTCTTTATCATATTAGAAATAATGAAAAAAACACAGTTTATAAATCTTCCCTGTTTGCCTTTGCCTTCATTTCGAGGAGGACAAACAGTGCAGTTGGCTTTGCCTTTGTTTGCACTCAGGCTTCCCCCACAGTGTCTTGGTTGACATTAAGCTGGGCCAAGTCTGGCAGTGCTGACATCCTCTTGCAGCTCACTCAGAGCTGCCAGACAGCCACCCACGTGCACTGCAACGCCAGGAGCCTCTCCAAAAGGGTCTGCAAAAAAGGGGTATTTCCCATTGGCAAGGGAGGCTGGCTTCCACTAAACACACACCTCGGCAACGTAACTCTAAGAGAAGATTTGAAACTCTTGATGTGACAGTGAGGAAAGAAAAGTGGGTTTTTAACAGCGAGTCTCTGCCAGCTTTTGGTTTGTGTTGATATGAAAGGTGTGAGGTGTCCAACACTGGCAGCAAGAGCAGCACAACAGACTCTGCACCCAGAGTTGGATGTGGTGATCCAGGCAGCAAGAGTGGGCAGGAAAAACAGATATCCATAAGAGATGGGCAGTTTGCTCAGGCCCAGAACCCAGATTTGTACCCAACACCATATCCTTTCTGTCACATGGCTGGAGGTTTGTTTCATTTCTTTTGCACTCTTGTAGGAGAGTACAAATCCTGTTGCACACTCAAGCCAGTGCTTCCTGAAACAGTGCTGATCACATCCACTCTGGATTCTACCCTGAGAAAAAGGAAAGGTTTTTTTTACTTACACAGTTTCTTCTCCTCAGATTCTGCAAGTACATCTGCCTAGTCCCTGCTTCTGTGAGACCTCATGAAATCATCCTCTGAAAATAAGTGTAAAGGGGTGTTTAGGAAAGGCAGTGTGGGCAGGAGTACTTTGTTCCAAAATTAGAAACCAGCAGACCTGGCATTGTGAATGGCAGGCCTGCCAGTCTCCTTGCCTGGATTTTCCATTCAGATGAACACAGTCAACAAGAACAAAAGCTTTCTTTTTTTTCCCCACTGACACCTGTCTCTTTACTCCAGGATGGTGTTCCAGCTTTCCATTCTCCCTTTGGGAAGCAGGGAAGCTTTGCTTGCTTGCAATACCAGCAATCTCTATGCCAATATGGAGGGAACAAGCTGTTCACTGTCATTTTTGTTCTTCTAAGTATCCTCCAAGAACCAGCTCCTTTCCTGCAGTCCTGAAATTAGAGGGAGAATGCTGAAGTTAGGGAATTCATGGGACTTGGGAGAAAGTCTGTGAGCTTTGACAAAGTTACACAGGAGACCTGTAATAAATGAATTGGATATCAATGTGAACAGCAGCATGTGAGCTCTTTGCTTCTCAGAGAAAACCCCCTGGGATACCAGGTCATGGACAGACCCAAAATTCCAAGTCAATAATCATTCAGCAGTCCTTTTCTCCTGGCTTCCTTGAGTGTCCTTTTTCACCCATTAAAGCCATTTATGGTCTCTTGTTTATTCCTGATATTGAGTGTGACAGTCAGAACTGCCAGTCATACCCATCCTGGATAACAGAGTCAGAGGATTGTACCTCATCACCCCTGCAGTAAGGTCACCTTTCATGGCTTTTGCTGAACAAATACAGAAATATCTTAGAAATATAGCCAGTTTTGTGACATTTCTCTTTTCCTTTCCTCTCCTTCCCTCCCCTCCTAAGTTCACAAGCACCTGTGCCCAATTTAATTCATGATGTGTACCCACCATCTTAATTCAAATGGTGTTTCACCTGTCAAAAGCACAAATTGGCCTGAAAATGTTCCTTTTTCATTTTGGAAGCAAATCCCAACTGTTGATCCTTTCAAGTCTCTGCGAGAACAACACTTTTGCATTTAGCTGGTCATGCATGAAAAGTTTGACATCGTTATTTGATGTTTTACTGATTCTCCCTCCGAGCCCTTCACAGAATCTTGAATCATGTCATCATTAGATGTTTTCATAAAAGCATAAAAACTCCAGGATCAACACAGAGTGCAGCTGTGCTCAGGGACAGACCAGAGATTCTGTTACCAGCTCTGTTGCATCCAAGCGTGTGCTCTAATGGCTCTTTGACTATGACAAGCACAGCTTGAGCAGCATGATAAATCCTCTCCACCAACACCTCCCTCTTTTCATGCATGTCTGATACTGCACCTAGATCTATCCTTCAGCTTTCTGAACCACGAGTAACAGTGACAACCTGCTTTTAATGCCAATTTCCTTCCAGAGACAATGCTTTGATGTTTTTAGTGCAAAAGGCTTGGCACTCTCTTCCCTGGTGGAAGCAGAAAGACATTGCCCTGCTCCAAGGGTTCAGGTCTCTGCCTGCAGAAATGCAGCCACTCTTTCTACGAGTCAGAGGCTTTTCCCTGATGCCATTTGTCATTGTGGTTTGGAGGGGTCTTGCCATCAGAGACAGAGCAGGGACTGTCTGGCCTTGGTTCTGCTGTGCTCGTCCTTGTGGGAAAACACGGAGACCGGTTGCTCTTTGTAGTTCAGCTTGTGACCACTACTCATTAAATCTGTCATTTCCTCTTCTGCCTTTCAGCGGTGTTTCCTCCATCAGGAACCTAATGACCCTCTGCAAGCTCTCATCCACCTACAATTACTGGACCTGTGTAAGCTTTGCCAAGTGGCTTAAACACTGTTCAGCCTCTGGTGTCAGCTGCTGCTTATGGCTGGCACACAGGTTTGCAACACACTCTCAGCTGGATTTTATTATATCCCCAAAATACTGGAGAAAAATATCTACCCAAGCAAAGGATAAGACATGCACCACTGCAACTGAAGTAGCTTAATATCAGTCAAGTGTACTCACATCCTTGGCTGATGGAATTCAACAGAGCTAACCAAGGATTTACTTCAACTGTCAGCTGACAAAAAAAAAAAATCTCTGTTCAAGAGACTTTCAAAGTGAAAAAAAAAAAGCAGCTGTGGTTTTGTGGTCACAACTAGACCTAGGAACATGATGTCTGTGTTGTGTTCTGCTCCACGCTTCTCCTTGTGTTCTTGGAAGGGATCATTTCAACTCTCTGCCTACAGCAGAATTTCTTCTGCTGTAAAATGGATGTAACATCACTTCCCTATTGCACAGGGCAGTTTGAGTGGTGACTGCCTTCAGACCAGACACCCAGCCTGAATGGTGCTATTAAAAGCACAGAAAAGTCTAGGAAATAATATATAGAGAGGGTTACAGTCAAATCATCTCATATATTTAAAAACATCCAAATGTTCCTGTCCACTGGGTTAAAAATGAAGAGTCACCAGGCAATTTCAGACACACAGGCTTGTGACACAAGGACAAGGACTGCAGCTCAGTGGGATGCTTACAGCACATATGGGCACTGACAGAGGAAGAGGTTACAGACCTGCCAGGGGTGCTGAGGATCAGCTGTCCTACACACCCTTTTCTTCTTCAACCCCACTGGGCAGAGGGTTTATGCTGAGTTTTGTTTAAAGGGGGCAGTAGTTCAGTAGACAATACTTCTGGGAATCACACAAACACTTTTGCAGGGTCATTATCAGAAGGAAATGCCATGGTAAGGTGTCACATCTATTGGAATTTTCTCTTGGAGACAAACCCCACGGGGATCAGGGTCCTGCAGCCATCTCTCCTTGCCCTGCAGAAAGTGAGGCTCTTTGCTGGAGATGGGAGGAACCAGCATTGACCAAGGATGTGAAACTCTGGTCTGCAGGCTCAGTATGGAGAGCTTAGTGCTGCTCCTGCAGGTGACACTGGCGTTATGGTTTGGCCAAGGAGAATGGCAAAGGAATGGAAACAACAACAACAACAAAAAAGACTTGAAAAAAAAAGCCTTCACTTTCTCCACTCCTCCCCAATTCATATTTACTGTAGTCCCCACCAAACTGCACCTAAAATAGCTTTTGTCTGTTGCTATTTAGCCATTTAGGTCGGACCTACCAGCTGCATGAACTTGCCTCTATTGTACTATTGCAGCTGGACTGTTGCCATCCTCCCCCCATGGGTTTTCTACAGATCTATATTTCAAAGTTATGGCTCTTGCAAAGCTCTGCTCTGTGAGTTCAGACAAGCTAAAAAAAAAATTAGTCATGTTTCCTCTAGTCCTGCTGCTTTACTAGGCTTCCTATTTGCAATCAAATTATTTTTAATTTTGACCACATTCCTATTGTTTGCCAGGAAGATAATCATCTTATCTCGCCGCCGGGATACTTCTCTCCTTTCTCATGTAGTTTCAGATGGATTAAATAAATACCCCTTACACAAAGCACACCAAGCTGGGCAAAAGGGCATTTCACCATTGCTGGCTGATCTGAAATTTAGGAAATGTCTCTTTTTTTGATTTAAAAAAAAAAAAAAAAAGTTTGGAAGGACTCAGACATGCCATAACAGCAGCTGTGCTAATTGCACACTCTCAGTTAATTTTTATCCATCTCAGAGTGGTTTTATGGAAATTTGTGGGTGAAGTTAAAAGTTAATGAGTGACACTGGCTTGTTTTACCAGTGCTAACAAGGGCCGCAGGTACAGTTATCTTGAGTTTTTGGTAAGGGAGAAGCAAAAAAATGTCTGCGTGGTCCTCTTGGAACTTTCTGTTCCTTCTTCCCAGATGAAATTCCCATGGGGCAATTCCCATGCAAGGAACAGGGAATCCCCCCAGTGTGCCATCTATCTGTGCAAGGAGAAAGATTTTTCCAGGACCATCAGTGGGTGCTTTTCTCCCCCTCCACATGTCTGAAGACCCCATTAAAGGAACAAAAATGGGACTGGGTCAGTTCGCTGCCGTTTGAACTCTGACCTGGAGTCCTTTTCAAAGGAAGGATTTCTGCCCAGCAAAGGGCAGCTTGCCAGCTCAGAGCAAACCGAGAGGGGAAGACCAGTCACCCCCAGACCCTCCCAGTGCTCCCAGTATGCCCCCGAGGAGGAACTGGTTTGTAAACACGCGAGCGACAGGCGCGCAGTGGAAAGTTGTGTGCACCAGTGGCACGGCCCGAACCCAAACTGCTCTGCTCTGTGTTTTGCAACCTTCACCCACATCCACTTTCCTCCTGCTGGATGCTGAGGGCTTTACCTCCAGCTTCCTAATTATCGGAGCGCCGCCGCTTGTGTTTCAGCACAGATGAGGAAATGAGGACATATGGCTTGTGTGATAAGAGATTTATGTGAGCTGTCTGTGCAGAAGCCCTGCAACTTTCTATACAAGTCCATTTGTAAAACAAAACATGTGTAAACAGCCAGGTTTTGATTGTTTCAGTGATTTCTTCCCCCTCGTGACAGATGTAAAGGAAAAACTGGAGGTTTCCACTTGGTGCGTGCAGATAACTCCGTGGCAAATGGGAGAGATCCACTTGCAGTAAATCACTCAATACTTCCTTTGATTCCTGTCACCTAAAATCCAGCTCCGTGTGGGTAAATGGGAAGAAATACAAAAACTGGGGCTCGATGGCTGCTTATACATGATCCCCTTTCAGCTGTAGGAGTACAAATATTCCTGAAAAGCTCCTGGCAAGAGTACAGTAAATAGTTTAAAATACCAATCAAAAAGGCAGCCAAAATCCAGTGATTATAATGGGTGGCTTTGACTACACCCCTGTAGATTGGTTATCTTTCAAATCAAAAGACAGATTAGAGAAATAGGGTCATATTCTCAGGGAACAAAATCCTATTATCAGTGGGGACAAAGAGCAGGACAGTCTGGAGACACATACCTGTATCCATGTCTGAGCCATGCTCCTTCAGCCTTTCTCTTGTCCCTTACACTCTACTCAAGAAAAACCAGTTGCAGGGTGGAGAAATTTTGGGTTTTTTTCAGGGAAACTCTCAAGGTTTTCTCTGAAGTTTCTGGGGAGGTGAGATGGAAACACCGGATGTCCATTGCGATTTTTGGCTTTCTTGCAGCCTCAGCTGCAAATGCCACAAGGATCATATTTCTTGTGTGACTTTTCACAATATTCAGGTGCCAGATGAACCCATAAATATTCTGGAATAGTTCTGACCTTACCTGAGAAAGTTTCAGCTGAGCCTGTTTGCAGATAAGCAGGGTAATTCTCCAGGGCTTCCAGCTTCACACTTTTCAGCAGTGTGACAGAGCCACCTTACAAATACAGCTGGGTTTGGTTGACACAAGTTCCAAGCACGACCCACATGTGAAAAAGCTTCACAGAAAAATGCCCTCCAACGACATTTCCTTAACAACCTATCCAGAAATCAGACCTTCACTTTCACTCTGTCCTTTTTGGAGATGTTTTTCCCTCTGTTTGGGCAGAGAAGGTGAGTCATGGAACAGAGGCAGTGTGGAAATTTACATTCAGCTATGAAAGTGCATGTTATGACTACCATGAAAAAAAAATCAACCACACAACTCAGTCTCAGTGTAAGTCACACCCAACTTCAAAGAAATATGAGTTTAAACCTGTTCTGTTTGGTTTTGATTGACACTGCTGGCTGCTGCAAGCTGCTTCCTCTGTGTGCCACACACAGCCTTCAGCCTTTGCTTTGTAAGATCTGAAATCTCTCTTCAGGCAACTGTGTCCAGCCAGGAGGATAGACACAAATGTTGGTCAGAGAGGGCTGGGGGGCATCTCTTTGCTCTGACCCCCTCATGGAGCAACTTCCCAACCCCTCAAGATAGGTGTTGCAGTATTCCCAAGTGTTTGATGGGTGGCAGTGCATGGAGAGTGGCTCTCTGCTCTTGGGTTTTCACGCCCTGAACCCTCCCCTCCAGGATGGGCACTGAGCATTTTGTCTTCAAGTGCAGGACTCGCCCTTTCCTTTTAAAATACGTGCCTGCTGCTGCCACCTACCTTTTGTGCTGGAGTGGATCCTAGAAATATTCCATATACTGAGTCTGGGATTTGAGGATTTCTTCCTCATCTCAAAAGCTAAACCCAACCTACAAGCCACGAGGTTAATCTGCTGTGTGGACAGGAGGCTTTATCTGAAAAACATTTCCTGCCATGGAAGAGGAAAGCTTTCAAAACCCATTGAGAGATCACTTCTTGCTCTTGCCTGGTTGTGAGGGCTTTCATACAACAGATTTTGGCATCTGCCCTGCAGAGCAGGTGGTCATATCATCCAGGGAGCATTTCATGCAACAGGAGATGCAGAGAAAGGTGGCTGGGGAGTGTGTGGCCCCATAGCAACTGAGATCTGAACCTGATTCTCACTTGTGACAGTAAAACAGAAGCAGAGGTAGAGATGAAAGGCCATCCCCAAATGTTTGTACCCAGAAAACCTCTGCATACCTGTGGGCATTTCTGAGGAGCACAAAACCCTTAGGAATGCTGACGTGTGTGCTTTGTGCCAGGTTTGTCTATCAGGCAGTCCCCAGTTCGCTCAGAACACGTGGGGAATACTTAAGCAAAATAAATGTGGCTTTTCTATGGGTCCTAACAGTAAGAGGGACACAGGAGAGCTCTAAGTCTCCTTTTCCACCTGCTTTTCTGCAGCAAACAGCAGGGCTGCAATTCATTTTTGGTGAGGAGGAGCTGCAGCCGACGCAGATCCGCCAAGCCCAGGCGCTGCCGTGCAGAGGATTTGGCATCACAGGCTTGGATTTATGTGCTGACTTCTCTTCCAGGCCCATCCCCAGCTCCAGCCTTCAGCTGAGGAGCAGCTCACAATCTCTGACTAAGTAACTGGTTCCTTTTCTTTACCCTTTTATTTTCCCTTTTCTTTTAGACAGCATCACTCCTGTACAGTTTGGAAACTAAGTATAGAAATGATTTCACCCACCATTCTCAGCCATCCTGATGGGAGAGAAGGCCTGGCAGACAGCAGCTTTATGCTGCTGTTCAGGGCAGGAAGCAAGAAAGGATATTATATCAAACAGAAGGCATGGGAGAATTTCAGGTTAGATGGAGCATACTTAGTCACAGAAGAATTGGGTCAGTGCTCTGGGACCTGTGTTCACTTCCTGCAGGAACCCTAACACAGCCCAAAATAGTAGCAGTTAGGTAAAAGCCAAATATCTTCCCATTTTTCTCCCCACAGCAAATACTAATGCTTACGTCATTAAAGGAGAAGCATAAATGGAACAAGCCTGGGGCTGTGATTTGCAAAGTTCCTGATCTGTGGATGAAACCATCAGCTTTTCTTATAGCTCACTATTACCCACTTGTGCCATCAAACTTTTCACTGAAGATGCCATCAGGATGAAATAGGCCTTCATATCCACCTAACATTTACACCAGTCAGCTGAGAATCAGAGCACACATCTGTAGGTTTTATGTGGGATGTGGTTTTCATCTCGCTGACTGGGACAGCATGCACCAAGGAATGTGTCCTAGTGGCAGTTTGGACAGTGTTTTGGAAAAGAAGGGAGAGTTTGGCTGTGTGGGTACAAGGTGTGCCACACCTGTTTGTCCTCAGGGACACAGAACAGCCCACGCCTGTTTAATGTCACAGTACAGAGCCACTGCCTGCAACACTCGGGTTGGCCACTGCTCTCCCCCGTGCCCTCTCCACCAGGAGCTCACTCCTCTCTAGAAACTGGCAGCCAGCATCTGCAGAACCCCTGGAACCCTGCACAGAGCCACACACCTCTGCCACCCTTCTGCCAGGCTTTGGAAAAGTTTCCAAGAGCGACTGGAGCCAGCAGAATCCAGGGGCAGGTCCTCAGCACGCCCACCAGCAGAGAGCTGTTGACATCAGTGGAAACAGCCTTGACACACATTGGGATCCTTACATTGTTCAGGGACACCCTAGAATTGAAATCCCCCTAGCAGGATTCCTGGGCCACCAAACATATTCAGGAAAGAAGAGATGCTTGGAAGAATTACAGCTTTCAGCAGTAATTGGTGTGTGCAGAATCAATGCCCATTAAAACCAGGTGGTTTTAAAGGAGCTGCTCGTCGCTTTAGTGCCTTGTAATACCTGAACCTCAAGTCCTGGGGTCCTGTGCCTGGTTCCCAAGGTAAATACATGTGATTTATTTCAGAAAGGCATCTGCAGCACAAGAATTCATGACATACATCCCTGATGGGCAGCAGCCAACTTTTCAAATGTGCCAAGTTGCCAGAATTTTATTAAAAGCTGTTAAGAGTCAGAGGGAAGGTGCAGAGAAAAGCACCCTCCTTCCCAAAGCCAGGTGCTTAGGCTCGACTCATGCTGCTTCCCGAATGCATGAGGCAAGCTGGAGTCAGAGGTTCCTTCCAGCAACAGCTCAGTCCCCCTGGATGTGTCTCTGCAAGCTGCACAAATATTCTGGGGAGGGGGAGGGAGAGAGAAAAGAGTGAAACCTATTCAATTACATCAAGATCACGACTGGCCCAAGTAAAATCATTTATGGAGTGAGGGAAGCCGGAGCGGTTTGGGCTGGAGCCATCTGCAGTTATTTGGTATATACAGAATCGGTTTCTATGGATTTTATTAATAGGTCACGCGATTGTATACGAGGATGTGAGATCTGAATCTCTCCGGAGGGGTCCCTGGTTGGGGTTTCTATTGCCTTTATAGGCAATGGCTCAAACTTTCTTGCAGCAGTAACTCCTTAAAAACTTGAAGGGAGTGGGGCTGGTTTTAGGATCCAGCCCTTTTTATTTCTTTTCTCCCCCACCAAAATCTTGAATTGACTTTGTTCCTCTTCCTCTCCATAACACATTTACTAAATGGAGAA
Source organism: Irena cyanogastra (assembly GCA_013397155.1). Taxonomy (NCBI): domain Eukaryota; kingdom Metazoa; phylum Chordata; class Aves; order Passeriformes; family Irenidae; genus Irena; species Irena cyanogastra. The sequence goes on along the minus strand of VWZV01005541.1, from coordinate 180,388 downwards.
ACAAGGAAATAATCAGAGAAACATTCTTACTTACTTTTTCCATTGTCTGCATGAATTTTCTCTCTTTCCCACCAGTCTGAGGGATATCTGGTACATAACTCAGCTCCCACTTCCATCTGTTTTTCAGCCTCTCGTTGGCCCTCTTTAGGGGTAATTTTGCTTCTATGCCATTGTTGGCTCCTTCCACACAGAGAGTAGAGCCCAAAGGAACTTGGACACACAAAAGAGATTTGGGACAGTGGGTGTAGATCAGAACAGCCCAGAGGCTTCTCTACCTTCCCAGGGAACTGCCTAGGGAGCCCTGAGCTGTTCTGGAGAGCAAGCTGTGACTCATGAACAGTCTAAAGCTCTTTGGTCTTAACTATAGCTCAATTTTACTTCAATTGCCCCAAAGGGGCAAACCCAAACCAAGTTATCAGAGCAATTCCTTCACATCCCAGCTGTGTGGAGAAAGCTGAGCCCTCCAGAAGGCTACTCTGCTGCAGCAAGATACCACCATCTTCACCAGCATTCCAGCTGATGAAGCCTCATCCCAGAATTAAAGGGTTTCACCTGTTTCTCATCATCTCCTGATTTTTTTTTTGTGTCAGCCCTAGGTAGGACAGCTCGCATCCAGCCCCGTTTTTCCAGAAGGTAGGAGAACCTCAGCTGGAGCGCAGAGGTTACATTCCATCCTTCCCGAAAGCAACAGCCGGGGATCCCACCTGGGCTGACATAACCTCCGGGAGCACGGGAAACCGCACCTGGACCGAGCAGGGCTGAGGGATGGGGCATCATGCGGGGTGCGAGCAGCCCGGGGGTCGGAGCTGCGCCGGGAGTCCCGGGGATCGGAACCGCCCCAGGGGCTGGAGCGGCCCCCGAGGGTCGGAACTGCCCCGTGGTCAGAGCCGACCTCGACTCTCACCGGGGCTAACCCCACCTGCAGGGCCAGGACAGCACCGCCGGGACCGAGCGGGGCTGCGGGACGGGGCACCCGGGGAGCGAATCCGCCCGGGCGCCGGAACCGCACCGCGGATCGGAACCACCCCGAGGCCCGGAGCTACCGCAGGGCTCGGAACGGCTCCGGGGCTCGGAACCACGCCGGGTTTCGGAGCCGCCGCGGGGGTCGGAGCTGCCCGAGGGTTTCCGAGCTGCCGCGGGGCTCGGAGCCGCCCCGGTGTCGCCCCCCAGAGCCGGGGCACGGCCCGGCCCCGCGGTCGCCCCGCTCGCTCGGTCGCTGGCGGGGCCGGTCCGCCCCCGTCCCCATGCCCGTCCCATTGGCCGCGGCGGCTCCGCGCGTCACCGCTTCCTCCCGCTTTTGTGCGCCGCCCCAGCCGAGCTCCAGCCGAGCGGTGCCGAGCCGAGCTGAGCGGGTCGGAGCCGCGCCAGGCGCTGGGACCCGCGGTGGTGACACCAGCCCCGGGTGGCCGCGCATGTCCCTCCGCGGGTGACCCCGGTAAGTCCGTCCTCAACCCTCCTTTCCGCGGGTCCTCGCCTCCGTCAATACTTTCGTTCTCTTAATTATTTTACTGTCTGCAGTGGTGACCGAGAGTTTTGCAGCCGGGTCTGGCTTCCGTGGGTTTTTCTTCCTTCCTTTCTAGTCTTGCAAGTGGGAGCTTGTCCCTGCGGCTGTTTGGGTAGCCGTGGAGGGGGGGAAGCGGGGGGTCCCCAAGTGTGCTCCCCAGGAGGAGGGCGCGGGTTGCCGTGTCCGAGGGTGCGGAGGGGATTGAAGGACCGAGCTTCCCCGGGGCTCCCCGCACACCCCTGCCTTGCGCTGGTGCTCTCGGGTCGCTGTTTTCCCCAGATTGTTGCCGGGGTGCCTCTCCCAGCTGCAGCTGCTGACAGTGAGCTCCGGGATTAGACTCCGATACCCGTTTTGGGAGGCACTGGCGTCGGGAGCCAGCGGTTTCTGGATGTGGTCACTTGGGTCCCGGGTCTCTGGAAAGCATCCGGGGAGGTTTGGGGGTACTTGGCCACCCCTCGCTCTCCTGCAGAGCTCTCCCTGCACCGTCCGTCCGGAGCGGTGAGGATGGGATGAGCGCGGGGAGGAAGGCTCCGCGGCGGGCATGGACCCGCAGCCCTCCCCGCGTGGTGCGAGTGGGCGGCGGAGCTGGGAAAGCTGGATTTCCACCTGGATGGACCGAATGGCTGCCGTGGGGCTGTGCCACGAGTCGGGATGATGCTCAGGAACGATTTGTGCTGCTGGCATCAAGACCTCTGTCCTCCGCGGCTGTGCGGGGAGGAGCGGAGCAGAGGTGGGAGCCGTGGACCAACTGGGCAGGTCGTGCACGGTGGCCAAGTACAGCTCTTGCTGGCCCGGATGCAGCTCGGAGAGAGGCTTTTCCCTCGGCTGCTGCTTTTATCCTCCTCTTCAATTCCTGTCTTGTAATCCAGTAGTTTTTGGGAGTGGACCTGCTCTTGGTTCAGGGAAGGCTCTTGCATGTGTTGCTGGTGCATGAACCAAAAACACGGGGCTCACTTGGAGCCTGGGGATTTGTGCAGAGCTTAAGTGATCCCAGGGATTTCCAGGGTCAAGCTATGTCACTTCTTTGGTGAGAGTGAATGTTTGGGGGGAATTTCTTTCTGTGACACCTTCTGGATTTATTTCCAGTCTGGTATGTGCAGTTTGACGTAGCTCCGTGCAGGATTTGTGCATGCAGTGCAGCTCTTAGAAGCAGTTCCTCAGGTGTGCATAAGATCATTTCCATTTGGGGCTTTGTTCTACCTGTGTAGGCCCAATTTCCAGAACCCCTAATTTGACATTAATTATAAACAGGATTCAAGGTTTCCCAGGGCTCCTGCAGATCAGAGCAGACCTCCACAGCTGAGCACAGCCTTTGCCCTGGGAAGGTTTTGCAGCTTGTAAAAGCTCCTCTGTTGAGGCAGGACGTGAGGCTGGATGGGCTGCCAGCCTGGTGGGATGTGGATGTAAAGGACCTTTTATACCTTCCTCATGCGAACGGGTTTTGGTGCCGCAATTTTTTCCACGGGTCCTTAATCTCCACCAGACCCCCACAGCTCTGCCGTGTCAACGTGTGCTGATGGGCAATGCATTTATTATTTTGGAGGCTGTCAGAGCCTGTGAGGAAGTGTGCTCACGCAGAGAGAAGTGGTCTGGATTTTCACCCAGACGAAGCGACTCCGGCGCGAGAAGCCAGCGATTGTGGTGGCCAGAGGAGCGGCTCCATCCCGCCCGGAACGTTCCTGTTGCTCGGTGATGCTCCGTGATTGCAGCCTGCAGCTTGGACTCGTTGCTCTGTGAATTTTCCCGTTGGGAAGATGCCGGCGAGGCTCCCACGGTGTGTCTGGCTCCCTGGCAGAGCCGTGGGATGCAGTGTGCTGCTGCAGCATGGAAAGTGATGTGCTTCCAGCCCCGCTCTCCCCAGATGGACGTGGGAACGAGTGCCAGGGCTGGCAGGATTTCTGTTCTGGTGGGTCTGGCCCTGCTGTCGGAGACCTGCTGGTCGAGGCTAGAGGGAAGTGAGTCAGGGTTTGCTGTTAGAAGGGATATCTTTTATTAGACTGCTCGGGGAAGGCAGGCTGGCTTTGGAGTGCACGTAGAAGAAAATAGGGAGTGATTGCTTGGAGTCTGCCTTGGCTCTCCAGACTGAGGGAATCATCTGGAAGAAAACAGGGAAAGAAAAAAAAGATTCAGCTACAGTTTAACCTGTGCAGTTTGTCTGGCCTAAGGAAGCACATTTCATCCCTCTGCAAGTCTCTGGACTCCTTAGAGCCTGAGATGCAGCACAGGACAGGGATGTGCATCCCACGTGCCAGCCCTTCACAGGAGGTGGCTGAGCATTTTCCTGCAGTGAGGAGCTGTGGGAGACAGGGATGGTCCTCGCTGGTGCCTGAGGATAGCAGGAGGCTGCTGGGCTCAGTCCCTTCCACTCCCCTCTTTGCACAGAGCACAGGCCAAGCACAGTGTGCCCAGAAATGTGCAGAATGTCAGCTCTGCACTGGGGGCATGGAAGACGCAGTGTGGAGCCATAAGAAGTGGAATATGGATTTAAACTTCTTTTATTTTTGTTATTTCCCCAGACGGGGGGAAAAGCTAAAGATGGCTCACTGATACTGAGCCTAGCAGGCTCACCCTCAATCTCCAGGCTTTATTTATTTAGCTATTGAAGCTCCACAAGGGGAAATGGGTGACCAGGTGTTTTTGGTGAGTCCCTCCAAGGTGCAGGTCTCCTTTCCCACAGGCCAGGGCAGTTCAGCATTTCTTTCTGGCACCTTTTCTGATTTTGCTGAGTGCAGTGTGAGATGCAGGGGTGGTGAATGTCATCTCAGTTGTGCCTGAACCATGCTGTCTCCACAGGCTGGCCCCATATCCCATGTGGCATGAGCCTTCATCTGATGTGGTCAGTGCTGTGGTGAGCATCAGACAGGCAAGATAAGGGGTTTTCTGTCTGTGAAGGTGTGGGTGAGCATGCAGGAGTGTGGACATTTCTGTTTGTTTTCTGTCTGTTCCTGCAGTTTTGATCTGGTCTAACCAGGTAATTTTCCTGTTAGTCACTAAAATGCTGCTGGTGCCCAAATCAAAAGGATGTTCAGGCATTGGAACAAGCTGCCCAGGGAAGTGGTGGAATCACCATCCCTGGAAGTGTTCAAAAACAGTGTAGATGTGGCACTTGGGGACATGGCTTAGTGGTGGACTTGGCAGTGCTGAGTTAATGATTGAACTCAATGATGTCAGGGGTCTTTTCTTGCCTTGATGATTCTATAATCCACTCAGTCTGTCTCAGTTCATCTTTAATGACACAAGAAATTAAAAGCTAAGATCTCCTTTAAAAACCAATGCCTTGCTCTCCAAAGGCCCTGGGGAGCTGTTCCCTGCAGCAGACCTGTTGCATGGGCATGAGAAGCATGGGAAGAACACTCTAGAGGGGCTGCAGGCAGGGGGTACCTGGCTCCCTGCTTTGTTTTGGCAGTGGGGATGCTGTTCCAGGATCTTTCCCTGGAGCCACAGGGCTTGGGGCCAGGCTGAGGCCAGGATGGTGGAAGAAGCAGCATCAGCCTGGCCTGTGATGGGGACCCTTGCAGCTCTACATCCCTGTCTCTGTGACCAGGAGTGGGGACACAACATTGCATGTCATTGCTGTGTCTGGTCTCAGGTGCCAGCTTCTGTTCCCAGGGCACTTGGAATGTCTGTGAAGGGAACCCAGAGGGGAGGCTTTTAGAGGTCAAAGGTGAAAGATACACCTGTACCCTCTAGAAGAGGGGGTTCAGCTCCCAAATGCATTCCCCAAGCACCTTTTTTTCTCTGCTGGAAGATCCTAATATAAAGGTTAGTGGAAACGAAGTGGCTCAGAATCTAATGAGAATCTGTGGTTGGTGCTGCTCTCCTGAGTTAAACCCCAGGCTGGCCAAATTTTATGCAGAACTAATTGTCACTTCTGCGAGAGCTCCTCTGATTTTATTCTCTCCACTCTGGGGAATGATTCAATGCAGCCCAGGGAGAAGGAGCTGTAGCAGCAGTGAACCAGGGTGGAGCTGAGCCAGGGTTTGGCTCCGAGGCTGCCTGGGCCAAAGTCCGGCTGGCAGAGCGTGCCGTGCCCGGCGGCTCGGGCCAGATCCTGGAAGGAGCTGGCCAAGCTCCTGCGTGGGCTGCTGTGCAAACAGCATGTGTTCAGGCCAGGTCCTGGGGGGTGGGAGGATGGGTCAAGTGTTCAGGTAGCGATTAAACACCAAATTGCTTGAAAAAAATAGCCCTGGGTGGGTGGATTAGAGGCGCTCTGCAACACTGCTGTGGCCAAGTGACAGAAAGTCATCTGATTGATAGCAGGGTGATTCAGATGGAGAAAAAGACTTTGTACCAGTGCTTTGGGAAAATAACGTACGAGATAAGAAGTCTTTGTGATGGAGGTAGGAACGCCTTAAATCCATCAGTGCTGGCAGGTGCGTGTGGCCCCTGCAATGCTTTGAGCGCTCCTGTTTTGGCATGGTTATGTTTGTCTTGTCCACATGCAGGTGTGTCGTGCACAGTGGCTCTCAGCAGCTCCCAAATCCCCAAGGAAATACTGAAAACTTTGCATGTGACTGTCCTTAGCACAGACACTGTGTGTAAGAGTGAAGCCTGTGTTGAACCGGTGCAGGGGGTCAGAGGGAGATGCTGCTGCTTTGGCACATCTGATGAGGTCTGTCCTTGTTGAGCTTGTCCTTGTCCTGCAGTCCTGAAATGGTCAGGATGACCACTGGATGATCCCTGTAGATCCCTTTCAATTGAACTATTCCATTCTATGGATGTGGATGGAAGTCCCCTGTGATGAGGATGGTGGATTACTCAGATTGCTTAGTACTTTTGTGCTGCAGCCTCTTGTTTTTGGGGCTTTTGTACTGAACAGGAGTCAAATCATCACAGTCTAGTTGTGAACTGGAAATAGGGCAGCACCATCCATGGTAAATTAAAGCCCAGAAGAATTTAGCAGATCCTTAATTCTTCACAGTGGGCTGTCTGCACCTTTTACTCTGCGAGGTGGCAACAGGGATGCTCCATCCCAAGCCATGAGGATTCTGCAGAAGGATGGTGGGCACATCTGCCTCTCACCAGCTCTTAAGAACAGTGTGATATCTTGCCCAGATACAAATGTAAGGGTTGGGGCATCCCCTGCATGGGGCAGTGATTTGATAAGGAAGGGTTGTTTGGGTTGAATGGCTTGGGGAGAAGGTGTGAGGGTGAGACCTGTTATCAGAGGTGGTGAAGGTGAACAGCAGAACAGCTGAGAGTGCCTACAGAGAAACTCTCTCTTAAACACCCTCTTCCTTTCAGCCTCTCTCCTCTTCCTCTCTGTCACTTCCTGGGGAGTGCCCTGGGGGGACCTGTCCCTCTTTGGCAGGGTCAGTGCAGGGTCCTTGCAGAGGGCAGCTGATAACAGTTATCTATGGCTGGGTGATGCAGATGGGGGCTGATGATAGTGTTATCTGCAGAGGGGTGATAACCCTGAAATCACTGTGCTGTGGGAGTGTCTGGCTGGAGGGAGGTGTGTGGACTGGGTCTGTGGGGGAGAGAGGTTTGGGAGTGTGTAAGTGATGAATAACCAGTACCTCAAAATCAGAGATTTGGGCTTCCTTTTGTTGAGTCTGATCTGTGCATTGCTGTAGTGTGGAGCTGTGGAGCAGGGCTTGTTTGATGAAGCATCCTTTAATTAAAATACCAGGCTGGGCCAAGCTCCTGGAGAGCTTTCCTTGCTGATGGAAAGTGTTCATACTGCAGCCTCAGTGCCTTCTGTTTGCCTTTCAGCACAAAACTGCAGCTTTGGTTCCCCTCCTGGAATCCTCCTGCTGATTTCCTCTTGGAGAGTGGCTTTTGGGAAACCTCAGCACCTAATGGTTAATAAACCACTGGTTTGCAGCTCCTTAGTCTTAGTCCCTCAGTGCTGGTGCTAACAGAATAGCAAGAGTCATTAGAGAAATATGCAAGATATTCCAGTTATTTCTCTTTGGATGGTGCTGGTAGCAAGTAAAAGAGATAAACAGAGCTGTGCTTAGCTTATTGCATCATTGGTTTTACTGAAAGGGTCAAGGTCCAGCTCTGGATGTTGTTGCAGGATGCATTTGAGCTGCTCCTGAGCTGTGCTGTGCCAAAGGAAAATGTTTGGGAAAGGCATCATTTCAGTGCTCTCTCCATGTGTTCCTTCTGAATGGTGGCTGTGGCTGAAGTGCCTTGGTAGAGTTCATGATGGGACAAGTCCTGTCAGGTTAATTTCTTGGCTTTGCCCTGGAAAACTCTGCACTTGGCTCCTGTTGAGCCTCAGGAGCTGCTCCTCCTCTGGCAGTGGCAGCCAAGCGAAGCCCTGCTGACATCTGCTGCAGCCTGCTGGGTGTTGGGGCTGGGAGGGGACTGTCAGGGCTGCCTGGGTGTGGAACCACAGGCACAGAGTGCTGCTCTGTCCCACTCCTGTCCTCAGCTTTCTGCTAGGATGGCTCCTGGTGGCTTTGCTGCCTGCCTGGATCTGCTTCTCTGGTGGCCCAGGCTGAGGTCTGCTAGCTCCTCTTGTGACATGGCTGAAATAAAGGATTTGGGGAACCATGCCTGTTCTTGCCTGTTTTTGTTTGGATTGGAGGTGCTTACTGACACTCTCCACAGTGCTCTTCCTGAGAAGCTGAAATGTTAAAGACATGCACAACACACGTGGCTGATGACACAAGAAAAAGAGAGAAAATATTTGTTTAATCATTCCAATATTTCAGCAACTTCACCTCCAGCATTACAGGTGTGAATAAAATCTGGTGTGAGCCTGGTCAGCTGTAAGGGCTGAGGATGTGCTTTCACAATTGGCTTTTGGACTCAGCACAAAAGGTGCTGAAGATGGTAACTGTCTTCATCTCTGAATGAAAATGAGCTAGTTCTAGTCTTAGTCTATGTCCAGGAAATCCTGTGCTGGAGAGCTTCCCTTTCAGGAGCCCAGTGGGGCTGTCCCAGGGAGGTGGTGTGGTGCACTGAGGTTGGATGAGATGGAGCAAGGCTTCCTGTGCCTGGTTCATCACCACTTGGGAAGGTGGTTTGCCTTTCACACCAGGTGTTGCCAGAGAGGTGCAGTTTGTGTCTCACCCCTGTGGGAGCTTCCCAGGCAGCAGTGGCTGTGTGTTTGCTGTGGGAGTCACCAGGAGGTGATGAATGTGGGAAATGTTTATGGAAGAACATGGGATGTGTTGAACAGGATCTCCCCTTGGTGCATGGGGATCTGACCACCTCCCTGACCTAGTCTTGGGCTGGCTTTCCAAAACCTTGGACAGGTATGGTTAAGGGCTCTAGGCTGCATTACAGGACATCACCACCTTCACAACCCTGTTCAGGAGCGTCACCAGGGGCTTGGAGTGGTGCCCCTGCAGGAGTGTCTCCAACCCAAAGAGGATTCTTGCTAATCCCTGCCTCTGTCTGTGGCTTCCCTCTCCCCTTGCTCCTGCAGCAGGCAGCTCTGCCTGCCCCGAGTGTGCAGCACTGCCAGCAGCCCTGGATCAGGACCATGGGGGATCCTGGCTGCTGGAGGCTCTGCTAAATGCTTTCATGGGACACAATTTGTGGCATCTCCCAAAAAACCTCCTGCAGGTACCTTGCTGCAAAGCTCTGTTTTGGGGCTGTCTCTGACGTAATCTGTCAAGACACGAGCTGCTCTTTGACTTACTGCTCAAAGTCTGGTTGGGGATGGATGACCAGTTGCTTACCTAGCATTACCAAAGCAACGAGTTGTTGCTTTCCATGACTCATGAAAATGCACTGTAGGCTCTCTTAAGAATGGCTGAGATCATTTTTTGGCTGGCTTTGGGCATCTGGTTTCCTTAGCAAATAGCAGTGGGGGTGGAGGGAGGGAGGGGGATTTCCAAACTCGTTTCTTTGTATGTGTGATCTGGTTTTTAGAACTCGGCTCAGAAAGTACTTGCTTCATTTTAAAAAGGGGATAAAAAAGGACCTGTAACTTCCGTGTCTGTTTAGTTTTTGTAGCATGTTTCATTTAGTCGTGGTTTGGTGGAAAAAGGGGAAAGATGCTAATATTACAGAGCCGTAGGCTGTGGTTCTCCTCTTAAATAAGCAAAGGTAGAAACATTACAAGTGGTATTTTCCTTTTAGAACAAATCTTTCTGGGGAAGGAGAAGGAGGTGCAGAGGAAATTCTACAAACAAAACTGTAATTTCATCTTTTTTTTTTTTTGACAATGTTTGCTCAAATAGGGGACTTTGATGATGCAGCAGAGCAGAGTCTTAGCAAGAGGTGTTTTAGTGTTTGGTTAATCTGATTATTATTTTAAAAATATTTATTTATTTATTTGTAGACCCTGGATTCACTTTCTATTTTTTTTTCCTGTATGGTCCAAAGGCAGCAGCACAGGCATCCTTGAGAAGCAAGTGCAGCAAGATAAGCATTAACCAGAAGAGAATCAGAGCCCCGTGACAGCTCCAGAGGGCAGGAGGTCCCCAGGTGTTCTGACACCTCTGCAGCAAGGTTGCAGCAGCCTCTGTGGTATCCTTCCCAGGCACCTGAGAGCAGACAGAGAGAAGAGAGGGGAAATCCTGGGCAGGCAGAGGGTGATTGTTTGGATAGGGAGATTTGCGGTGCGGCAGTTTGCTGTGCCCATCCTTCGCGGGGCTGGCAGGAGCCAGGGTTTGGTGTGTTCCACACTGTGCAGGAATTGGGTAGCTGTGAACCAGCCTCTAACCTGGGCATGGTCTGTGCTGTGCTTGGCTGGGGCTGGTTGGGCAGGCAGAAGCGTGTCCTGGTGTGCTGGGGGACGGGGCTGGAGCCGCAGTCTGTGCTGGGAACAGCAGGAGCACAGCAGCTCCATGGCCCGGCCCTGGGCCAGGGCTGAGCGGGAACAATGTGGCTCAGCAGGTTTGTGCTCACTTGCCTGTAATCTCGGAGATGAGAGAATGCAGAAACCCAGAGGCTTTTGCAGTGAGGTTTCCTTTGGTTTCCTTTGGTTTCCTTTCGCCGTGCCCCGCGAGCAGGAGCTGGCTGCTGTCTCTGAGAAGAGCTGATGGAAAGCAGAGCCTTGGAGCTCGAGGAATGGCACGGCTGGGCTCCAGGGAGGGTGATGGATGCCACCCCAGCGCTTGGCTCGGGGCTGCTGCACAAGCACCCCGTGCCAGGAGCTGCTGTGAGCACCACAGCTGCTCAGAGCCTTTGTGTTCTCCTCCACCTCTGCATTTCTCTGCATCTTCGCCAGTTAGTTTGGACAGAATGGGTAAAGATCACTGATTTAACCAGAAGTGTAGTCTTTACCCTCTTTTTCCATGGATGTAATGTATTCAGTGCATGCCCTAACGTGCCACAGATCCAAGCCTTCTAGGTCTTAATTGTTTTGTTCCATGCAAAAATAGGAAATAAGCATGACCTGAGGTCTGCTGCTGTTTGTAGTGCTTGTGAGTATTTGAACATGTGGCTGAAGTTTATTTTTCTGAGCTGGAGGGCAGCTGCAGCCCAGCTGCCTGTAGTGCCATGGTGACACTGCCCCAGGCTCAGCACGACCACAGGATGAGCTCTGTGAGATCCAACACAGGCTTTTTCAGAAGGTCAAGTATTATTTATAGACTAATTTTTACCATAAGGTAAATTTCTGCTGGGCAAGGCCCACCAGTAGCTGTGAATCTGGTGGTTTTGGTGAGCAGGGAATGCCAGCAGAGGAGCTGGCATAGCTGAATTCTGTGGCTTTACCCTGCTTGATGCTGGATAAAATAAGTGGAAACAAAATTTGGAAGGAATGTTCTGCTGTATTATTATTTTATTTTTTTTTTTAAATGACTGTGCCTTGATATTGTCTCCCAGTGCATAATGTTCTTTTGACTAGGAAAGCCAGTATCAGGTATCCTAAAGGGGCTGCTTGATTTCTAGGCAGGTGTTGCTATGAAAGCTGTGGTTTTTGATCTGTAACTTACAGATGGAGATGTTGAAGGAACCCACCTCTCCCCAAAATTAAGTCATTCCCTGTCCAGTCTGAGGTTTCCAGTGTATAGTACTGGTGAAAAGGAATTCTGGATCATATTCTTTCCTCCAAAAAATACAGATTTCTTTCTTGTTTGAGCATTTCAGACATGACTTACGCTTCTTCAACTCTTGACGTCTGCAAATACTTCTTTTTAACAAGAAAAAAGGGGAAGTGTGGATTCTGATGTAATCATGTGACTCCAGGAACAAGGTTCTTATGAAAAACACAGAATCCTGTGAGAATTTGCAATGCTCAGGGTTATCCCATTGTTCAGCAGAAAATGAAGTAAAATCTTCTGCTCCCAGCTGCCCCATCCTTTGGTGTCCATCTTGTTGCAAGAGATATTTAGGCTGTGTGGCTTTTGGTGGTGTGTTTTGTTTCGTTTTTTTTAATGGTGTGGGGTCTTTTTATGATTTATGTGGTGGAATATTTTTCTCCTTGCATGGTGAAATTTGCAGATCTGTGGCCCTGAGGCTCTCAGGTGCTCTCTGGGTTAGGTGAGGATGGTCTCCTGTGAAAGCTTTGCACTCTTCAGGCATTTTAAAGCCAAGAGAGAGCCTTGCTGCTGTTGTGGCATGAACCAATGCCAATGGAAATTGCCAAGTAAACCTAAACCCTAAGCTGCACTGGAGCCTCTTCTCCCCAAACCCTTTGGTCCCTTGCATTTCCCTTTCTGGAGTAGTTGGGGTTTTTTGAGCTTTTTTTCTGACAGTTTATCACAGGAGGCTTCACCTGGATGTTTGCTGTCTGCTCTTGCCAACCTGCCTTCTGCAAAAGTCAATGAAGTGCCCTTCCATCTTGGACAGGAGCAGGGTTGGGAGCTCAGAGAAGCACAAGTACTCTGATAGCTCAGAAACGAGGTTCCTGTGCTGCTCGTGGCTGTGGGACAGGAATTAGGGGACTTGCTTGGGTGCCTCAGAGCTTGCTGAAGTGAAAACCAGGCTAATGCAAGTCCTCAGTTGCTCGGCTTTCCTTGGGTAAGCCCTGTTAGCTGTCTCTGGAGGTATTCAGAACCTGCCTGGACGTGATCCTGTGCAGCCTGCTCTGGGTGAGCCTCCTTCAGCAGTGGGGCTGGACTGGGAGATCTCCAGAGCTCCCTTCCCACCAAAGCCATTCTGTGAACATCTGGAAAACAAAATGTCTTCAGAGGGCAGCTCTCCCACCACAGGCAGGCGAGCACAGCCAGCGTGTTCCTCTGCAACGTGGGAGACATTTATCCTGTGACTAAGCAGAAAAGTCAAGAGATGGAGAAGGTCCTGTTAGATCATCTCGTTCACCTCCCTGCTGGCCAGCAGCTTTTCTCCCTGGGGTGTTCATTAATAGGCTGCTGGGCAGACAGGGGTGGTTTGCTCAGGGCACTGGGGGGGAGCAGCAGGCAGCCTGTGCAGGTGAGGGACTCTGCACGCACGTGCCTCAACCTGCACGTGCACAGCTTGCTTGCAGCAGTGGGATTTTGTAGTAAAAGGGCCAAAAGCTCTCGACTTGACGTTCTTGGCGTGTTTGGAGCCTTCCCCTTGACTTGCTGTCAGTTTGTGCAGGCACGAGCTTGTCTTTTTATAGCATTCTAGGAATAAGCTAATTTTACTTTACATTTATGATGGAGTAGGTGGCTTGAAAACTAGTAATAATAGGGGGGAGAAAAAAATAGAAGCCTTTTGGAAAGGAGAGGTCAGCCAGCTGGACCTCTGTGCAGCTGGCCTGGGCTCTGCTGGCCACAATCTACAGCAGCGGTGTGCAAAGGCTCCCAGAGGAGATGTCAGAGAGGTGCAGGTGGAAATGCTATTGCCATGACAAACAGAGCAGTGCTGGAGTGTCAGGCCAGAGCTTGGGGACCATCAAGCATTGCTTGGTTGGTTACTGCTTAGTAACCCCAGCACGGTGCGCGTGGGTTGGTTTTTATTTCACGTTCCCCAGTTGCAGCTCACAGCACTTGGGTTGGAATCAGAGTGTTGGGAATAAAGGGACAAATTCTGCCCTTCACTAGATCAGGGAAGAACTAGAGCATGTGCTCTCATATGGGAGCAGGAGTTTCCTATCCAGGCGTGTGCTGAACTGCCTTCTCCTACTGAGACTGCTGCTTTTTGCACTTAGGATCACTTTGCTGGCTCCAGAGGAGTCTCCTGCTCAACACCAGTGTGAGACCAATATTTAGGGTTAAGGATGAGAGTTGTTCTGTGGTGCAGGTGAGCAGCCAACCTTCCTCTGCACCTGTGGCATCTTTTTGCTGGTGTTGGCACTTGGTTGGGCGCCAGGGGCTGTTCTGCAGGGTCTGATGATCCATTTCCTGACACCACGGTACATTTTGTGTGGTTTTTGGAAGTGTTATGGGACATCTCTTGGCTCAGCAATTGCTCTGCGTGGGGAGAAGCTCTCCCAGATCCATGCAGGGTGTTTCATGGTACAGGCAGTGTCCCTGGCACCACTGGTCTTTCTCTTGGCTTGTCCTGTGGAAGTGACAGTATCACAGATGATGTTTCCAGGAAAACTTCCAGCACTTGTAAAGAGCTCTGACATGGGCTTTGCCTCCCTTCCCTCCACCAGACATCTTCTAGGGAGGAGGGAGCTGGAGCAGGGCACAGTGCACACAGGGAACAAATCTGCCTTATTATTATTTAATTTAGAGAGAACTTGCCCTAAAGATGTAAAAAAGAATTGCAAGCACTGTCTGGACACCACCTCTCCTCATCAATTAGCAGCATTAAACTCTCAGCAGGGAGGATTAATTAGAAAACTGAAATCTTTCTATCATGGCAGCCTTCTGGTTTCCACTGAAATGCTGCTGGAGGACTGGAAAGGCTTCTGTGTTTTGTTTTGATACGCAGGCATATGTTTCTTTCCATCCTGGAAATTAATTCTGTCTGTCTGTAACGGAGCCGTGGGAATCAATATCGAGCTGAACTGTATTTCTCCAGAGCTTTCTTCTAAAAGTAGCAGACTGCTTTCCCACTGTGCCTAATAAGTGACCTGATTTTGGAGCAGCTGAGCAGCTGGTCTGCCAGTTCAGAGGTGTTGTACAGCTGCCTTGATGGTTCATGGTCTCTCAAGAGTGATAGGCTTCTCTTTTTCTGAAAGTCTTCAGGTCAGACTTCTCTGAGCTGGACAAAATGCCCACAGTGACTTTCCATTGCTCCACACCAGGCTGGACATGGCAGGAGAGGAAATTACTCATTCCACTGCCTCCCCTGCAGACTGCTCTTGGCCTTGATGAGCTGTCATGCTCTGCGTCTCAAGTTCTGCAATGCCCTGAGCTGGGTTTAGAGGCAAGATATGCCTTTTCCTTGGTGTCATCATCTTTCCTTCCCTCCACTGGGCTTGGGGAATGAAGCAGAGTGAGTGCAGCAGCAGGAAGCTGCTGCCTTGCCCTGGGGGAGCAGTCACTCTTGGGTGATGGCACAGCTTGGGCAACTCTTCTGGAGAAGAAGCTGCCTTGAGTGCTCTGCAGCAAGCAACAGGCTGTGCTCAGGCTCTGCAGAACCCCAGCTTTGGGAAAACTGGGTGAGGAAAGGCTGGCAGGAGAGGCAGGGCAGACCTGGGAGGCCCTGGGTGCTCTGAGCTTCGGGCAGTGTGTGTGCTCTGCAGGCCTATAAGGTTCTGTGAGCACGTGGCTGTGTGCTCACAGGCTGGTTCCTGCACTCAGGATGGCTCATTTTTTACTGTGAAGGCAAGTGCACTTGAGTTCAGGAGAGCAAAGCCTCCGTGCAAGCTGCCCCACGTGCTTGTTTCATAACCCCATCACCACCCCACTGATGGCAGGCACGAGCCAGCAGCTCCTGGAAGGCAGCACAGTCCTGGGGCTGTGCAGAAACCTGGTCCTTCTGCCCAAAACCACAGCTGGCATTTAATCTTTGCTTGCCACTGAGCTCTGCTTTCTCCCACTGGAGAGATCTCAATCCAGAGTTGCATGGCAGAAGTGGCACGAGCAAGGAGAGGACCTGCCAAAATTCGTGGTGGCTGTTGGGGTCCTGGTCTCCCCCATGTGCTGTGGAGGTTGTGCTTCTTGCCCACAGAGAAGGAGCAAATCAACCAGGTAGCTGCTGAGAGAGCAGGGAGTGGTCAATTAGTCCTGAGCCCTGGGCTTTGCGGTCGATCAGAAAGTCTCAGTGGGATCAATAAAGCCCAGCCAGGCTGCGGGGGTGAGGCTGTGGCTCGTTAGGGAGGAAGCTGTGCAGGGGGATGGCTGCCAGGGACGATCGATCCTGGCAGGCCGAGGGTGGAGGCTGCATGGCAGAGCTGCTGGGATGGCTCCTGGGATGTACAGCTGTGTTTTCTGCTGTGCTCCCAGGGGAGAGAAGGTGGGTCAGAGATGAGGGGCGTGAGCGTGGAAGTTGGCACGGTGCCCTCAAAGCCCTGAGCCTGCCACGATGTCATGCCAAGGTCATGGGATGGATCTCCCTCCTTCCCAGCCCAGAGCTTGGTTACCTAGTGTTAAATCCCTGTTGGAGCACGTTGGGTCAAGCCATAAGGTTGGTTGTGCAGTTGACACTCTTAGATGTTGAAGCTACAGAGACAGGGTTGGTTCCTGCCTGCCATTATCCTCATGGAGAACTGGGCATCCCAGTCCCTGGTGCAGATTCCAGCTCTCGGGCCAGGTTCTCCCTGGCACAAAGTTGGCTTTGCAGCTCTCTGGTGTAAAGCTTCATTCATGGAGAGTCTTTGTTTCTGATACCACATGATTTTCTCCTAATTGCTTTTCCCAGGAAAGATTTTTTTCTGAGACAAACACTCTTCTGATGGCTTACTTCACCTGAAAGTTTTACTATATATTTCTCCTATTTTGTTTCTATTCCATCTCCTTCCTGTTTTTCCCAGTAAGATGGAAGAAAGAGGCCTGAAGCTTCACTTCTCCAGATACACGGTTTTGCTTTAATTTCCCTCCCACAAAATCTTTGGTCATTTGAGGAGGAAGACAAAAATCAGGCAATGAAAACCTGCAGAGGAAGAAATGACAGCATTCTTCTGCATTGGTTTTTATATTATATGTAGAAGTACCTTCCCTGTGCTGTGTTCACTTAGAGGGGAATGTTCTTTGGAATCAGAAGGTTTCTGTAGGTGTAACTGGCATCAGGGTTTCCCTCTGATTCTGAAGTGCACAGAGAATTATCTGAGGACAGGATTTTGCCCTGTGAAAGGGAGAATGATGCAGGACAGTGCTCTCCCCTAGCTGCAGATCTTCATCCTCACAGGCAGGGCTATGTGTGTCAATAATCCTGGCTCAGCTTCATCTGGGGAGGTGAATGTTCAGCCTTGCAGGAGATGAGGATCCTTTAGACTTGGTCACCTCAGTGCCTGATTTGAAAACTTGGATTTAGGCACAGTGGGACTGAGGTGGGCTTTGGGGTGTAATCAGGGTGTCTGCAAATCTCCCCCAGTTGCTGGGGGAAGTGGTTCCTCTGTAAAAAATGTGAGTTCAGTAGACACGATTCTGTGCAGACCCTGATAGAAATAAAAACCCAAACAGGTGGGGAACATATGTGTTCTCTGGACACTTGCTTTGCTTGACCTGTCTGTTACATGTAAAATAGATTAACTCTGACCTGATGGGGCTGTGTTGTCTGACCCTTGCTGATAGAAGAGTCCTTTCTAATCTCTTTGGTTTGCTTCTTTCTTTTATTGTTCCAGAAGTTTGAGATCTGTATGGAAAATTGAAGCTATTTAATATGCCAGTATACATCACTGACTACTGCACTGACTTCAGTTAAAGGAATATTAACTGCAAAGCAAGAAAAGGGACTGAGGAAAAATATCAGTACCTAAAGGGGCTACAAAAGACCTGAAGAGGGACTTCTTACATGGACAAGGGAATGGTCTTAAACTGAAGAAGGAGAGATTTAGATTGGGTATTAGGAAGAAATTCTTTCCTGTAGAGTGGGGAGGCTGTGGCACAGGGTGCCCAGAGAAGCTGTGGCTACCCCATCCCTGGAAGTGTCCAAGGCCAGGTTGGATGGGGCTTGGAGCAACCTGGGATAGTGGAAAGTGTCCCTGCCCATGGCAGGGGGTTGGAAGTAGAAGATCTTTAAGATCCTTTCCTACCCAAACCACTCTAGGATGACTTACTGGAGTGTGCTGTCTGGAACATTTCATTTATAAAAAGTAATTTCGGAGAAGAGGATTTGTTTTAAGATCTCAGTGGCTTCTTTAAAGGGCTGTGATGGATGTTAACTGCAGGACTCAGGCAGGTTCTAAACCTCTTATTCTCAGTACACGTTGTGCTAGAACAAACAGGATGGCTCAGGAGGGTTTTCTCCAGAAGCAGCTGTCAAGTGCAGCTGCCCTGGCTGGGTCACTGACTGGAGGAATCCTCCACTGAGCACAATGGCTTTTAAACACAGATCTCTTCTCCCAGCAGCAGGTGTTGTGGGAAAGATTCTGAAGCAGTTTTGGGGTGTTGTGCCCGAAACTGGGGAGAGGAAGCCTCAGCTGATGGGTACTGATACAGAATTGCCTGTTGGCTTTCATGGGCTGTAGTTCCCAAGGCACGGGCTGGCTCCTTCCATGAGCTGTGCTGGTCTGTGCATGTCACCTCCAGCTTAGCAGCCTGATCAAGGGAGGTTTTATCCTCCTCAGCTTGGCTCATGAACCTTGTCCCTTGAGCTCTGTGGGGAGATACACCTGCAAACCTGGCGTGGTTACACACATGGTCTGCAGAAAGTCCATCCCAGCTCATAAACATGGGATCAGACAATCAGAGGGATCTGAAAACCATTTAGGCTGGAAAAGGACTTTAAACGTCACAGAATCCAACCAGTAACCCAGAATTGTCAAGTCCATGACTAAACCATATCCCTAAGTGCTACATCTACAAAGATGCACAGTCTTAAATTGCTTTTTTTTTTAACTTGCCTTGCGTGGTATATCCTTTGGATAACCTGGTTGGAAATGCCATGAGGGCAGGGTCTTATGTGTCTGAAATGCCACCAAAATTTAGCTGCTGTTTTGTGTATCCCAGAATATGGATCCAAGTTCCAGGGCAGTTCTAAGTACAGCAGGTTGAATGTTCTGTAGTGTCTAGAGAAGACTGTAAGGATGGGGTTGGGATGGTCAGAGAAAACCTGTAATACTCCAACTGCTCTCCCTTTGCCTTTGAATCCCTCTTTGCCAAGCCTGCAGGCTGCCTGAGCTATCAGCACACATACAGTTGTGTTCTCACCATTAAAACAATCTCATTTGCTTTGCTGTTGTTTTTTACACTACCCCAGCGCTGGCCTCTGGAGCTTTTTGAAAATAACATTTACAATAATATTTTTAACAGTTCCGTAGTATACAAAACTCCAGCGCTCTGGCAGGACTCCCGGAAACTTGCTGAAAGTTAATGTGGTCAACTCTTAAAAAGGAGAGATTTTTTCCGCTTGACTCTTGCTTGTTAAACTCTCTAAGCCCAACATGTTCCCTGCTGCTTGAAAAAACAAGGAAAGTCCCAATTTTAGCAATGCTAGTTTGAGTAGCTTTCCAGCCGAGCCCTGTTTCAGGGGTAACTGTGGCTTATTACTATTTTTTTTTTTTTTTACAGTGGTGTGTCCCTACCCCTTCAAACCAAAGTGCTAAGTGGTGCTCAGGCAGGAATAAGTAGGTGCTGCTTTCCCTGGAAGCCTGGGGGTGATAAACTCCAGAGGGAGATGCTGCCTGCTTGTGCTGCAGTAGTGGCAGGACATGCTGACATGAAGTCTGTGTTTTGTGGTGGATGCTGAGCCTCTGCGGGGTAAGAACAACCCTTTTTGGGGTGGGTGATACTGTAAATCCCAAATCTGTCAATAGCAGACTGCAGGTGACTCCAGCTCTCAGTGCTGGACTGCTCTCTTCCTGCTTTCCTAACCTTCATCCTACATAATTCCTCACAGTAAATCTCTTGGTCACTTTGGTTTGTCTTCTCTTACATCCAGGAGAACAATCACACTTCTCCATCCTCTCCTCCCTGCTTTGCTTTCTGTAACTTCGATCCACAGAGGCAGGAGTCATGGATGCACAGACATGTCACAGCTGAACTGTTGTCTCCCTTGAGCTCAGTCTTGCTCAATCCCTTCCCAGCCAGGAGTATAGGAAGAAAAAAAGAAAATCTGGGATTAACTTTCCAAGTGGATTAATAACCTTGCATACATCTCTCATGTAGATACTCAAACCCTGCACTCATGGGGCTGTAATGAAGTGGAGCCACTCTGTCTGCAAAGTTTAGCTCAGGCAAATCAAAACTGCTTTTCCCCTAGATGAGAGCATCTGTACTGGGCTTTCCTGCAGGTGAGCTAACTCTGAACTAACTCCCAGCAGTTCCCTGAGCAGACTGGAGCAGACAGAGTCTCTTGCATGCACAGCACAAACCGGGAATACCTTGCCCCAGCACTCCTGGGAGCCAGCACCTTGCTGAGCTCTCTCACTGCTTGGCAGGTGCTTACCAGGGAGATTTTGAGTAGATTTACAGAGTTCTGGGGGAGTGGTGCAGTGGCCAGTGGGGGCCCAGTTTCAGATGCTCACTGGTTTTGTGCCCCAAACTGCCAGCACTGACCAGGGAGCTTAGTGGGAGGAGAAGCTGCTTGCAACAGCATCTGTAGGAAAAGGATTTTCCCTTTTTTTTTTTGCCCTCTTATTTTTTCCCCCTCCCTGTTTTTTAAGGGACATAATAATAGGACAGAATTTGTACTAGAAACAGGAATTTGTCCTTCTCTAACAGGAAGCTGCTGGTATGTATTTTTGGGAAGCCACGGAAATGGCCAGTGTTTGCAGTCCAGTTTGAAGGCTGGCTGTCCTCAGCACTGGAGAGATCTGCTAAAACAGAAACACAAGAGAGAGAAGGGTTTTCTGTGGAGATTTCCTGCCCTGTGTGCAGGGGCTGGTTTGCTCTTGAGGGCTGGGCAGTGGGGTCTCAGGGGTTTGCTGTGGCAGAGGTGATGGAGAACAGCACAGGGGAGGGCTCTGCAGATGGAAAGGTCACCTGTTTTTTCCAGGGCTCGTTTGCACAGTTCCTGTAGGTGCTTGTTTTTGTGACTAGATGTGGTTTGGAAAGGTCTGGAAGGTCTCCAGAAAGACATTAGAAAAATCTATTACTCTGATAGGAGAGTTAACCTGGGCTGTCCCAGGAATTTACAGTTGATCCAGGATATCTGCCTGTGGCCCTCAGTGCAAATTATGCACACAGCTTAATTCCTGGAAGTGTCACAGCAGTTTTGAAAGCAAAAGTGAAGGTTTGGGCTGTTTCCTGCTCTTGTTATAATGAGATGGAATTTTTACTGTGCTTTCTTGCTGGTTTTCTGCTCCCTCTTGATTCAGCATTGCACAGACTGACCAGTTCCTTCACAAGGTAGGATTTTTAACCATTCAAGCTGTTTGGTTGCTTCCTTGCCTCCTCCCTGGTGTTGGAAATGGACAGAGCAGAGTTCCTGGTGGCCCTGGGCTCTTGGGCTGAGTGGTGCTGTCCTGGGAGGAAGCTGCAGCAGCAGAAGGAACAACACTCCCAGGGCCACTTGGATGTCTCTGCCTCTGCTGCTCTCTTATCACCTTCCCTTCCTGCTCCTCTCTCTCAAAATAGGTTGGATAAATATCCCTCTGCTTGCCAGCACCGAGGCACCAGAGCTGCAGAATATCATTTTAATCTGGGCTTGGGACCATTCCTGGTCCTCTTCAGGTTTGTTGCTGTGTTGGAATTGATTTGACCAAGCCACGATGTTTTCAAAGTGCCTTTTCCTACCATTTCTGACCAGTGCCTCCTATTTAACACTCCAAGATCCATGTCAGTGGCCTGGAGCACATGGCTCTCACTGACTTCAGGGCAACCTGCAGTGACTGCAGAGCAGGAATGTCTTACTCCCTGTGCAAGTCTGATCAAGTTCTTGAGGTGTTTCTCCCTTTTCTTGTGCTATCACACAGGTTTATGACCAAGAAATCTGAGGGCTTATCAGGCAGCTAAAGTGGAATTTGATGTTGTCTTCTATCACAGTGTCCTTTAAAAGGTGCCCATCTTTAGGTGGATTTTGCCTTTGTTCAGTCTAAAATGAGGTTTTTCATTAGTGAGCAGGACAGGCTTCAGCAGGCTCAGGTCTGCTTTTGTTTCTTGGTGGCCAAAAAACCCCAAAAAACCTTACTGGGTGCAGGAGTTAGGCTGAATGCAGGATGAAAAGTCACTGAGCCCACTTCTGTGCTGATGTTGGGGACAGACTGAAGGCAGAAACTCTGGGAGGGCTCCTGGGGACACACCTCCCATGAGGGATGTACGGGGCAGTCACTGCTGCTGAGAGCTGCCTGCACTCAGCTTTTTTCCCATGCAGTCAGAGGAAAGCTGGTCTAGCCTAGGGGAACCTTGGCTGCTGTTTGGAAGGACTAAATTTAGGTTTCTGCTTTGATTCAGGACTGTTTTTCCATGTCCTTCTGTCAGTCTGCTCCCCAAGTGAGTGTTATCCCACAGGGATGCTGTGGGATGTGAAGTGTTAAAGATGGTATTGCTTTAGGCTTGCATTAATCACATAAAAACACATTAAAAATATCATGTAATTAAAATGTTCTGCTCTTAAAGAAGTACAAGCTGTTTACTCCAAGATTTTAAAACCTTTCAGGTCCCAGGTGTGTGGTGTGTTACCTTTGGTGTGTGCAGAGGAAGGCAGACCCTGGTCTCCATTTCTCACTAGAGGTTCTGCTCTTTCCTCTTTCCCAGGTGATGCTGGGGAGAGGCTTTGTGCAAAGTGGTCCATGACCCTGTTGTCATGTCAAAATTAATCTGTAACCTCTGTGTGTGGTTTGTTACAGGGTGGATGCTTGAGAGAGGAGGATATAAGGCACAAGAGTCTGGGACCACTGGAATGGAGGCCTGATGTAGATGGAAAGATGGGTAAGAACTGGATTCCCCTGCAGCAATTAATTTTCTGCAGCCTGGTAATTTTGGTTGGGACTACAAAGTGTGGCAACAGACTGGGGGAATTGCTAAGATGCTCTGACTATTACATTGATTTCTAATTTATGTTTAGCATTTTAGTGGTGCCAAAATTGGACAGATTTTCTTCTTATTCTAAGTGTGATCTGGTGGTCGTGTTCTAGGTGGAGTCTCTTCCCAAGTATGCCTTGTATTTCTCTGCAGAGCATCTTCACTCCCTGTAGATCTTCTCCCAAGGAATTTTTTGTTTCAAACAAAGCTTGAATATATTGTTTTCTTAACTGGTGAGCTGGATTACTTCCACTTTCTCCCTCTTTTGCTGGAATAGTTGTGTATCAGATGCTCTGTGGTGCTGGGAGAAACTTTCTTAAGTGGGAATTATTTATAGTTCTGGAGGTACATAATTATTTTGATCTTATCGCTATAGATAAGAAATTTCTCCTAAAGAAAATTAATTATGTCAGGAATTGGGACCACTTGGAAGTGCTTAAATGGCTTCCTGAAAAGAAAAGAGAAGAGGTCTTGGAGGAGTCCTGGTTGAGGCTGAGCACTTCACTTGCACATTTGCAGCATTTACACAAGTTCACCCAAAACTTTCCAGGGATGGCTGAAATGATGTTTTAAAGAAGAAAAAAAAGAAATAAGTGTTAAATTTAGGGTTTGTTGCTGCAGATGTGCAGAATCACACAATCACAGTTTGGGCTGGAAGGGACCTGGAAGATCATCTCAATTCACCCCCTGCCAAGGGCAGGGACACCTTCCACTGTCCCAGGGTGCTCCAATCCCTGTCCAACCTGGCCTTGGACACTGCCAGGGATCCAGGGGCAGCCACAGCTTCTCTGGGCACCTGTGCCAGGGCCTCACCACCTTAACAGCAAAGAATTTCTTCCCAATATCTAATGTAAATCTTCTCTCTGTCAGTTTGAAGCCATCCCCCATTGTCCTGTCACTAACTGCCCTCATAAAAAGCCTTGTACAAATGTGATTCAGAGTTTGGTAGTGGTCTGAATTTAGAAAATGCAAAGTGTGGAGCCACTGCCACACCTTAAGTGTTTATTCTCCCCTATGGAGAAAGGAGAAGAGTGCTATTTACCCCACCCTGGCTTTATGTGTTGTTTTTGCTCTTTCTCTGTTACCTAGAAGAGAGGGAAGAGAACTAATTTAAAGCTAGGTTAATAAAAAAAGGGAACAGAAGAGAAAAAGTCCAGATCTGCTTCTTTAATACAAAGAATGACAAATTTCAGTTTAAAATCCCTGGTGACTAACCCCAAAATTTTTTTGAAACATTTTCACTTGGAAGGCAAAAGCCACTGCTTTGTCAAGGCAATGTGGGTTATTTTAACAAGGAAAGCTCAGACTTGCCCTGAGCACCAGCAGGGAAGGAGCTGCTGGCTCCAGCCCAGTTCTCAGGAGTTTTGTCAGTTTGGTGATTTCTTGTACAGAGAGTGGTTGATAGAGCCTGCTCAAAGTGCCTTCAGCCTGCCAGCTGCAAATGTAACATGGGTGCACTGGGGCAGCATTAATTGTGGGAATTCTGTAGTGAAGAGAGGCACTGTGCCAGTTTTTGGGAATTTTTGGAGTCTTGTGCAGGTTTGGAGTCCTGCTTGCACTGTGCATGTCCCCTCACCAAGGTGACATTGCTGTGGCTCATCACCAACAGCATCCACACCTGTGTGGGGTTAGACCTGCCAGGATGTATCCAGGTGGGATCGTGTTGAGGTCCTGACTCTGGTCTGTGGGGGTGACATGGGTGAAGTGTTGAGTGTCCCCATCAGTGTCACCGTGGTGCTTGTCAGTTAAAGAATTGCTGCAATGGCTTTGCTGATGCACGGGAATTCGGGCTAAGTTTTGAGGGTTTATTAGTTTCACTTCTCTCCCTCTTCCTTGTATGATGTTTGTTTACTCCATGCTCATTGGGATGAGGGAGCATTTTCAAGGGAAGTGCAGGGAATTGGCAGTCACATCATTGATTTCCTTCTGGAAGAGACTGCAGAGGAGATGTGTGGGATGAGGTGATCTCTGACAGTCTGTTCCAGATCTGCCTTTTTTTTTTTTTTTTTTTCTTTTCCTTCCAGGATCCTATTTATAGTCTGCTCAGTGTCTCAGAGTTCAGCACAGGACTGTTCACTCCTAGACATGTTCTAGGGAAGTTGCATGACCTTGCATGGAGGCCACAAGAGGGGAAGTGGGGACTTGTGGCATCTCTGTGTCATGCAGTGCTTGGACCAGCCCTGGGCTGCTGCAGTGTCTCTGCATGGGCCAGCTTGGGACCAGCCTAAGTCCTTGCCATTGAGTCTTTTTATTCTTCTTACAGTTCATTTCCATCTGCAGCCTCTCCTCAAGAGTCCAAGACTCTTTGTAATTTGATCAAAACAGTGCTTATGACACTTTTAAAGTTGTCTGTATCTTCAGTGCAGCACAGTGGTAAAACCCTGCCTAATAAGTATTAAAAATTGCTGTGTTTAAACATGACATCACCATAAAAATAATATTAGAAAAACTGCAGAGCTTGGTACAAAAAGCATCAGCTTGTTTGTTGCTCGAGTTTTATTCTTTTTGTTTTAAAAATGATTTAAGTATTCTCAATTAGTTGTGTAGTGTTGTGTGTGTGCATGTGTGTGTGATGATAAAAACTCCAGGAAGGCTGATCTGTTCTGCTCACGTGTACATCCATACAACTCAAAGGTTTTTTAGGTCTTTAGTGTTTTTCTGGAGCAAGTGTGACTTTTGCTTCAGCAGAAAGGTCATCTGAGGTGTGGGAGAGGGGAGAATGATATTGTTTATAGTATTGACTTGCCAGAGTGTGTGTGATTGCAGGCTGGGCTGGCAGAAGGCACAGCAGCTTGCTGAGGGTTTGTTTGAAAAGCCCTGCCATGGCCATTCAGCCCAGTTGGGTTTTTGGGGGCTGCTGAAACAGAGAGGGCTGCTGGAGCTGGTGGGGGCAGAGCAGACCCTGCCCCAGGGGTGTCTCAGCCCTCCCAGGCTGTGTTTTCCTCATTCCTCAGCAGGCAATGCTTCCACTCTTCGCTTCCTTATTGCTCTCACCTTTCTCTTTGTATGCTGAGAGCAATTTAGGAAAAATTAATTCATATTGAATTGCAGCACTTTGTATTACATAAACCACATCAGGCTTTCTAGCTCAGGTTTTATTGTTTTTGAGAGGGGTCTGAGTTAAAAGGTGCCCATGGTTTCCTTCTCCCTTTCCTGGCACTGCACCCCTTGTACCCAGGGCTCAAATCTAGGGTGCTCTGGGCACCTGGGGAATGTGGGATGGCACCTGCATCACATCTGGGATGTTGCAGCTGTTGCTGCAGCAACAGGGTAGGAGTTCATGGGCCCTGGGCTGAGGCTGTGAGCACTGGAAGTTGCTGGGTGGGAAGGAGAACGAGTTCTTTATGATCCCTCAAATAACCTTCAAAGGTATCACAGTCAGTCAGGGGAAATAACTTGCCAGTTGCATTTCTTTGCTGGGTAAACATTTTTCTCCTTTCAAGTGTGCTCAAGAGAGAGGTACAGATTGTGGGGAGAGGTAATATCTTTTATTAGACCAAATGATAGAGGTGGAAAAATCCAGGCTGCCTTTCAGGCACATAAGCCCTTTTTCCGAAGGAGCAAATTTTAGGCTTAGCAGGGAAACTGCTAGAATAATTGGCCCAAGTTTAATTCAATTATGTTAATCCATTAGAGGAAAATTAGTGTTTGTGGAGCAAAGGGCAGATTTAGCAAAAAAAGTTGTGAAAATTTCTTGTGGGATGAGAAACCTGGTACTTTTGAAGTGGTGAGGAGTAGCAGAGCTACAGGCATGCAAAACTTTTCTTAAATGTGGTTAGTTTTGCTTTTTAAGGGCCTATCCCCTGCTTGCAGCTCTCCTAGACTAACTTTAATTCACAAAAGCAAATGAGAACAAGGGGTTTGTCACGAGCACTGTTAGGTTTATGGCTGGGCTCAAAGATCCTGTCTCCTGTTCCAGCATCCCAGTCTCTGCCTGGATGCGAGGGGCAGCAGCTGTTTCCCCAAACTCTGCCCTCTTCAGCAAATCTTCCCCCCACCAAATGCCACCCAATTTCAACCTAGATATTTGCCCCATTAACCAAGAAGGGATCAAGGCTATCAGGTGGCTGCACCTCCACAGGTTGTGCTCCTGAGCTGCTGGAGATGGGGAGCGGAGAGAAGGAAGGAGAACGACTGTCAGGATGTCACATGGGCTGTACCTGGGGGAAAACTGGCTGCTTAGCTGGGCTTTGCCACTCCCAAGCGTGTGGGGATGTACAGGGGACTCGTGGTGACAAGTGTGCCCAGGGATGGGGCTGTGGAGGGGAGCAGTTTGTGCAGAGCCTGGGAAAGCTGTGCCAGTGGCTCCGGTCCCGTGGAATTTTACAGCGCTGTCAGGGATGGCTATTTTGGGAGCGGAGGCTTGTGGTGAACCACACACGTAACCTTGCTTTCCCTCCCCACTGAGCTAAACCAAACCAAACACCTTCTGCATCCCAAGTCCTTTTCCATTGCAGAAGTCCCTGGTGAGCTCTGGGGGTGAGGGAACGTCGGCGTTGTGCCGCGGCGCCTCGCAGCTCGTCAGGAGAAATTTCTTGTGTGAGCTGTGCCCTAACCACTGCAACCTTTACATGTGATGAAACCTGCCATGCCAAATGCTTTGGTTTTGGTGTTTGCAAGGTACTGATCATCGGGATTTTAAGGGCATCCCTCTCACCTCTCCTAAACTCAAGTGCAGTCCCAGTAGCTTTGCCTTTGCTTTTGGTTTTTCCTGGGGAAATTCAGAGGGCGTTGAAGTTCTTCATGATCTCACTCTGGCTCTGAAATGGGTTCTGCCATAATACATGAATTTATGTGCCAGGTTAGTCTCTTTTGGTGTTTTCTCAATGCTCTCATTAATTGATTGGAGTCTTAACATGTATATATTACATTGGGGGTGTTTGTTTGTGTGCATGAGTATTTTGGAGACTGGTTGGGTCCTGTCGCTGGTGATTTGATTTAGTTATATATGTGATACATATTTATAATTTTTAAAATAGCTGGTTTAGCTTTTTTAAAACAGATTTTTGCCTTACCCTGCAATCTCATTCCTGAGCTCTGATTTCTCTACCATTTTGCAAGGGGATGTAAAAGGAGGGCTTGTTTTTGATCTAAACTCAGTCTCCAATTCGGCTGTGCAATTTTTATGTGGCTGTATGGATCACCTGAGGGCTAGCACAGAGTAGAGGGGGAATAGGAGGCAGGAACTCAGTTTTACCCCCAAGAAAAGGGGTGTGTGGGATGGTGTAACTGTGCCCTAAACCCACAGATGTTCTGTTGGGCACTTGGTGTAATGGCCATCTGTAGCTGTCACAAGCCTCTGATGGGTTTGGTTTTGTTTCTTTTCACAAAGCAGTTACTGATGGTGCTATAGAAATGAAATTAAAACTCTAAACCAATATAATTTATGGAGAGCAGGAGCTGAGCATCCATTTGTCAGGCTGAGAATCAACAATCTCCTCTACCTGATGCACCCTTTAGCATTGTAATTCTCTGAGAAGAAGAAATGTGCTTACAAGAGCCCCCAGCACATCACAGCACTGGTTTTCTACAGGAGTTTGTGTGTCCTGAGCTCAACACGTCAGTGAGCAAACTCCTGCCAAGAAGTCCAGCACATTAGGAGGGTCTTTCCTCACTTCCTCCTGACAATTGCTCTGCTCGACCTGCTGGGCTGTGCCCTGCCCCTGAGTCCTGCCCAGGGCTGACCTTGGCATCCCTTGGGTGGGGCTGCAGGAGGGAGAGGATCCAGCTGCTGGTGAGCCTTTGCTGGCTTGCAGAGGGAACGTGCTCCACTGGTGTTCTGCTGCCCTGCAGCCTGCTCTGGAGGAGGGTAATTGGATAATTTCTCTCTTTATCAGCCTCTGGACACAGCTCCAGACAGCAGCAAAATGCTTTGTGCATGTGGGTTGAATTTATGGGGAGATTTGTCTGGATCTCCCTAGGTGGGTGCAGGCAGCACTCTGCTTGCCACAGATCATTCACAGACAGCCCTTCCAAGGGGGTGAATTGCACAACAGTATTTGCAGCTGCCTGGCAGAGTGTCTGGGTCCCTTCTTTGCTTGCTTGGGGGCTTTGGTCACAGTGCCAGTCAGGCTCCTGAGCCCCTGGCTCCCTGGGCTCCTTCCTAGTATTGCCTGGGACAGTCAGTGATGGTATTTACTTACTGGTTGATCCCTTCTGTTAAGAACCAGGATAATTTAGTTTAGAAAAGACCCTTAGGATCATCAAGTCTGTGCTGGCTTGGTCCCTTGGCCCCTGGTGTCTTGTGCATGGGCTGAATGCTGTGGTTGTACTTGCCTCTTCATGGTGTTTGCAGGTACTGAAGAAACCTCAGGTCAGGGTTTTCCTTTGTCTCCAAGCTTTTTCCCCCTCTGGCTTTTGGAGAAAAGGCAGCATTTATCTTCACAAGCAGGTTCTTTGACATGTGCTCTCACCTAAGTGAGGGTTGTCCTGTTCCCTGGAGCAGGAAAGCCTGGCCTGGGCTTACACTGACTTCCTGGGAAGGCAGTGGGCAACCCAGGTGGCTGCTGGTCTGATAGATGTGGACTTGCACTGGAACACGTGGGCCAAGTTTGCTGTTAGCCCCTGCTCACACAGCACACAGACATGAAAAGGTGCTTTGGCCTCTGAACATGATGTGCTTCTTTGATCTTTCCTCTCGATAAAAAAAACTCAACAAAATAAAAACCAAAACAAACAAGAAAAAAAACCCCAAAAAACAGTGGAAAGAGCTGCAGAAATGAATGAAGTTTCACTCTAGTGGCAGAAAGCTGTGTATTTCCATTTACTTAAATGTAGAAGGGTTGAAAGGAGGTGAAATCACAGTCTGTGAGTACCTGGAGAAGATGGGGAGTGCCTATTAATAGGAGAGTCTCTTAGATACAGGGCTATCGACATCTAATGATAGAATACAAAGCAAGCTGTATTCTCAAACTGGAATTATTGAGGTGTTGCAAAGGGGGGTTACTGGAGTAAGTGCATGAGCTCTTCCAGCTGAGGCTTTCTGGAGAGGCTGTTTTGTGTGATTCCAGGTCAAGGTTGGGATGTGGAGGCTGCTAAATGAATTGCTGTGCCCTTTGTACACAGCCAGGAAGGCCAGATCAAGTTAAGTCCTCTCTGAATTTAAGCTCCTTTAATTTGTTTAGCTCTGGCTGCAGACTCCTGTGGTCTTGAGCAAGGCTTTTGTCTGTCTCTGATTTCTGTCCATCAAATGAGACATAAACCCCAGCCCATCTCCCTTTCCTTCTGACAGTGTAGCTGAAATTCCATCAGGACAGGGGCTGGGTGGTGCCAGGGGAGCAAATCTTGTCTTTCAATTCAGGTTCCTTTTGGTAAGTGATAAATGTTGTATACCAGTCAATCCAAAAATTGTGTATTTTCAAAAAAATCCAGCGAAAATGAAAGGCTGATGTCCCTTCAGACCAAATTCAGCATTGTCAGAGTCATCATCATGTGGCTCCATATTTATTTTCACTGTGCTATTACATTTCAGTATTTTTGTCACTATATATTCAAAGTCTTGCCCGTTGAAAGGGCTTTTACTGAAAGTGACAGTGTTTATTTGTGGCTCCCCATCCTCTCTTCATCCCCCTCTCAGCTTTCACAGAGCTCTGCCCTGTGCCTGGGGACATCCCCAGTGGCTGCATCACCTTCTGGAGAGGTGGAGGGTGCTGCTGGAGTTTACACAGGCGAGTGCACCACAGCACCACGGCTGTGAGAAGCACACACTGGGACATTCAGTGACCACCAGTGGTCACATCTGTGGTTTTTCTCTGCATCCAAGTGCCTGCAGGGCCCTGGGGCTGCGAGCTCCAGCCTCATTCAGGAATGACTCACGGGACAATGTTCATCCCTCCTGCAGTGCCCAGGGCTTTCCCCCACTATTCCCAGCCCTGGTTCTGCCTGGTGTGTGTGACAGGCCCAAATTAACACTCACCATATTTTACAGGACTCTTCTTTGCTTCTGCAGGCTTTCCTCTGAGCTTCATCCAGCTGCTGCCTTTTTTTTTTTTTTTTTGTGTTGATGGAAGCAGCTTCATGGAACTACCATAAACTGCCTCTTAGCAATGACCTATTAGTGAAGCCAACAACAACAGCAGTGTCTAGACCATCTGAACAAGCTAAATTATTCCTTTGTCCCGTCTTCATTTGCTTTCTCTCCTGACTCTTGGATTGTTTTGGGTGGTCCATGTTGACCTTCAGGCTTTGTATTTCTCGCTTTTTAAAAAATTTTTTTCATCTCTTTGAGCAGTGAACTTGCTGAACTAAGACTGAAAGTCCAGGTTCCTCTCTCCCTCACGCAGGCTGGAGCCAAGGCCACGTAGCTGGGCTGGAAATGTGTCCCTGAAGGGCAGAGAGATGTGTCATCTGCTGGCTTTTTGGTTTCACTGCCTGGTTGATTTTGCCAAGTAGCCAAATGCCCCAGATTGATACTGGTAGTGCCTGGGACTTGAGAGTCTTAGCATCTTGCAGAACTGAAAACCTGATGAGACAAGGAGAAATTCTGGTTTTGATCTAGGATCCTGCCAAAATGGATGAGTGTATTTTAATGAAAATATAAACCCTGTCTGCTGGAGCTCCACTGGTCATTGCTTCCTGGGAGTGCTCTTGGCTTTCTGCTCCTGTGTGTTCTCTTCTATGTGGCTATGGCTATTTCCTCCACCCCCAAACCTCTGGGAAATTAATATCTTTTGAAACATCTATTATTTTTGGTTGGAAGTGATCCTTGGTTGGATGGGCTGGCAGTGTGATCAAACAAGCTTTGTCACAGGAAGCTGATTTAAAAAGCACAAAGTTAAGTGTGTCGGTGGAAAGTAGAGAAGAAAGAAATGAGTTTCCTACTAAGGGAAACAGCTGAAAGCTGGGGATGGAAGAAGAGACACTGGGGACAGAGGGACAGTACTAAACACAATTTATTCTTATGTTTCATTTTTGCTGTCTCTATAATCAACTTTTCTCTGTCCTGGTCTTCCATGGTAGAAATAATCCTGTTTTCATGTTGTGTTGGAGATCAAGTGGGATTTGTTGTACAATTCATCCTGTCAGCCCACAGCACCTTAAGTGAATTTGTGCACAACAATGCCAGAGTGGAGCTGGGCCAGGAGGTTGTTCAGGAGCAGGAACCTGCTCACGTTGCACAGACATTTCCAGGAGTCTCCCAAGTCCATCAGAGCTCCAAGGATACTTCAGCAGTGTTGTGCAACTCGCAGCTGTTTTCTGCTGGAGCCACAGCAGAGCCTGGGGAGGTGTTTGCTCTGAGCCTCAATGCTGCCTTCTCAATGAAGATTTGGGTCCTGCCAGGGCTGGATGAGGAGAACAGGATTTTCCTGTCCCTTGGTCACGGAATTCCTGACCATTGGCATTTTGTCCCTGGGAGAGCCATCCATCCTTCACCCTCTCCCAGCCAAACAGAGAAGGAGCAGCCTGTGACACCCCTTTTGCTGGAAAGGCTTGGGAGTGGCATTTGGATTTAATTATCCAGTTAGCTCCAGCGCTTGTTTGAGTTTTGACTGCACTGGCTGAGCTGGCTGCCTATTTCCACGGAACAGAGTCCTCCACCCTTCTTGGGAGTCAGCTGGGAGACCCCAAGAGCAGTAATTAGGGTGGGCAGGAGCTGCAGTCTGGAAAGCATCAGTGCCTGTGCAGAGCTGTCCTGGAGAGCCCTGGGAAGTGTTGGTTTTGCAACCGATGATGCAAATGGTGCTGCTGCTCAGAAGTTGCTTCAGAGCCTGGTCTGGGGGGTTTTGTTTTCAGCAGTTGTGGCTTTGGTCGTTGCCTCCCTGAAGTCTCAGTTCTCTTGGAGTGAAAACACACTGTTAAAAGCAGCTGGAAAGTACTTAAGCACATAGAAAAACATTAGTTTAAGGAAATGTTGTATTCTGCCTGTGCTTAAGTTGTCTTTCACCCTCCAGCAGCAGAAAACAACCCTTCCTGCTTGGATAGGAAGAAGTTTTCTTATCTAATTTTGTAGCAGTGATGTCTTGGATGTGGATTTTAGCTTTCTGACAATCAACACTCATAATTTGTAATTAAAAATCCTCGGATGCTTTTCAGAATGCTCTTTTGCATCGGTTTCTTAGTAGATAAAGGAAGGAAAATGATGATTTGACAGTCAAATATAAGAAATATTTTCTCTTTCCTTTTCTTTTTTTTTCTTCAGTACCTGATTGAGGACAGCTGGAGCCCAGTTTTACACCACTTATTTTAGGCCTGTTAAGTTGATATTTGGGTATTTCTGGAAACTGGTTGAATTTAAGCAGTTACTGAAAGTGAGTGGATTCTCCTTGCTTTGCTTTGTTTGGAGAGATGCAAAAAATCACTTCTGGCAGAGATTTTCAGCCTGACTTCCTAAGACATGTGACTTACCATGAACTGTGTTTGCAGCACCAGGAATTTTTAAACCTGTGTTTGGTGGACTGGGAAGTCTGTCACAAAAAGTTTTGGCAAGATTGATGTGTAGCTAGAGGAGGAAGGCAATGAGATACAAACCAGGGCGCTGCTGGGCTCACCAGAGATTCCTCTCCTGGAAGATGTGGCCAGGCATGGCCTGGGAGGTTTGGAGGTGGGGAATTGGGTGGTTTTGCTACCAAACCAGGCTCTGTCTCTGCCTGCTGGCGCTGTTGGCCCGTGACATCACAGATTGTGTTTTGTGTCAGGCAGTTCAGGAAACTTTTGTTGTCGCTCGCTGGAAAAAAAAAAAAGGGGGTGAGGGGGACTGCAGAGATTAAAGCTTTGGTGGAAAATTCCTGGAGGGTGGTGTAAGGGGGTTTTGTTTTTGTGGGTTTGTCGTAGCTCATCCCTCCCCTGTTCCCTCTCCACAAAAAAAAAAAAGTGTCTTTTTTTTATGTTGGATATTTTCCTACTACGAAATCTGTGTGGAAAACTATGCTTGTCCCAGAGGTCCTTAAAAAAAAACAAACAAAAAACAAAACAAACCAATAACAACAAAAGGAAAACACCTCAAACCCAGACTTTGGGGACATTCTTGATGTTTCATTTTTGTTGTTGTTGGGTTTTTTTTTCCCTGAACTTGAACTGAAAATTACCGTTTTCTTGAGCTTTTTCCTGTAGCACTTCAGGTTGTGCTCCCTTCCAGCCCTCTGGAAAAACATACCTGTGCTTTTAGTAAATAGGGAAATGTGGAAGGCAAAAGGGATTACATTTTAATGTACTTATGTATGAATTTTATTATTTTATCAGTTATATTTTTAATATTGATGTAGAGATACATGTTTATATATTAAATATGTATACACACATTGCCTACAGGAAAATGTAGGCTTTTTCCTAAGAGTTTGATGCAGGCATTGGAGCTCATTTCTGAGCTCTGAAATGTGAGACTGGGTTTTAAACATTGTCCCCCAGTTTTTCTCCTTATTTCTTTAATGTACTCCGGGAGCACAGTGTGCACCAGAAGTCTTTTTCTCACATATCTGGTTTTTTTTTTTCATAGCTTCAATGCTCCTAGAACCCAGCAGGAGGAGCAGAAAAAAAAGGAGATGGTGTTGTATGTGAGCACAAGGATCCAAGACATGCACCTCCCTGGGGAAAGATCCTCAGTATTTGGGTTCACTCCTAATTCCATATAGGTTTTGTCATTTTTCACGTATTTGTGGACTTTGAGTTAAATCTGCAGGCTGGCCTGGCGTGGGGGTGGTTCTGTCCCTGGAGACATTAATTTTTAGACAAGATTTGTAGCTGTATTTGTATTTTTTTCAGTAATAGCTGCGTGTGCCTTACATTTACCTTGACTGTATCACGAGCATGGGGCGTGCAGTGGGTGCTCACCCTCCTGACCAGTGTGCCCTGCCCTAGGTCTTGACAGGATTCTTAGTTCTTGTGGTTGGTATTTTCCCTTTAACACTTCACAGCTGCTTCAGGAAGCCATAACCACAGGTGCTGAAGTGTTGAAAAAGAGGAGGTTGGTTTCAGGTCTGATGGTCCCTCGAAGTTCTCCTGTTACTGCAGAAATCAGAAATCCCATTAGTGTCTTCCATCCAGCATTGCTGGGTTTCTCTCTTTTCTCATGGATTCCTTGTCCTCTCCCCTGGTCTCTCACTGCCTCTGGTTTTGAAGGTCAGTTGTGGCTCCTGAGCACCTTTAATGAAGAGAGAGGAAAGGCAGGGACACCTTTCACTAGCCCAGGGTGCTCCAAGCCCCATCCAACCTGGCTTTGTACACATCCAGGGATGGGGCTCTGGGCAACTGTGCCAAGGCCTCACCACCCTCACAGAGGAAAATTTGTTTCTAATACCTAATCTAAACCTGCCCTCTTTCAATTTAATGGCATTTTGTTGTGTCCTGTCACTGCATGTCCTAATCCAGAGTCCTTCTGCAGCTTTCTTGCAGGCCTGCTCAGGTGGGGACAATGAGATCTCATTATCTGTCTCACCTGTGATGAAGGCACCTGTATTTTCAAGACAGGCTGGGCTGGGAGAGACTGTGGTGTGGTCTTGGAATGCCTCTCTTCACATAGGAAGGCTTGGCATTGTGTCTTTTGATCCATTTGTGTTGAAAGTTTGTATTTGCAGTGCTGTGTTTTCACTCTGCACATCCAAGGGCAGAGTGCTTGTCTTCCACATTTCCACACTTCAGTTGTCTCTTCTTTTCTTGCAGATGAAGAAGAAGCTCTGAACTCTATTATGAAGGATTTGGCAGCACTGGGCAAGTGTGGGGGGCTGCTGGACAACAACAGGAATAAAAACAGTGTCCACTCCAACAAACAGGTATGGCATTGCTTCTTCAGTCCACCCCAAACTGCAGCAGACCACAGAGGTGGGAGTGGTGCTTGCCATGCTGGCAGAGCAGAGTTTAAATGTTAGAACTGAGCTTAACAAGTGCTCAGCACATCAGGAATATTGTAATTTTACCAAGCTATGAGGTTTATGGCCTCTTTTTGAAGGGCTGAAAGGAAGTTACAGGCATCCCATAGCACAGAGGATCAGAGAACTGTAATGCCCCAAATTATTCCCGAATATAACAGCTGAGCCTGAAACTGGGTTTAAATCTCAAGTCCCACCTCAAGGCACTTCTAACTGTTGTTTAGCTCTGAAAGTAGCAAAACTTGATTCAAGCTGTGCAGCTTTAGGACTTGGATAAGTCAATTGTTTTCTATTGACAATGTTAATGAAATACAATATTTATTATGTGCACATTTTACTTCAGATATTTGAAAGACAGATTGCCAATTCTGAGCTGTAGACACCCAGGCTCTTTGGGGAGGAATAATGTCATTCTTATATAAAGTGTTTAATTATGAATTACTGCTGTTTATCTTTATGCTCCTAAACCCAAACGTTTTGGCCCTGTTGCGCATTCAGAGTTGTTTTGGTGAGCAAAAAACATTGTCCCCTGAGCAATGTCAGAAATTATTTGCTGACTTCGATACAATAGCTGAAGTGGATTTAATAGCATGTTTGTGTATGGAGCAAATAATATGCGAACATGAAAGTTGTGAAGAAATAATTCAGTTGTCAAAATAGCAAGAAAAAAAGGGAGAAAAAGATTAGGGCAACTGGGAAGCTGCTGGAGAAGCATGGCAGCAAATCCACGTGGAGTTCCACCTCTAGTGCTATGGTTTCAGAATGAGCTTGCAGTCAGCTCTGCAACTGCTGGATGCCTAGCAAGGAAGAAAACAAATTGTCATTTACTGTCGTCATGCATTTTTTAATGTCACTTGTGCTACAAACAAAGAAGTTTGGGTGCAGAGAGGAAAAATCCCTTCCTGAGTCCCTCTGGAGTTCCCAGCCGCATGCAGACGAAAACACGTGCGCACGTCTGGGTTCAGAGCTGTCCTGGCCGTAGCAGCTGTCCAGGCTGAATCACTGAGTTTGTGTTCAGCTCATTCTGAAAAAAGTCCAAGATGTTTTCAGAACTGACCAGAGAAGCTCGGGGCTGGCTCCCTGCAGCTGCAGGCGAAGCAGAAAGCCCAGTGCAGCTTTGGATGGCTGCAAGGGCAGCATCTTGTGCACCGTGATGGGTGGGGACCCTGTGCACCCAGCTCCAGTTGCTTTCAGGGTAGCAGAGCTTTCCAGGCTCCTCTTAAAACATTTGTTTTGCAGGATGGGGGAAAATCCCTGCTGTTGCTGTTGAGACCTGGGCTGTTAATGTAGCACATACACAGTTAACCAGATAATTAGTCAAAAATAAGGAAAACTCTGGTTGTCATTGATTGAATTCTTGCCTGCATAAAGTTGGCATCTTGCAATCAAATCCATACCCACAGCCCGTCCACTCTGCATCTTCATTTATAAATCACCAATGGAGTTATGCTGTGCTGTGATGCCAGCTTTAGAGTAGCTGGCTGCCAGGTGTGTTTAATTTTATTACAGGAATTTTATTATATTTTATTATATAGGAATCAAACTTCCCTTCTCATTAGAGCACTGATGCTTGGAAAAACACTTCCTTCTCTATGATTTTTCTTTTCATCCACAAGTGGAGCAGCCATAGCTGGGTGCTCAGGGTTGCTCAGAGCTCTCTGATGGAGGAGACGTGGATGGTCAGGATCCTGCTCTGCTCACACATCCAGAGCTGAGGGTTCAGACCAGCAGGCCCCAGGAGATGGAGGGCGTTGGAGGATGTTGAATTGTTGCCTCACTGAATTGGACTGGCTGGAACACGCCTGGCTCGTGGCGGGAGGCGAGTTTGCAAAGGAGGTGGAATTAGTGGGGACTTGGTTCATGTTTGCAGCTTGGTTTAATCAGCTTGTTTGGGTCACTTTTAGGTTTGTTTTTTTTAATTTTTTTTTGTTTTGGTTTGGGGTTTTTTTTGGGGTTTTTTTTTGGTTTTTTTTTTGTTTTGTTTATTAGGACAGAAATTGGTGTAGGGGAGAGATTGCTTTGGAAATGCTGCTGTCACGCCTGTGATTTGTTGTTCCTTTGGTATTTGGCATTCCCTTTTCATTGTTTACTTTTTCCTGTGATTAGGTTGGCTGGTTGGGCTGAAGGATGCCCTGCACAGTTCCTTTCTTGGGGGGGGAAATGAGGCATGGGGGTATTTTAGTGATAAAATGTCCTCTTGCTCATCTAATTGTTGGTGCCTCTCATGAGGCCCTGCAGCAACATGCTCACATTGAACTACTTGGATTTGGGAGTTCAGTTAGTAGATTAATAAAATAATATTTCTTTTTCTGTGGAAAAATGTTTTTTTTTTCTGAGGCATGGGAATCCTTTGGTCAGTGTTCCAAATTTCCACTGAAAGAGTTCACAGCAAGAATGTGTTGGCTAACTAGCCAGTTCTCTGTGGCTTGCAGCAGTTTTTTGGTACACAGAGAAGCACAACTGAAGTGCTATCTCATTCCTGTCTCCTGGAGGGCTTCCTTAGTGCTCTCTTGACACAAGTTGAATATTGAATCCTGCCAGATTGTATTCCTCGTAGGCCTGGGCCACACAAGAAAACAGCCTGTGGTTGTGTGTGCTCCAAAATATTTCTTTCCCAAAATATCGATAGTTTTGCTTCAGTTCATCTTATGAAATGAACATCCTTTGGCAAATTTCATAAAAAACTTTATTTCCTTAGTTTCCTTCCCTCACAAATGAGTTTAGGGCGAAGGCTGCGTTTCTGGATGTGCAGCGCCTCGTGGCAGAACAAGCTGGAAATCAGAACAGACCAGCGTGGCTGATTTTCCTCCCTTGAATTGCCCAGGCAGCTGGCAGCAGATGTGATGGCTGAGCTGGAATCTCCTGAGTCCTGGTCAGGTGTGGCAGCCACTGCATTGTCAGGGACAGACATGGACACCCTTTTCCTTCTGCAGAGCTGTTCTTTGGGAACAGAGGGAGCATTCTGACATTATTCCTGGTGCAGCTTCTGCGCTGGTATTCCTCTGTCACTCCTTTAATCACTCCATTAATCCTTGTGCATCCTCTGGCATGGCTGGAAGGAGCCCTTTCAGGCCATCTCTTGGACTGAACAAGGGAGTTTGTTCATAGAAATGTCTCTGAAGAGGGAAAGAAGGAAACAGGAGAATGAAGATCTGCGTTGTGTTCATTAAGGAAAAAGATGAGTGGAGTAAGGGAAGCCCTGAATAATTAGGAAATTTTCAACAAAAGACTGGAAGGAGAAAAGAGCAATTAAATCAGCATTTATTTTGTGTCTATTTATGTGCACATCCATTCATTTCTATAAATAGCACTTGGCAACTGGCAGTATGAAGCTGCTTGTCAGTGGGCCTGTGTCACGGCCAGTGCCAGCCAGCAGTTCCTCTGCCACCTTAATCACGATGGCAAGTTCTCCCACAGCAATTAAATGTTTGTAGGAAATGTTTCTCCATGTACATCAAATGTCAGACTGTCCTAACAGTTCTTCTTTCAGTAAATTACCTCTGGACTGTTCTCACTGGCAAGCTGGATGCAAGACAAGGCTGGCTCATAACTCCAGTAAAATCCAGCTCGTTTTGGAGGGCTCTCTGTGGGTCTCTGAGCAGCCTAAAAAAGGAGTTTGGCTTTGTCACCTGTGTTGTACATTTGGAGGATATGATGTGGATGGGAGGAGATGGGAGTCTCTATGAGGGGATCTGCAGGGATTTCCCCGCCTGGGAAGAGGAAACAAGGGGTCAAGGGGGAACATTTAAACATGGTTTAGTTGAGGTGTTAGGGCATGGGTTGGACTCGATGATCTTTAAGGTCTCTTCCAACCCAGTGATTATGTGAATTCTGTGAACATCACTGACTGGGAAAGCCTTGGCTGGAGATGGTAAAGGCAGTGGAGTCCCAAGGATTTAAGAGGATTTCCCATGTCTGTGTGTGGAGCTGACTTGGGTGCAAAGAGGCTGATAGCAGTGAGAAATCCAGCTGGAAAAAGGCTATTCCCTGCCAGGTGGGTGGCTTTAGATAAACATTTTGAAGCCTGTGATTGCTGCTGCTGTCTGAAACAGAAATGTCTGTAACAGGCAGCAGTGAACCTTCTAGACATCATCTTTCCACTGTCCTCTGAGCTGCTCAGGTGCCGGACTTGCTTTCAGAGGAAAGAAAAGCTGCAAGGACCCGAGGGGACTGGGATGCGTTGTGCTTTCTGCCCCTGCAATGATAATGGGGCAATGCCAGACAAACTCCTTTCTGTCTGGTTGCTGACTAGCCCGGCGTGCGTGGGGGTTCTTGCCGATAATTCCCAATGACGTGGGTTCGTCATCTCCTCCTGCGGTCTGGGGCTGCTCCAGCAGTCTGGCGTGGAAGGAGCGTCCTGCTGCTGGGGCCAGGGGCCAGCACAGGGCTGATGCAAACGACCTGCACCTTGGGGAGGTGTAGGAGTCCCCTCAGCCTGGCCCTGTGCTGCTGATGGCTCTTAGCCAGAGCCAGGAGTTGAGGAGGAATCCCATCGCTTTGTGGCTTTGTACAAAGGGAGTAACCCGAGCGCAAACGCCTGCGCGGCTCCACGGGGTTTTCTCATTGTTTCCTAATCCAGCGAGTAGAAAATGAGAGAAGTGAAAGCAATCCCTCTGATTGCCCTGTGGCATGCAAAAGTGGCTGTATTTCATTGCCCCTGTGTTACCCAGGGGGGAAACTGAGGCAAAATGAGTGCCTGAGGTCTTGTAGGTGGATATGAGCAAGGCTGGAATGAGCAGCACCAGAGGGCACAGAGGTCCCTTGTGATGATTTTTCCTGCCTTGGTTGCCCACAGAAGGGTTAATGCTGGAGTCAGAGGCTTTGTCCCGGTTGGTTTGTGAGGCAGCTGTGGATTTGGGTGGAAGAAGTGCTCTAAAGGCCCCATCCTTGTGATGTCTCAGCATGGGCAAAGCTGTCCTCTGGTTAGATTTGACAGGAGCAGATCTAAAGCAAGCCACAGAAGTGGGGTCTGGACAGAACACTGTTTCTGGTGGCAGCAGAGTTTAGAAGGAGGAGATGACATGATAGGGGGAATCTTGAATTTGTGCTGGTCTGGGATTTTCCAGAGTGGCAATTTTAGCTATTTCAGTGACACAGACAGGCATAGAGGTGCAGGGCTGGCTCCTCTGCTGGCTCCCTGCCTGCCTCTGCCATTAGACAGCCTTCTCCACAGGCTCAGCTTGGACCTGTACCCCAATTTGAGCAACCTCCTGGCTGTTCAGCAGAGAGGGTGCTCAGCACTTCTGCTCCTCCAGAGCCTCTTCCTTTTTAGGACTAACTGCTTGTTTTCCTGCTCTCCGTGTGCGCTTTTATTACAAACAGCAGTCAGCTCTTCAGGGATCTCTGTATAAGATCATGATTCAC
The DNA here is from genome assembly GCA_013397155.1 of Irena cyanogastra. Classification (NCBI taxonomy): domain Eukaryota; kingdom Metazoa; phylum Chordata; class Aves; order Passeriformes; family Irenidae; genus Irena; species Irena cyanogastra. The sequence continues at coordinate 139,925 of VWZV01005541.1, read as the reverse complement.
CTCGTTTGGAAACACTTTTTCCGTTTTTTTTCCAGCATTTTTCTTAATCTAAACCAGCACACAGGGCTGTTGCTCCAGCTCTGAGGACCAAGCTTGGCCAAGCCTGCTGGGGTGCATGGCCCCCAGCCAAGAGGCAAAAGCAGTTGCCCTTTTCTCTCCAAATTCCCATCTGAATTCCCTCTCTGAGGCTTGGCAGATGTGGTCTTTTCTCTGTGAAATCTGAAGTTTTGAGGAAAGAGCCAAAAATACCTCAAGGAAAGCCTGGAAGGATGGCGATGGGTTTGTGGCCACAGCAGCGGCTTTGCTTTTTCCTTTCAGGGGAATATGGCAAGAACGAGTGAAATCCCGCTTGTTTGCGGGGCTGGAGGAAATGCTGCTACAAGTATTTTGGAGAAGAAATTGTTGTAGAAACAGAGGGAAGGACTGTGGTATTTCCTGTCAGGGCTGTCGCTGGTTTGTTTGTGTGGCAGCAGGGTCTGCAGGCGCCGGCCGGGCCGTGGCTCCTCCGCGGAAACGCGCACGGGGAGGGAAAGCTGCTCAGTGTGCACGCAGCCCAGGAGGGCAAACACCTTCATTCTGTGCTGCTTCTGCTTCCGAGGATGGATCACAGAATGGTTCGAGCTGGGAAGGCTTTTAAAGCCCAGACTCTAGACCAGGTTGCTCAGTCCATCCCAGCCTTGAACACTTTCAGGGATGGAGCATCTCCAGCTTTTCTGGGCAGCTTGTTCCAGTGTCTCAGCAACCCATGGTAGAAAACGTCTTCCTTATATCCAACCTCAGTCTAGCCTCTGGCTGTTGAAAACTGTTGCCCTCATCCAGTCACTACAGGACCTGGTAAAAAGTCTCTCTCCATCTTTTAAAGCCCCTTTTATATATTGAAATGTTGTAAGAACATCTCCATGGAGCTTTCTTCTCCCCAGGCTGAGCTTTCTCTTCATACCCTTAGCCAAAACCCCTCTTGCCTTTGTGCCTCGGTTTCCCTTGCTTGCTCCATTACCTGCCTGAGCTCTCACAGTGCTGGTGAAAATATTGTTTAAAGGCTCCACCAGAGCTCAGGGTTTAAGGCTGGTGCCTGTGGCTTTCCTTACCCCTCTCCTGCACTGTATTTAACACAAGCCTTTGGATGTCTCAGCTTGTTCTCCTCCACCCACTAAGGACCTCTTGATTGAAGGAGAGCAAGGCTGCCCTTGACCTCATGTGACACCTGATGGCAGAGACAGCAAATAATACACTCTGGGTTGTGCAAGGGGGAGTCACGTTCCTCACAAAATTGCAAAAGCGAGTAGGACCCAGCAGCCTCCACCATCCACACCTCTTCCACCTCAACATTTGCAGGCTGTGTTGAGTTCCTGATGGAGGAGGTGCTGGTTCTGCATTCCCCCTGATTGTTCATTTGAGATGCTGGGTGCAGGCTCACATGAAGTTCTGCTCCAGCATTTGGCAGTGCCCCAGGCTCCCTGTGTAATCTTAAACCAGTTACTTCAAACCAGACTTCCATGGGTGTAAAAAATCACAGCCTGCTCCAGCATTTAGGAAGTGCTTTGCATCCCCTGAGATTTCCTAGTACTTTGGGCACTGCCCACTCTTTTTTTTTTTCCTTTAAAAAAGGAAAAAAGTATTTGTTGCTGATAGCAGTGATGAATTCAGCTTGAGCTGTGGGTCAAAAACATGAGCAAGCCAAGGGAAGCCTGAAAAATTAAACTGTAATCAACTCAGACTGATAAATATGAATTTATCCCTGTTCCAAATGCTTGCGAGCTAAAGGTCTTGGTCTCTTTGAGGGAGGCAAGAGGTTAGTGTGTTTTATATTAAGGAAAAATGTTATCTAATTAAGAAATGAAGTGGGTTTTCATTTCCCTGTTGCAGCCAGTGTGTTTGTAGCTCTGCTCAGAGCAGAGCAGTGTGGGGCAGCTGGCGTCCTTCTGCTGGCATCGGGCCACGGCACACCAGCCTTGTTGTTGATGTAGAAGAAAAGGATGCAGCAGGGTCGTGGCTCATTTTTTTTCATTTTCTTCTCTCTCTGGAGCTTTAGACGAGTGTTCTGACATTTTCCAGCCACAAGCTGTTTTTCAAGACTTGTTTGTCTGTGAAATCTGTGCTGCTCAGCACAACCAGGCAGCGTGTGCTGCATCCCAGCTCAGTGCACTGTTTGAGGCTGTGCTGAAAGTGAAACCTGTGTTTTGAAAGGTTTCCTACAGTGAGGCCAGAGCTGTGTGAGCTCTTCCCCTTCCACGTCCTGCTCTTTTGTCAGGAGAAACCTCAAAAGTTCCTTGCCCTGATTTTTTTTTTCTCTCTTTAGAGAAAGGTTTTGTGGTGTTGCAGTCAGTGAACCCACACTGCCCAATTTATTGCCAGCATCCAGGAGGAATAAACCAGCCAGGCCTGCTCAGAGAGGCACGTGCAAATAAAAATTGGCATGAAAGAGCCTATATTGGTTTTTTTTCAGCACAGATAACCCAAGGTGGCAATCCCACCTGTATTTACCTGTCTCTCCAGAATGGTTTGAACCTTCAGCACTAGGTTGGTTATGGTCATCTTTTCTCTTTTTGAATTTTGGACTGGTTTAGAATTAATCTGGTATTTTTAGAAGTTGGGCCTGGTTCTGGAAATGAACCTGGAGACTCTCCAAACTTTGTGGGTCTGGAGAACTGGCTTTAGCCACCGAGGTGATGTAAGTGCCTGTTTAGCCCAGCCTGTATCACTGCTGGAGTGCCCCACTGGGTGACTGTCCCAGCGCCAGTTCTTCCCAGCCCTTCCGGAAACACAGAAAATGCCATGAGCAGAGATAACAAGGATGCATTTCGGGTGATCCAGCATGTTTACTCTGAATCTGTTTAAGCTTTTCAACAGAATTGCCTCCAGCTTCAACTTCCTGAATTTCGGTGGGTGTTTGCAGAACTCGAGGAGCCGTCGGTTTAAAAAACCGGAGGGCGCTGGTCCAGCTCCTTCTCCTCGTTAGAAACAAAGCTGTTTCACTGCAGCTCTGCTTTCCCTCTGAGAGGATGGAAAGTGTGCCTTCACACGCTGGCAGCCCAGGCCCAGAGATAAGTCCTGGGCTCAGGAAGGGCTGTCACCCACCCAGCTGGGAGTTATCCCTGCGAGACGCCGGCGGCGCGGGACCGAGCCCTCCCTGGGGTTACACCTCGGAGGGAGGTGGCCAGCACTTCTCTCTGCGTGGCAAGAGAGCTGTTTGAGGAGGCTGGTGGGCACTGTGGGGAGGGAAATGCTGGTTAAGTGGGGTGACTAGACCTGGTTTGGGGAGTAAAGAGGGTTTTGATCTGCGTTGGAGGCCGTCAGAAAGTCCTGGAATTATCTAAGGGATGCTAGAGGGATGCGTGGCTCAGACATGGCCTGAGAAGCTGAAGGAATGAAAAAGCTCCTTGTGGTCTTGATTGCTGTTAAATATGCACAAATAGAGGATGGGAGAAGTGGTTTTTACTGGTCCCTGCACAGCTGTGTGCCTGTGATTCCACTGGCTCTTCTTTGGGCAGATTTTGTGGTTTCTCTTGAGGTGAGCAGTGGATCAGTTCAGGGTGGGCATTTGCTGTGCATTGTGTATTGGGCCTGATACACTTTGCATTTTGTAGGTCCTAACAAAATAGCAACCAGCCCTTCAACCATCCCAGCACTGCTGGCTTTAAAATTTTAGTCTGTCTCCACTTGCATTGGAGAATGCTTGCTTTTACTTCTTAATTCTTCACCCCAAATATTCCTGTGTTCTAGTAAACATCCTCTGAGCTTTGTTTTTTGGATTTGCAACAGAAAAGTACTGGAGTGAAACCATGGGAAGCACTGAAGGTGGACAGGCATCAGACACTTACTGTATTGGCCTCCTTGATAATAGTGCCTCGCTCCCAAGAGTTCAGAACAATTTTCAGCTTTATGAATTCATTTTATTAAAACTAACAGTTATAGAAGGACGTGTCTTCTTGCTTGCAGAAGAACTTATTTTATGATAAGCACATTCCTCAGCAATGTGGGGTGTCCCCAGAGGCTTTGAGTCCCTCAGACAGCTTGGCCTAAATAAGCCAGATGCCTTCTGGAGTTAGGGGAGTCTCCCTGAGAACTCCTGTCAGCTTTGGATCTATGGCTCAATCCAGGATGCAGTTTGAGACCTCACCATTTTCTACTTTTTCTTTCAGCAGCGAAGTGTCAGAATCAAGTTTGAGTATGAAGGAGAGAAAAGGTAAGTACCTAGTCCAGTCCCCTGTGAATACAGGAACAAATTACCTTTTCCACCCAACACTGTCCCGCTGACTTCAGCAGGATTCATTCCCCTAAAATCAGCTCCACTTTTACATGCAAGAGCCCTGCCTCATCATCCCATTTGCCACAAGAAGCTCCTGGGATTTGCACACAGGCAAAGTGGTTCCAAGCTGGAAGTCATTAAATGCCTCTTTTACCAGGGACATTGGGTGCACACTTGGATCCTTTTCTCTTGTTAATTCTTGAGCCCTGCTGAAGCACAGTGGAGCTGGAACTCTACAGAAACATGTCCTTTGATTAGCAGTCCATGACACTTACTTAAGATAACCAGATTTTGGGCATGGGTCCCATAAAAATAGGGCTGGGAGTTAAAGCTTGTCCGCCCTTCCCTGCTTGACATTTTCATGGAATGAAAAGTCACCTCTGCTTGGTGACTGTGACAGGGCAGGACACAGGCTGATGGTCCAAGGTGCACGTTAAAGCCAAAGAAAATTTAAGCAGTGTTATTTTAGAGTTAGACTGTACCTGCTGTAAATACCTGTAGAGGTGCTGGGTGTGATGGTACAGGAGAGTCACAGGATGCCAAACTGCATCGTCCCCCCTTCCAGCCCTCCTCCCTATTCAGAGCCTCTTGCTGAAAACAGAGCTGATAAATCACTGACCATTGCCTGATTGGGGTTTCCTCCGTTGGAGGGCTGCTGGACTTTCATTTTTTCCACCTGTACCTCACATTAGAGGGAGGAGCAGAGGAGCTGCACAAAGATTTTTGGTAGATATTTGCAGGGTAGTCAAGTCCCCTCTTGGGCACAGCAGAGGAGCAGTGTTTCTGTGGGTGTAAAGGCAAGGAGCAGTCTTTATGCTTCGTGACAGAATACAAGTCCTTTCTTCTGTACTGTCAGTCAAATCCCAATTCCAGTAGGCTTCTACTAAACTGGGGCTGTTGTTGTATTTGTGTACACAGGATTATCCAGTTTCCAAGACCAGTCAAATTCAAGGAAGTGGTGCAGAAGGTCACGGATGCTTTTGGACAGACGATGGATTTGGTCTGTGTGAACAATGAGGTACTCTTCTCCTCACTGCTGAGGGGCAGCTTTGGGGTGCCCGGTGCCAACTTCAGAATTGAGCAATGGTTTGTTCTGAAGGCCCTGATTTTGTGTTTTACTTGGATGTGAAGAAAAATAACTTTATTTTGTGGATTCCCAGCTAGCGAGTGCACAAGAGCTGTTGTCTAGACACAGCTCAGATGGATTCTCAGACTCCAAGGCAGGATTTTCCTTTGTCAAAATGATTTCAAATAAGACCTGTTACACAGGAACATTGTCTTTTCCCCAGAACTAAAGATCCCCCTCACTCCATCGAGGATGTGGAGCCTTCCCACCTCGGGGGCAGTTGCAGGAGCATGAAGTGCAGAGCAGGAGGGACAGTGCTGCTCACACAGTGTTCCTTTATCTAGCCCTGCCTTGTCTCACCCAAACCCAGCACGACGTGCTTGTTCTTGTGGCTGGGTCTGCAGTGAAATGTGCATCACTGAACGTTCCTCCAGCAGCCCCTGTGGCCACAGAAAAGCAGCCAAGAAAGCCTCCCTCTGCAATCCTTGCATTCTCAGGCTTAGAAGGTCTTTCTCCTCCATCATTCATCACATAGGCCTCTGGGTTTTTCCCACTTTCTCTTTGAGCCCAGCGCTGTGTGTGGAAGGAGGGTCAGCAGAAGGGGGAAGCCCTTGGCATCTCTGTTGGTGTGCTCTGTGTTTCCCTGTGAGGCATCTGCAGCCACTGGACTCTCAGGCTGGGTTTGGTTTCCTTTGGGAAGGAGGAGAGGGCCAAATGGCAAAGAGGTGGGCTTTTAAACATGGATCCTTTTGGATCTGCCCTGACAGCTGGCTTGTTCAAGTATTAATTGCAGATGACTAGCAGCCTTTGATTGAGGTATGAATGGAGAGAGAGGTCCTGAAGAGACCTTTCTTCTTTTTTTCCCCCATTTATTATTTTCTCCCTTCTGTTTCAATAGAGATTTGCTCTACAAAGAGAGTTCCAACTCTTTTATAATAGGTACCTCATGATACCAGAGTGTCCACTGGGTTTTGACTTTGAATGCAGTCAGGTTTCTAATCTTGGGCATTCTTTGACAGCCCTCCTGGGAAAAGCCTGCCATTGAATTCTCCAGCAATGACTCACTTCATTCCAGGTTTCTTCCCACTGGAAGAGGATTTCTTTCCAACAACAGCAAACAGAAGCTTAAATAATGCATTTTATCCCATGTTAGAGACTTTCTTCCTGGGCATGTGCACAACACATAGCAGGGCCATGAGCAGGCCTTTGGGTACTCCTGATTTCTTAGGGCTGGGGATGACTTCCAGTGCTTTGTTTTCCTACACTTAAAAGTTCCACCTCGAGAGAACCCACAGCTTTGGGGAGATGTCTGAGAAGTCTAACTCAGGGTTGTTGTTATGGAAACACTATAAACAGACAAGAGGGATCCTTGGGGACATAGCCTACGTGTACACATGGTGACACCCCAGCATCTGGCTCCTGGGCCAGGGCTTTGGGTGTCATGACTGCAAGTTTCAGAGGGAACATGACCACAGACTCATTGCAGTTAAATATTTCCCCTGTCTTCATGCTCCAGGGGAGCTGTGCAGTAATTCTTTGCTGCCATCAGACATCTTTGTAGACCAAATGTAGACTGAGATCAGCAGGCCCCTGCTAAATCTCAGTGAGTAGCAATCCCTGTCCTGGTGGAGGAGGTGTCCTGGAGCCAGGATCAGGGAGATGAGCATGCCAGCTGGGTGGAGCAGGGGCACACATGAATCACATCCTGGTGGGACCACGGAATCAGCAGGCTGGGGCTGGTGGAGATAAGAGCAGGGCCTGGCCAGGGGTGTCCCCCATGGGGCATGTCTGTGTTAGTTCTAGGCTGGGCTCATCTTTCTGAGGAGTTGGACAGCAAAGCCCAGCCTGGCCAGGGGCAGCACAGACACTGACTTGTGATGTGACCTCGGGCAGAAGTTCACTGGACCTCCATGTGCCACCACTTCTCTTCTGACCTCCTGCTGTCTCCTCCAAGGCTGCCCCTCAGCATCATTCTGGGAGCTTAGGGGGAGTTAAAGCCTGGGGAAATGGCAGAGGCACCATGATGGGGGGCAGGGAGGAGATAAAAGCATATTTAACAAACATTTGTCGAGAATTGTTGATGCCAGTTGGTCCTGCATCGGGCAGGAAGATGAACTAATTGACCTCTCAGATTTTTCCCCAACCCTGTTTCCTACAATTCTTTGGCTCTCTGTGGTGTCTTAGGGAGTGAGGTCTGACAGAGCTGCTGTAGTTGATGAAACCTCAGCCTTTGCCCTCGCTTTCTCATCAAGTCCCCCACTAAAACATCAGGCTCCAGGGGAGGATACTGTTTAAAAGCTAGAAAAAAAATCCAATAAGCTCTATTTGTGCACCTTCTGTGTAGGTAAACTTTGCTGTTAATAACAGCTACTTGGTCTTTAGATCAAATAAACCCAGTTTCTGGAAATCCACCCTGGCAATTGCTTCCATGGTTCTGCACGAGTCTGTTTTGAGTTTCATGCCTAGCAGATACCTGTTCCTGATATCCATATGTGCCACAGTCTGGAAGCCACATGGAGCAGAATTTTCTTGCCAGATGTGGGTAAAAGGTAAAGCCAAGCTAAATACTGGCTCCAGTCCTTTTTACAAGCGGGCAATTTCTCCCTGATGTTTTTGGCTCCTCTGAAGAAGGCACGCAAACACGTTCGTGTTGTGATGTTGGAGAGAGATGGAGTGACCTACAGAACATTCTGTTCAGAGCAGCAGCTGGGGGATTGCCCTGAACACTTGTGAGGAGCTCAGTGAGGGGATGGGTGAGCAGTGGGGCTGAGCTTAGAGTTCAGAGTCAAATTCTGCTTGGTGGTGAAACTGGGGGGAGCAGCTCTCCACCATCCTCAGCTCTGTCTGGGGCTGTGTAGAGGAGGAGCCTTGTCTGCTTGAGGCAGAGCCTTTGTGAACTCCAGGGGGGTTAAGCAGTGCCCCGAGGGAATCTCTCCACCTCTACTGCTTGAGGGAGTAGGCTGAGCACTGCGTTGAGGAGACACACTCAGTACCAACTTTGATATCTATGGGGAATCAGGTTGTTCATTCAATATGAATGAAGGATGAGAGAAAGTCACAGGATCACAGAATGGGTCAGGTTGGAAGGCACCACAGTGGATCATCTGGTCCAGCCTCCCTTAAGAAGGGTCAAGAAGAGAGAGAAGCACACAGCATAGGATTGTGTCCAGATGGTTCTTGATTATCCCCAGGGAAGGAGACTCCACACCCTCACTGGACAATCTGTTCAGGGCTCAGTCACTGCACAGGGGAGAAGTTCTGCCTCCAGTGCAGGGGGAACTTCCTGGGCATCAGTTCTGGCCTATTCCTGCTGTCTCCCAAGGGGCAGAGCCTGGGCCATGCTCTGAGCCCTCCCTGCAGACAGGCACAGTCAGGTATGGGGTCCCCTCTCAGCATCTCCTCTTGAGCCTGGACAGCTCCAGCTCCTTCAGCCTTTGCACATAAGAGGGGTGCTCTGATCCCTCAATGTTCCTTGTAGCCTCAGCTGGCCCTGCTCCAGGAGCTCCCTGTCTCTCTTGAGCCCAGAGCTGGGCAGGGCACTCCAGGTGTGCCTCACAGGGCTGGGCAGGGGGGCAGGATCCCTTCCCTGACCTGCTGCACCCAGGGGGTCACTGGCCTTCTTGGCCATGAGGCCAGGAGCACACAGTCTGAGGTGTGTTTGCCTACAGGCCAGCAGCCAAACCCTTGGCAACACCCTGGGATCAAAAAGGCTGTCCCAGCTGGCCTGTGAGTGTCACCTTGTGTGGCAGCTGCTCTGAGGTGGGTTTGCTGTGGCTGGTGGCAGGAGCTCTGATCACCCAGAGGGCTGAGCCACTTCTCAGGAGTTCTGGGAGCTGTGGCTGCTCGGTGCCTTTGGTCAGTGGAGTTACAGTGTACTCTGGCACAGGAGTGAGAATAACATGTGCTGTGTTGGCCAGACTCAGTGCCCGAGGCAACCTGCAGAGGCTGAGGCTGTTTGGTATGAGATTAGGCAGAATATCCCAGAATGGGGGGCAAGAAGTTGTGCTTTTAATCTTGGCCCAGGGCAACAGAAGGCCACAGAGCTCCTCTGAAGTGCAGCTGTGTCGGGTGTTGGAGGCTCTGCAGGCTGTCTGCAGGACATGGTACACCACACAGCAAGGTTGGGAAGGTCAAATTCCCCGTGGAGGTATGAGGGCAATAGGCTGCCATTTCCCAGGAAAACATCAGGGCTTTTTGCTGCCTGACAGGCACGGCACTGTGTAGTTCTCTGTTCTTTTAAAGAGCAGAAGCTGAATTTGTTCTGCTGGGAGTGAAAGAAGTGGTTCTTGGAAGGAGAGCAATGCACACCTTTCACATCAAAAGGGAAAATACTTTTATTTGTGGGATGTTCCCTGATGTTTCACCTGATGGCCAGACACTAGGGAGCTGTGTCAGTATGCAGGAACACAGGTTGCAGCAGTAGGGAAGGGCACAAAGCACCTTCCAGAGTAAATCCTTGGGTGCAACTCACTGGTGTCTTGGAGCACCACTGTGTGACCATCAGCCCAGGAAGAAGGTGTGGGGTTGTTCTGGGGCTGGGTAGCAGCAGGTCCTGCCTGCAGGAGCAGCCCCAGAGTAGCAGGCAGCAAGCCCAAGGTTCCATCCCAGCCCTCTCCTTTTCCCACTAGCTGGATTGCTGGTGTGACCTTTAAGCTTTCTCCTTGCAGATGTTGTTTGTTGTGATTTTTTTTTTGAGGTCTTGGAAGGAAATGTTAGAGCTGAGCAAGCTGCAGGGCACGGGGGCCCCGTTTTCCATCGCCCCCTCGGGTTCCTCCCTCATCCCCTGGTTCCCAAGCTGCTCCCTGTAAGAATCTGGCTCCTTCTGTTTACCCAAAAGTGTGACATTGCCATCCTCTGGTGTTTGTTTAATCCCTTCCAGCTCCTGATCCCACTGAAATCCCAGGAAGATTTGGACAAAGCGATGGAACAGCTGGAGCTGAGCCCTTCCCTGAAGAGCCTGCGGATCCTTGTGAGCGCTCCAAAGAAAGCGAATGTGAGCCCTTCACCTTCTCTGCTCTTTGTGTCCAGGCTGAGCTGCCTTGTTATTGTGTTGGGGAGTGGAAAAGAGTCTCCTGATGGTGCAGAGCAGAGGGCAGGCTGGTTGTGAAGGGGTCAGCCCTGCTCTGGCTCGGCTGCTCTGAGATCTTCCTGTGATAGTGGCCTAGAGGCTGAGCTCAGCTCCCTCTGGCTCCTGCATCCCGTGAAGGGTTAAATACCAGAGTGACCCTCAAACAAGGCTAAACCCCGAGAGAACTCCTTGTGCTTTCCTTCTAGAGATGCTGCCACCATTCCTTTCCACCTCTCCTCTGTATTCAGGTGATGCCCTGGCCCTTGCCACGCTGGGTGGCAGCATGGGGACTGTTCCCTCCACATGCTGCAGCAGTGCTAACGGCTGGGAAGAGCAAACTGGAGAATCCTTCAGTCTCATGCAGAACTGTCTGGGTTTTTTCCATCTTTATTTATTTGTTAGCTTTTCCTGAGCTCAGTGGTTTTGCAGTTAAGCCTGTTAGCTTGACCTTGCTTGCACAGAGTGTCTTGCCAAAGCACATGTCGTGCTGCCCCAAGCACAGGCTGCAAAGCAAGGGATTTGTAGATGTTGCAACTCTTGTTTCTTCTTTTTATTTCCTAGAAGTACTGGAGAGGCTGGGAGTCTTGAAACTCACAGTGCTTATCCCTATTCTACTGCTGGTGCTCACAGCCCTTGGAGCTTCTCCACTCATTTTGCAAGGCTTGGGAAGTGCAGGGAGCAGAGTCCCAGGGGAAACTGAGCCATCAGTTGGGGTTTCCTAAGGCCTGGCTGGAAATGGGGCAATTTGTGGGAGCACAGCAGCACTGCAGGTCAGCTGCTGAGAGCAGAGGAGCCAGGTAGATTGCTGCCTGCCTTTGAGAGCAGCTCCATCTCTTCCTGAGGCATGTGGCCATGCTCCTGTGTGTCAGAACACATAGTTCGAGGTCATAAAATTATCATAAAATCACAGTTCACTGTAGAGTGTGGTCTTAGAATCTTAGTAAAACCTGGCCACTACCAAGTTACCAGCTGGATATGAGTTTCTGTGCTCTTCACTTACTTGTCTTCCCTGACCTTCCCCTCTCTGTTCCTCTGCCCTGTTACAGAGGAGCCTGTGCAGTGCTTCAGCTGCCACTGGAGTCTAGGGAGCACGGAGGAGAGGTGCTGATTTTGGGATTGCAAGTGTTTTCAGTCCAGTGATCAGTCTCTGTACCTATCTGGAGATAACGGAGTGCAGGAACAGTCTTTTATGTCAAATATCTGTATTTGCCATTATCTGTGGGAGCTTAATCTTCTTAGACTGTTTTATTAGCAGATGTGAATTGTTTGTGAATGGTTTTTGGATCGCTCTAGATTATGTGCCTGTCTTCTTTCTTTCTTTTTTTTTTTAATAGTTCTTGGGTAATAGGGTCACGGGGAGCCAAATACAGGGTTTCACATGGTGTGTCCACAGGGCTCTGGCCAGTTCTGATCATTCCCTTTGTCTGATTACCAGCTCCTGCAGCCCAACAACAGCAAGCAGCATGAGATGAGGATCTCCAGATCCATGGGTGATATCATGGGATCCCTGTACAAGGACTCCGAGAGGACGCGCAAGTATTCCACAGGTGAGTGAAACACAACTCCCTGGGGAGTCCTGTGCTATTTCAACCTGGCCACCAGCCCTTCCTCTTGTTTTGTCACAACCCCGTGGGTGTTACAGTCTGGCTGGCCACCCTGATGTCCCCCACAGTGACTCAGTGCAGCTGCTGCTCATCCTCAGCCTGAGGAAGGGAGGCTCTGCAGGTCGGGCAAGGCTGTGCTGAGCAGAGTCACTTTGAGCACAAAAGTGAAGAGAATGGGGGACCTGGGGTGTAATTTGGGGGTGGGAAATGCAGTGATAAAAATTTCCAGTTAATTTGATGCCACTGAGCTTTATCAAAGTGAAGAGTGATAATCTGTAGAAAGCCAAGGCTGTTTGGGACCTTTGGTTATTCCTTTAACAGTGTGCTGTTGCTCTCTGAGTTTGTCCCCCTTTCTCAGGTGGCAGGGTAATGTAGCTGAGTGGGCTCAGGCTCCTTAGCTCCTAGGCTAGGACCAGCTTCACCACATAAAGACCAAATATGTGTCTGTGTGCCACCAGTCTGTCCTTGTGGGTGCAGTGACATCTGTGGTAGCTGTTTCTAGGGTTGCTCAGGGGCATGTGTGCAGTGCTTTGCAGTGCTGACATTCCAGAGGAAGGGGAGCATCCTTTTCCTTCAGAGGTGCTGGAAGCAGGTACCTGCAACCCCTGAAACCAGGCTGGCAAACACCTGATCTCCCCTTGCAGCCCTGCAGGGACTGGAGTTTGTTTGTAGCCTTGTGTGGTTTTCTCTTTGATTTTCTGGGCTTTAATTTATGCTTTCTGTGCTTTCTGAAATACTCTGAGCTTTTTGAAATCCTGTTGGTCAGCTGTCTGTAGGAGCTTTTGTGTGAAGAACCTTGTAGGATTTTGTAGAGAGCAGAGTGCCTTGTGCAGAACTGCTAAAGCAGTATGTAGGACTGCACAGCAGGAGCAGAATTATTCATATTCCAGCCTGCAGGTGGGATGAATGACTTTTTCACACAGTGAATGTTCTCTGCTATGTCTCTGGGTGCAGGTTATAGGGTAATTTCTACAACTCTTTATCATTTTCATGCAAGTACTTGCCAGCTGTAGAACTGACAGCCATGAATAAAGTGGGGCCCTCCTTCAGAAATACACATGGAGAAATGCTTCATCCTCTAAAGATCCTCTGTACTTCTATGGCAGTGAATGTTTCCAAACTCTGGGCAACAAAAGAGTGTTTTTCTCCAAGGGCTTGCCCCTTCTCTGTTTCACAGCCTGTGCTGCTAACATGTCCTGTGATTTGCTGCATCTCAGACAAGATGTATAGAAAATGTTCTTCTAGGGTAGGTCCAACACACCCCTGTGCAGCCATGCCCAGCTCTTACTGATGCCAGGGGTGGGTGGCACATGTGCAAGGACTCTCTTTGAGCCTGGTGTTTGGATGTACCAAGGTTGTCTTTTTCTACCATTTTTTTTTCCCTAGCTCACATGGTTTTCGAGAGTTGGCAGAGTCAATAGATGACTGAATGAAATGCATACATAAAGCACAGATTCTCAGCAGAAAATGTGCTTGAGCAAAACTTCTCTGCCGCCCTTTTTTTTTTTTTTTGGTACGTGTTAGGCTGTTAATGAGCAAAGAGCTGTGGCACTGGGAGCTGTCACCACGTGTGAGCCTGAGTGTGATGGGCAGGATTGATTCCATGTGTAGCTGTGCTAGTGGGAAGATGGTTTCTTGCAAAGTTAAGCCTTTGCTACCAGCTTTTATGCCATCCTTTGGTCTGTCCCTCCTGTTTTGGAGCTGCTGGTTCCTGACCAGCTCTGCACCACTGACTGTGAGGTGTCAGTGCCTTAAGAGTGCCCTGAGCCAAGGCAAGGCAGACAAAGGGTGAGATACCAGCTCTGCAAGGGTGAGAACCTGAGGTACCAATGGATTTTGAGGGAATGCTTGAAGAGCAGAGTGGAGGAATGGGCATAATGTTCTGCTTTAGTCAAGGTAACGGAGGAGCAGCACTGGGCAGCACCAGCTGTGGGATGCAGAGTGTGCTAGTGTTGGGATTGCAGGAGCTAATGTGCCAAACTCTGAGTCCTTGGCACTTTTACACGGTCAGAAGGTGGCAGAAGTAACCAGCCCAAGCATCAGTCATACCTGTTTCTTTTTCCATGTAAACCATCAGTCTTGCCAAGAGGTCTCAGCAAGCCCTCTGCATGCCAACAGAAGGTCACTCTCCTCTTTGGGTTATCTGGAGTCTGTAGGAAGCTGCTGCAGCTTTGCTTAGGGGGTGCTCACAATCCAGCAGATGAATTTTTGACCTCCTGAGTCAGAGCTGGGCAGAAACTCCAGCGTGCTGAAAGGGAGAGCAGCATTTCAAATGGAGCATAAAACCCAGCATCAGGGAATAGACAGACAGACATGATGCTGTGTTTTGTCTTCCTGAAGTGAGGGTTTCACTGAACTTGGTGCATAGTCAAAAGACATCCTAAGAGGCTGGGAATTCTGTAGGAGAAACTCTTCTTCCCTTGTAGTCACGAGGCATTTCACAGTATTCCCTTCTGCTGCCATCAAAGTGGTATCAAAAGAGGATCTTAACTCAGATCAGCTTTTCTCTTGAAACCACAATTAAAAGGAGATTTAAAGTGTCTTTATAGTGAAAGGTGGTTCAGGGTCATGTTCTCTGTGTTTCTGAGATGTCTCATGTTTTTCTGCTGACTCTGCCATGTAAACAGCAGTGGAAAATAATAAAACTGTATGTAATTGGCACAAGCATGTTGGAAGGGAGGTAGATGTTCTGGGGAAGATTTAGCTATTTTTGCTTCTGCTGGGCAGAAAATGTCTTCATGCTGTGTCCCTGAAAAACCTTATGCAAAGTCAATATTTTCTTTTTTTTTTCCCCCCGTAAACTTTTTCAGTGGAAATCCCCTTCCAGTTTTTTGGTGGCCAGCAAAAGCACAAGGGGACTTGGACTGAAAAAAGAAAACTTTTTGGGTTCTGGATTTTCAGATAACTGAGGATTGTTTTTATTTACTTTGAAGAAATGCATGTTTCAGAACATCATCCAAAAATTATTTAACGGCCCTATTCCAGCATCAGCATTTCAATAGAAACATTCACTAGAAGCTTTATTTTACTGTTTTTTTCATGGAAAACCAGGCTGCTGAGCCGTGGCTTCATGTGCCTACCAGCTCTCTCCAGACCAGGCTTATTGCAGGAGCTAGAATGGATGACACCTATTCTGTTTTGAGAAGAGCAGGAAAATTTATCCATGTGCTTCATGCCAGCTGCTTTAGAGCTAGAAAATAGGTTCTGCCTTGCTTATTAGTTTAAGAGTACCCTAAATTTGCCTTAAATCAAAATGTAGAAATCCATGCTCAGAAGGATCAGCAAGGAGGGGAGGGAGGCTTGTAGGCATCCCAGTGGAAGAGAAGAAATTGAGGGAGATTTGGTCCATCTGCTCACAGCTCCCCTTGACAGGACCAGAGAGAGAAGTTTCCAGCAGGTTTCTCTCCTTCTCCTGTGCAGCCCTGTCCTGAGCCTGGTGTTTCTGCCAGGGCTCAGAGGAGCAGCACATCTTGACGTCGTGTCCCTTGTTCGGGAACGTCATCGCAGGGCTGGGCTCCCTGTGGCTGCAGCTGTGAGTGCTGGCAGCTGCCAGCAAACCCTCCCCAGCTCTGGCTCTTCAGGGCCTTCTCTTCCCTGCTTGATGCTGCTCGATAGTGGGTGAAGTTTTGGGAAGAGCAGGGGGAGATGAAGCCAGGGAATGCGGGGGCGGAGGGAAGCCAAGCCTGGCACAGGGGAGCTGGCTGTACGTGCAGCACCACGAGCTCTGCACACACTGCATGAAAGGCTCTTCTTAAATAAAAATGTCAGAAGGGAACATGAAAGGCCCCAGTGGGTGCCAGCAGTGACTGTGAGTCTCCGTGCTGTCCTCAGGACACGCTGTGCTCTCCTCTCAAATCTGTGGCTTTACATGCTCTCCTCTCAAATCTGTGGCTTTACATTTGTGCGTGTCATGTGGAGCAGCAATCCTTCCCCAGAGCACCTTGCTGCAGAGGGTAACCGAGGTCAGATGCTCAACCAGGGCCAGCTCTGAGTTCAGGAATCCCAAACAGAGCTGCTGAGATCTGACCAGCTCTCTGCCTGGACAGAAGTGCCTCACAGCCTGCCCCATCCCCACTGGGGCTGACGTGTTGTCCCATAGACCCCCAGGACAGTCCCCTGGGGGACTCTTCTCCCTGCCTGGTGCTGCTGCTGTTTCTTGAGTATTAGGTCAAGTGTGAAAAGCATCTGTGATGTGTCAAACAGGCACATCTGGGCTTTTCTGTCTGTTTCTTCCTCTGCCTCAGGGTGGATTGATCAGCATTATCCTATATATCCAATGTGCCTTGTGTTTTCCCCACTATGAATTAAACCTGCCATGAAATACTGCTGTTGCACTCTTTCTCTGACCCCTGTTTTCCATTCCTCCCCTCCTCCAGCAGGGATTACCTGAGGTTTTGTTAACAGAGCAGGGCTGGAGTGGGGGATCAACCCTGAGCTCCAGAGCTCTGCTCCCAGCACCTCCCCATGTTTCTCCCAGGTGGAAGAACATGCATGGATGCAAAGCAGCAGCAACCAGTGCTCCTGGAAGTGTGAAGCTACAAAAATTACTTTGGGCAGCACTTCTACCCAAACAGCCTGGCTGAAAAGGGATCTGCTTCACTCCAGCAGTTTCCAAGCAGAGAAAAGCCTAAGCACTTTGTTTAATTTCCTTACCTGCTGGGAAATAGCTGGTGTCTTATGCCCTTTTAAAGTTTTTGGCAGGAAATGTGACTCTGGAAGGTCAAACACAGCTGATCTATGACTGGGAGTAGTTGTTACAAGCAAAGGCTTGATGGGAGATCATGGGAAGCCTTTGTGCTTGTGATAAATCTGGTTTAACTCCCTGGGTTCAGAGTCAAACAGGGCATGTACAGATCTTTGTGAAATCATAGTCAAAAGCTTTCTGGATAACAAGTGGGCTGTTGGAGGAAAAGATCCCAGTAGTGCATGAGCAGAGGCACACCTCATTGCAGCAGTAGCAGAAATGCCCAGCAGAGCTGAGATACAGCAGTTACACCTCACTAAATCCTCCAGCAGCTTTTTGGGGCAAGAGCCACCCACATGTCCTCGTGCTGCATTCCAGATTGGCATCTGCTAAGCAAACGAGGGGCTGCTGATGCAGTGATTTGTTCAGGGTACCCGAACTGCTCAATAGTTAAAAGTTTATTTATTTATCTTCAAAGAGAGGATGCTATACTTCCCAACTGGTTTTGTTTTGGGGCTGGTGGAAAGCCAGTTCGTTATGAGTGCTGCAGCACTTGAGAGATTCTCTCCTCTTGATCTTGGCATTACTTCAGTTGGAGTTTTTTCACTGTGTTCTTATCCTGCAGGAAATCTGTGAAGGAGAAAATAGGAAGAAGAAAAAAAAAAGTAACTCAAAGCCATATGACTTTTATTTTTCCAGTCTAAGCAAGGAGTCAGAAGGAAGATGTAGCATGGGGCAGACAAATCTGTGTGTTTGGTGTAAATCCAGCAAAAGGCCTGATTTAATGATCTTTAATGCTGGTGTGACGCTGTTAACATTCACAGCTCCTGATCTGTGTCTGTTTAAGTGAAAGGTGGGAGCTTGAGTTTGTGGTGTTGATCATGCAGATGGATTTATTCCAGAGATCCATCTGGCACAGTAACTGCCATGCAGAAGAGGCACAAGTGCTGTGTTGATAGATCAGTGTTGGCTTTCCATGATGGGATAGGCTCCCTCCCAGTAGCTTCCTCTCGTGCTCAGCCCTGGGTGTGTTGTTAGCAAATGGTAGCAATGAACCCAAGAACTGGCGAGAGAGATACAAAATATGAGGAAACATCTCCATGTGCTTTCTGTCTCCTCAAGGATGTGTGCTTTTCAGAAGTCTGCATGAAAACAAGTTGTTGTGTTGTGTGAAAGCTCACGTTGCACAATGCCGACCGGCTGAAGCTCCAGCACAGATCCACACGGATCTCCATCAGCAATTCCTTGCCCATGGAGTGATGACAGCACAGGGATGGAGGGGAGGGACTGCAGGGAGTCAACAGAGCCAAGACTGTGCAGCTGGGCCAAGCAAGGGCAGCAATCCCTAAAGCTGGAAAAGGCACAAGGATAGAGAGAGGGGATTTTGGGGAATAAATAGGAGGAATGGAACATCTTCATAAAGAAGCTGTGGGGTTCTCTCCTAGGTGCAAAATGGAAATCACCTTCTGCTAAATGAGCCCTGTGAGGGAGCCAGTGGAAGCTTTGCTGTCTGTGCGTAGGATGCACAGGATAGAGGCTCTGGGGTTATAGACAGGAGAGACAATTCCCTTTGTCAAAAATGGGACAAACCAATCCCAGAGGTCATTCCTGCCATGGGGTTTTTGGGTTCGAGGCTGGTTTTCCTTCATCTTTACTTTTGTGTAGGGAAAGGAGGGAGAAGAGGGTATTTGAGTGCAAGTCGTTTTCCATATAACAAGTGTTCCAGTGATGTTGCACTGAGCACAGCCAGGCTGTTTCCTACATGCCTGGACACAGCAGTGACCTGCTCCAGGGAGGGAATCCAGAGGTCAAAGGGGAGGTGGGTTTGTGGTTTGTGGTTTGCTTTGAGATTGACTGACTGTATCACAGCAGAACTCCCAGGGCTCTTTCCTTTCTGGCATTGCACCTGGATACAGTGACAGCTTTTAGGCTCCAGGGTGTGTTGATGGTCAAGTCTGCTACATGTTGTGTGGTCCCACATGTTGGAATTTAGGGCATAGGGAATGTTTCTTTGTCTGTTTTGACAAGCTTTGATTCTCTTGAGAGCTTTGCTTTTAATTTCTGTCTATAGAGAGGACTTCTTAGGCTTTGAGATGATGTAGAATTTGTGAGTGTGTAGAGTAGATTGTAATGTAGTTATCATTGGGTGAAAAATTTAGACTTTATAGAGTTTTAGTATGAGGGTAGATGGAGGACAAACTGGAGGATTTTGGGCGTTGTCTTGCTTTCTTCTTCTTCATCTATTCTATTTTTTGTAGTGTTAGCAGCACAGTGATTAGTTAAAGAAAGTCACAATGTAAGTGTTGTGTGTTAGAGAGTTAGTTATTGGTAGAAAAGTAGAAATAAAGTATATTTTTAGAGTTAATTAGACAAGATGGCTTTAAAAGACCCTGAAACTGCACATCTTGTGACCTTTTTCGTTGTCTTCTTCACTACACTAAGCCTAGTGTAGGCAATGTAGAGAATTTTTGATAAGAAATAGACAGCAACCTAAAGACCAAAAAAGATCCTGTTCACTCTCAATTCTAGCACAGACCTTTTACTAAGAGTTTCCCCACTCAGGGTGGCCCCAGAGAAGCCTTTCACACCCACAGTAACAAACCCTCCCTGTTGCTAAAGCTTTGGAGGATGCCCATAAACAGCATCGCACCTCTAGCTCCGTTCCCATCCCCGCGAGCTCGAACCCAGCAGCGTCTCCAGGAGCTCCGTGCTCACTGGAGCAGCGTTTCGGGCAGGGTTTGGGTTGGTGGGTGCCTCGCTGAGCCGTGTCTGTCCTGTGCCAGGCTCCCTGCACACCGGGCGCAGCTCCCCGCCGCCGGGCAGCGTTCCCGAGGAGCAGCAGCAGATCGCCCGCCAGGGCTCCTACACCAGCATCCACAGCGAGGGCGAGTTCATCCCCGAGACCATGGACCAGAACGTGAGTGGGGCTGGGGCTGGCTGAAACGGGGGCAGCGAGGAGGCTGAGCTGGCAGAGCTGTTCCCACCATTAAATTCTGGTGGAGCCTGTGCTTGGGGCTCAGGTCAGCTTTTTCCAGGAATGGGTGCCCCTGGGCTTGACATGCCTGGGAAAGCCTGATTTCCAGGAACCCTGAGAGCCAGTGGGGATGGCTCATGTGCTCAGGGAGCTCTGGAGCAGCACAGATCTGGGGCACACGTGTGTGTACCAGCTGCCAGGGCCTCATTGCCACAGCATTCCCAGATCCCAGGACCATGAGGGAATGTGCCAAGCAACCGATTGCCTGTGATTGCAACAGCCTGGGGATATCAGCAGCTCTGGCTGCTTCCCATGTGGTGTTCCTGCCTGAGCTCCAGTTACAGTTCTTGGCTCTGCCCACAGCCTCTGTGGTTTTGTGTCTTTGTCCCTCCCCCATTTATATTTTTTTAAACTCCCCTAATAAGGAGGTTGTATATTCCAGTCCCTCAGTAATAAAAGAGCAGCGAGTTCCTCAGTGCTGAGCAGTACCTCATCCTCCAGTCAATTTGGTACCCACAGAGAGGAAAACTGCACTGCAAGGGACCACAGTGGGAGCAGCTTATACCTCCCTCTCCGTTTGCATTTCTGCTCAATCTATAGCTCTGAAGAGCTTAGTATAGATCCTGTGAGGTCAGCTGGGCTCTCTAGGCACATGCCATTCTTACAAAGCTCTTGGAAACACAGGACCAAGAATCCAGAGTTTGCAGGAGGGACATGTGGGAGGCACTCAACTTAATCCATCAGGCTGCTATGCTGCCCCCCAAGGATGTTTCTGGGGAGATGTGTATTTCCTACACTCAAAAGCACCCACTAGCTCCACATTTGTGTGCAGGCTGTGCCAGTGTTTCCATAGCAAAGTTGTGTTTTCAACAGTTTATTATACAGCCATTAATAAAGTCAGAAGTCACTCCGGGTGAGTCTTGGCAGCGTCAGAGTGCAGATGTAGCGTGTGCTCCTTGCAGCCAAAAGTTGGCTCTCTATTGTTTTCACATGCCTCCAAAACATGTTGGGGAGGATTAAGACAAAGTGTGTGTGTGCAGGGGGAGGGTCCCTGTGACCCCCTTGGGTGTAAATCAGCCCAGCTCCACTGGCTGCTCATGGAGCTCCATTAATTCAGAGCCCTGAGCCTGCTCCGGATGAAGGTTCCCAGATGCTCTCCCTGCTTTTCCCCAGCATCACTCTGTGGGTGGCCTGCAGCCCTTTGCTGGCGAATTAAAAGCAGGGAAAAGGGGTTTGGGGAATGGTTTGGGGTATTTTGTCTTTCCTCATTGAGCAGCTGTGCTTTTCCCTGTATGGGCTTTGCCTTCAGAATGTCCTTGTACTGCTGCTTCCATATGTATGTGCCTCATGGAAAACCACTGAGAAGCTGGAGCTTGCTGCCTTTTGGGGAATGCCCCTGTGCAAGCCTGTGATGTAACTGTGGTCTTGAGACCAGCCTGGCAGATGAACAGAGGCTGAGTATGGAGCATGCTCCAATTCCCAGTTTTATGCTTTTGAGAAATTAGTCTGTTTCAGCTTTAACTGCTGGAAGAGACCTGGCATGGCTGGCAGAGATGGGGAGTGGTTTCTGTTAGAGTGCTTGCCTGGTGCATTTTGAAGGAGATTTTAGGATAAAAACTAGGAAGCAGAGAAGAATTGCACTCCCAATTTGCAGTTGGGACTGCCTGGCCAAAACAGCATGAGCTGTTATGATAACTGGCTGAGGAGGGCAGGGGGAACAGCCTGTGGAAAGGGAGGCTGTTGGGGAAGCAGGAGCAATGTGGGAAGCAACAAAGTGTGGCTCCACGTGGTGTTTAACCCTCGTTGTTCAGCTTTCCCAGGAATGAGCTGTGGAGCAGGGGTTAGTGAATGTGCACAGCCAGGAGGGAGCATGGCACCACCAGCAGCACAGCGTGGCCCGGAGCAGGCTCTGCTCCATGTGGAAATGCACACAGCTCCAGGGTTTACCACTCCGTACAAACCCTCTATTGTTACTGACTAGCTATAAATAACCCTGGCCAGTACAATGTCTCATCCAGGAAGCAACACAAATGCAGCTTTTGACTCACTGAGCTGGTGAGTGCCAAGCCAGTTCTTCCAGCCAAAACCCTGATGATGCTGCGCTTATCAGCAGAGAGGAAGGCTGGGCTCGTGTGCCAGGGCAGCTCGGGAAGTCAGGAGTCCAGGGCTGCAGTCCTGGCTGTGGTACACAACATCCACTTGGCCTTGGGCACATCATTCGTGTCCTGATACATATTTTCCTTTAGTGGTAATATTGTTATTTCTTACAGATGCTTTGAGCACTTTGAATCTCACTGACTTCTCTGCACGCTTTGAACATCAGGGTGCTGATTATCTTTGGTTCAGTTTTCCTACCAGCAAAGAGCAGCTGGAAAGAACAATAATGCAGAGAAGGCCTCATAAATGGATGACCCTGCAGAGGTCTGCTAGTTCTGGAGCTTGGAGAGCTACAGTACATGGTTTTATTGTTTCCCCTTTTCTTTCTCTGTCAGATGCTCGAAGCTTTCATCAGCCCCGATGACTCGCTGTCTGGGAGCTGCCAGTCACTGGACAGATCTGTGGACAGGTGAGTTGTGTGTGTCACTTTGTTCACAAGCTGAACTGCAGCCTCTGCTCCGTAGCAGGAGAGCAACAGGATCAGTGGCAGCCCCTGAGGTTTCTCTTGAGTTGAGGATGCACCTGAGCAAAACAAATTTATCTTTATTGCTGAAAATCAGATCCTAGTACAGATGTCTGTGCAATGGTATGATTTGAATTGCAGTAATCTGAGCTGGACAAAGACAGTCTAGCTTTGTGTGACCAGCTTTTCTTTTTTGCCTTTTTTTAATGAAAATTCTCACAGAATCACCGAGTAGTTTGGGCCGGAAGGGACCTTAAAGATCATCCAGTTCCAATCCCCTGCCATGAGCAGTGACACCTTCCGCTAAACCAGGTTACTCAGGGCTGCATTTAGCCTGGCCTTGAACTCTTCCAGGGATGGCATCCACAGTTTCTCTGGGCAGCCTGTTCCAGTGCTTCACCACCCCCACAGCACCTCCTTCCCCTGTGGCTCTCTGCAGTCACCAGGTCAATATTCCATCAGCCTCTCCGTGCCTCCTCCTCCCCGGGCACTCTGTCTGCTCTCCACTGACCACTGGCAAACTCAGCAGCCCCAGTGCAGTGCCAGCAGCCACAGACATGTCAGTCAAGGTGCTGAGGACACCAGATGAGCAGTAACTAAGTTTAGCTACTCAGCAGGAAGCAACTGGGACACGTTGTACTAAGCCAGGCTGCGATTCAGTGGCCGGTGCCGTTGAGCTGGATCCCAGCTCCCACGTGCACGGAATCTGTGTGTTTGCTGCTGTGCAGGGTGAGCTGTGGGTAAGACACAGTGTCCTTTTGGGAAGCAGTCTATTTTTTTTTCTGTCTGCATCAAAGATTGTCTATTTTTTTCCTCTGTTGCTGTTGCCATCAGCCCCGGGGCCGCGTTCCAGCGAGCCTGCCTTGGGTTCATTGTGTAGCGTGCTTGGGGTTTGCAGCTCCCTGTGCTTTGGACCTGCCTCAGCATCAAGGTCCATTTCCTTTTTGTGGCTTTTAATAATTTCCTGTGATGTATCTGCTCATTGTTACGGCTGTATCGAAGCTGGGCTCCTTGTGTTCCCAACCTCTCTGCCCCAGCTTTGCTTTTGCACAGATTTTTGCCAAGAAGAACAGCAGAAGGAGCATGGGCTGTTTGTAACGCTCTGCTTGGGACTGAGAGGAGAGCTCTAGGCTTTTAGCTCTGTCTCTGAGAGGGTGGCATGGCCTGATTTCATGCCCCAAGCAGGCAGATGTGTCCAGTCATGGGTCTAGGAGCTGGAAAAGGCACAAGGAGGGCTGTATTATTCCAAGGAAGAGGACTAAGCGGGAGTATTCCTGCAGAGAGATGGCAGAGGCCTTGCAGCCAGTTGTTTGGGATGACATCAGCCCAAGAGGACAGAGCAAGTGACCAGGCTGAGGGTTAGGAACAGCACCAAAAACTCCTCTTTGCCACAGCAGTGATCAGCTTTGACATGAGTAGGTTTCAGAGCACTTCACAAAGCTGATTTCTGCTCTGTGCCCATATTGTTAAAAGAGAGAGCGTACAACCCACATGCCCAGATCACTCTAAAGAGCCTGGGGTGAAATGGGGATTGCTGAAATCCCCTTGCAGGGCATTTCCATCCTCTCACTGCAGTTTGAAGACCTTGAGGCACCAATGGCACACCCTCCCTCCTGGTCTCGGGGGAGGCTGCATGTCCCAGTGGTGGTGCAGAGTCTGTGTGTCAGGAAGGTGGCAGGTGATGTTGGACAGAAGGGAAACCTGCACAAAGGGGGCATGGCTGAAGGACTCTGGTGTACACCTGCAGCAGCTGAGCAGTGGCCATGGAGAGCAGAGCTGTGTGGTTGAGCACTTGGTGTTGAGGGAGCAGAAGCTGTGCCCCTCCTGCTGAGCTGCCTCCTGCACAGGGGTTATCATCTTGAGCCTCTTCATTTCAGCCTGCTGACTGTGGGTTTTGCAGCATCCCTTGTGTTTGCCACAGGAACAAGCTGTGATCCAGCCAAAAAAGCAATCTTCATTCTTGTGCAGGATGGGAGCTCAGTGGTCAGTGCAGCTTGTGGTTTATCCTCTCCTTTCCCTAGTTTATTAATTCCATAGCCGTTCTGATATAATAAATAAATACTTTTTTTATTTCCCATCTGTTTGCAGCCCTCCTTTTCCCCAAACCCCTGTTCCTGGAAGGAAGAGCCATCCCAAAGACAGTCTCGATTGCATGGGTAAGCACTCTTGGTGGTTTATTATTTGCTGAAAATGTAAAAAGCATATAGTAAAGAGGCTGGATGAAGACTGTTAGAGAGCTTGCACTGCATGAGAAGTAATTAAAAGCAATCAAAAGCAATCAAGCAAACCAGCTCCGTGGCTTGGGTAACCCTTCAGAACTGACCCTGCAATGATCAAACTTGAACATTCTCTAAAATCAAAAGGCCTAGAGCATCAAACACAGGCAGGGCTGCTCTTGTCTTCATTAACCCTTCTTGACCCTGCAGCAACACCTTTGGGACGGGTTTGGGAATCAACTGGCAGCAGCAATAGCCCAAACTGGGCAGCTGGGGGGCTGAGGGGGATGGATGCTAGCAAGCAAAGCTGTTGAGAGGTCTGTGTTGGAAGATGTTGCTGAGGGGGCCATGCTCTTGTGTTTGCAGACAACTGCAAGGTGCTGACAAGCTGGGAGCAGCCTTGTGGGGTCAGCTTTTGTCTCTCTTTTGTCATCTGGGAGTTGTCCCTTCAGGATCTGAACTTCCTACATAGCAAACCCCAGCTCCCTAGGGAGTTACACCTCTTCCACTTGCATGAATAATAATCTGCAATAGTGCAAATGCTGTGAGAGAAACTCTGTTGGTGCTTGCACAGATCATAGGTTACTGCTTAATCACTTATAAACATCCAGCTGGTTAAATAATGGAAACTCTGTAATGTTGTAATGACTTGCACTATTAAAAATGAGCAAATGGCAGCCAGCCTGTGGCAGGAGAACTCATTGCTGGCCTGAGGCAGGATTTCTAGATTGAGCTGCAGAGATGAAGCTGCAGTCAGCCCTCCTTGCTGAAGGTTTTGATGCTTCCCCCGTGGCACTTTGCTTTGAGACACCTCTGGGCACCGTTGCTCACACGTGGCTCACCGAGAGCCTCTTGCCCTGTCCTTGTTGCTCCTCTTGCTGACCATATTTCAGCCATTATGTGCTCTTCTTGGCAATCACACCCAAGTACAGCAGAGGCCAGGAATGGCCTCTGAGGAGCGGCTGCTGGCCCCGGGCTAAGACAAACAAACAGTCAGAAGGGGCTGTGTCATTAGAATTGGATGGAGGAAAAACAGCAGGTGAAAGAAGGGGGTGGAATGACAGATATTTTAATCTCAAGTTATTTGGTGCTACCAGCAGTGGCTTCCTGTGCTGTGGTTTTTATTAAAGAAATAGGTCCTTATCTTGCATGTCCATCCATCTCTCTCATCACCCAGTGTCTAAACTCTGATGGTCTTTAATCCCTTCTGTATATTCTATCTTTCTAGCATTTAATCGAATAAATATAAAAGTTTGGAGCTCTGGAGGTTTAAATTGGCTTTCAGAGAAGTGGAGTCACATCTGAGAAGAAAGAGGGGAGATATTATCTGGTGTTAGTCAAGTGCTGGATTTTTTTGCATTTCCCTGGAAATAGCTGATATCAGAGCAAAGGTTTTGGGGTAGATGTGTCTAGCCTGACCCTGCCTGGCAGTTCTGTTTTCACGCTGATTTTTTTTTTTGCACTTTCCAAGTGCAAATAAGATGTTTTAATGCTCTGCCTTGGAAACCAAGCATGGTCTGTGTTAATCCCCTGCCTTGCACTTGAACAATGTGAGCCAAGGTCCATAAATTCAGCAGTTAAACCTCTGCTTTCAGGGCACTAAGGTCAGTGTGTCTAACCCTGATTTTCCACTGAGGAGTTTGTGACTGTGGGGTTGTGTAAATGAACACCTTGTCACATCCTTCTCACCTCTAACTCAGTGTTCCCATAAGAAACACTCCGGGCATTTGATACTGAGCTGATCTCAGAAATATCTGTGTCTTCTTCCCTCCTGCCAGACTTTGACATCCCATTCTGTGAGAGGTTTGGGAAAGGTGGGACCTTCCCGAGGCAGTACCATCTCTCCCAAAGTCGCAAGGACTACAGTGATGGTAAGGAAATGCTGGAGGCTGGAGGGAGGTGATCAGTCCTTGGTGGCTTGTGACAGTGCCTGGGACTGGAGAGAGGTTTCTAATAAAGGGAGACCCACCTTGCTTTGGGATTCACTTGTGTATTCAGAAGGGTGTTCTCTGTGAGACCTTGTGGCTCTGCCCTTGGGAAGTGCTGAGCATCTGCAGCCTGTCCTCTGCTTACACCTCCTGTTTTAATTTAGCCATGGGGATGATTGGCATTTCTCATCCCTGGCAGTATTAGCCTTCATATTCCTCTAAATTGCTTGCTTTTGAGGATGATTTTTGTGACCTTTACAGCAGGTTTCTCACTGAGCCATAGGAAATCCCCAAGCAATTTCAGGGTAGCAGTATCTGTTTGCTTCTCTGTTTTAAGCTGGTGAGCTCTGAGCTTTGGGGCCAACTCCATAATCTTTTTCCTGCTCATTCTTTCACTGTATGAGACTGCAAGCAGTGTGAGGCAAAAATTCCCTTGGGAAAAATGTACTGAGGACATGCAGAGAGCATATTGAGCTTTCCAGAATGAACTTCATCTCTCGCTGCCACCCCTGTGAAAGCAGGTCTGGCCCTGCTGTGTGGTCATTTGGCATGTGTACTTAGGGGATGGCAGGGATAATTTTCAATGTAAATCTCTGCCTGTTCCGTGTTTAATTGTGATTAACAACCAACAAACCCCTTGATGTAATTAAACTGTTGCAAACCCCTCTGGAAACATCCACATTAGATGTAATGCCTGCTGTTATCAACTCTTAAATTGAATTTAAAATCTTCACAGGGCTTTGCTTCAGTTTCATCACACTTGCTTTGCTTAATTTGAAGAGGTGAGGATCTGGGCAGTGATGTGAGAAGGTGGTGACAGAGGGATCCAAGCTGGTGTGTGTGTTCTGGCTGTGATTTTACCCCTTTTCCCCTGCAGGCCGGAGGACTTTCCCCAGGAGTTACTTCCCACAGGAGAACCTGTTTCAGCTTGTCCCTTCCAGCAGAACCAAGAGCTTCACTGGGGACAGCAAGCTCAGCACCTTGCAGTATGATGAGTACAGGCCCAAGTGCTGGAACAATTGTGAAAAGGGTCTGCAGGCCTTCAGCACCTCCCCTACAAAAGCCAGGAACTGTGAGTGAACCAAGCCCCGAGTGCCTGAGGTCTCAGCAGAGCTGGGATTTGGCACAAAATTGAGTTATTGTGACCTGCTGAGTTACTGGACAGCAGCTAAGCCAGCCATGGGTAAACTTTGATTGCACCCCCACCATGAGGCACATGGCACCAGCTTTGTGTCATGAGAAGGGTTGGGTACAACACTCTGTGTCTTAGCTTGGCCTTTGGCTGAGAGCTGTGTGGGGCAGCTGGGGTTCAGCACTTGCTGGTTGCAGATGATTGCTTCTGTGTTGGACTGTCAGTGTGGTCACACAGCAGAAGCTTCCCAGAAAATTTGGGATGTGGGAGTGAATGTATCCAGAGTTTCTGTCCCTTGGCTTGCACTGCTGTCACCCCAGCACCCACAGATGGTCTTGCAGGCTCCTCTGCTATTGCAAGACTGCCCATGATATAGAAGCTGGTGCATTTTGGGCCTGTTTAGTGATGGATAACATCCTAGAAATGACCAGTGAGATAAAACTCCTCACTGGTCCCTGCCTGGCTTGCTGCTCAGCCATCCTGTATTTTGCTAAACACTCCCACAGCAGAAGGGGAATTCCAATGTTGGCTAAGAAAACAGTTTTTAGAGGAAAGAAAATTTCTTAATGAAATTGGACATTCCTGGGATTTGTTTCTGCTTTATGCTAGTGCAGACTGGGAGGCATTCCCCCCACACCAATAGCACCAGCATAGTTAAAACTGGTTTGTCCTGGTGGCCCTGGGGAGAGTGGCTCGCTGACTGCCCTGTAGGGTCAGGTGGACCCTGATGCTGAAGTCTCCCTGCTGTGCACTTCTCTCAACCCTCTCCTCTCTCCTGCAGCCCTGCAGGCACCTGTGAACTGGAGGCTGGGGAAGCTGCTGGGAAGAGGAGCTTTTGGGGAAGTTTATCTGTGCTACGATGCTGACACCGGGCGGGAGCTGTCCGTGAAGCAGGTGCCTTTCGACCCCGACAGCCAGGAGACAAGCAAAGTGAGCACATGGCAGGGCTGTTCTGCAGCACCTTGGGGAGCTGGGGGCTGAGGGTGGAGGTGTCCATGTCCCCACAAGGCAGTGTATGGAGGCAGAGTGGTGTTTCCCCTCTCTGGAGTAGTCCTGAATGGCTCGTGGCAGCAGACACAGTGCTCTGGTGACTTCTCTGCCTCCCAGTTCCTTGGCTACATTGGCCTGCTCTGTGTCAGGTGTCATCTCTTGCAGGTCTGTCTGATCTTCCTTAGTTTTGTCCTTCTTGCTCCCTTCGCCTTCTCCCCATTCTGCTCAGTGACTTTCTTGAAATCTTTCCAGAAAAAATCCTTAAACACAAGTAATAATAATAATAATAATAAAACCTGTCTCAAAGCCAAGCCCTGTCTTTCTCCTTGCCTTTCCCTTAGGGCAGTGGTCCTTATTTCTGAGTCTCATGTGGCCAATGTCTTCATGGGCAGCTTCACAGCTGCTACAAAAGCTGTGCTCAGCGTGGAGCAGCATTTATGTCGTGTTCCCAAAGACAGCATCATTCCCTTCCATCAGGAAGCCTGTCTGGTTTGTTGCAGGAGGTGAATGCCTTGGAATGTGAGATCCAGCTGTTGAAGACTCTGCGTCACGACAGGATCGTGCAGTACTATGGTTGCCTGCGGGATCCTGAGGAGAAGAAGCTCTCCATCTTTGTGGAATACATGCCAGGGGTAAGTATGGTTCTTGCTAAAGATTGTCCTGAGTGGCAGAAAACAGATGTAGAGTTTCCTGGAGTTCAGTGAAATTTGTGTTTGTCCAGCTGAGCTGTTTCATGGCTGATGAACCAAACCAAAGCAGTGGATGCCTCCCTAAGGCTTGGGAGAGCTTAGGATGTGAGTCAGATGTCATGGTGAAGCCCCTCAACAAGCACTGGGTGAAATGAAAAGCCTTGCAGGAAGGTTTTGGGTTTGAATCCTGAAGCAGGGTGTGTTCACAGTCTGGAATCTGAGCCTGGTGAATGTGGGACATGATCCAGGTCTTGCTCCAAACACTGTGGCCTGAGCCCATCCTTAAGTATTTACTGCAAATCCCTGCAGGACAAGCTAATAGTACAACTGTCCACCCACAGCTGTCACCAATTACTTGTGGCTTTCAGCACGTGTGTATTAAAACCAGTGGTATTCACTTAGAGTCTTCTGTTGGGGACAGAGCTTTTTGTGGGCAGCATTATCCTCTTGTGCAGGAGTGGCTTCAGTTTGTGGCTTTGTTGATACAGGATGAAATAGCCATGGGGGAAAAGATCAGAATGCTTTGAGGGAGTTTAAGCAGGGGCTGGAGAATGTACATGGGTGAGTCGAGCATCTCTCTGTTTGGGAGCTTGTGAATTACATCAGCCATTAGAATGATGGTGTAAAACAGCATAATGCTATTTACATTGCTGGAGGATGTGTTCTCCCAAGTCCCTTCTGTCCAGCTGGATTTGTTCCCCAGAGTGTGGGAGACTAAACCCTTGTTTATACAGAGATTTGTAAGGTCAGAAGGGACAATTAAGTAATTTGGTTGCAAATAATTTTAGTCATTAAGTAAATGTGCTAGAGGCTCTCTGAATGCATCTTGCATGTGAGTGATCAGGTGGATTTCCATGCCTGAGTCCCTTCCAAGCCCTGTCCTCCCTCTATCCCTGTGGGCATCTTGCCTTCAGGCCCTACCACAAGGCGTGTACCCAGAGGAATAAATCCTGGGAATTCCAGGCAGTCCCTTTGCTGCCTATTCCACAGCATACTGATCTTCATTAGCAGCCAGGAAACCAGCATTTGATGCTGGGGCAGTGTCCAGCAGGGCTGGAAACTCAGTGTTTGTTTTTTTAAATGATAAAGCCGAGCTCTGACCAAATACAGATTGACTTTGCTGCTGCAACAACAGCTCATTTGACAAAAGCAGCTTGGGCTTCCTTTGGTTTCCGAGGCCAGTGGAAGTGAGGGAGTTCCCAAACCATGCAAGACAGCAGCTCTGCAAAGCTGGGTCTGGCCAAGCTTCCAGTTTAAGACAGTCAGCTTGGCAAGATGTTCACAGGGCCAAGTTTAGGTGCACCCTGAGGCTGCCATTCCTTTGACAGACCTCAGTTAACAGCTGACTGGAGTTTCTGTCCTGCCCATAAACTGTTTTTTAAATTATGCTTGGAAAACAGAATGGTGCATTTGACCACAGGCCTCAAAGAACCAGTTTCCCTTTCTTGTCTGATATCCCCTCATCAGGGTGAGGGAGGGCAGGATAAGAAATCTGTTGTGGTTGTGGTGAGGGAAGGTGCCCTGCATACAGGTTATATTGAAGGGGTCATTTAGAGCATCTCAGGTTGCTTCAGCAGTGCTGAGAAAGGAAAAGGAGAGGCCCATCCACAGGATCACCACCAGCCTCAAAAGAAGCCAAAACAGTAGCTGGGCAGAGCAACAGCAGAGATGGGTGGCTGTGGAAAAGCTAATACAGTTTGACAGGCTGGCTTGGAGCAGAGCAGCCACTGTTCCCAAAACAGGACTGGCAATCTTGGATGAGCCCCAGGGCTGCAGGACAGGCAGACACAGGTTGGGTTTGCCCTCCCCCTTCCCAGCTAGCCTGAATACTGGAGGTGGAGCTTAGTGTGAGCCCCAAATCTGCCTCTGGTTCATCCCTGCTAAAACCCAGCTCTAGCACAGTGAGACACATCCTTTTCCAAGTGGCCCAAAAATACAGCTAAAACCAAGGAGATCAGTCTGCTGCAGATGATAAATGTCTGCACTCCTGCTTCTTTTCCTCTTTGGTAATACCATCAAACCAGTTTGAGCCTGCATGCCTGGGTCAGACATTCAAGGGCTTGTAAATTATCTGCCCTGGGTGGTCTTGTTGGAGCAGTCCCTTTTGGGGCTGGTTGTCCCTCATGGCTGTGGGTGTTCCTTGCTGTGCAAAGTTTTGGGAGGAGGCTTTCAAAGACTGACTCATGATCTTGACCCTAAAGAACTGGCTCTCTACAACTCCCTGTAAGGAGATTGTAGACAGGTGGGAGTTGGTCTTTTCTCACAGGTTAAAAGTGATAGGAAAAGAGGACATGGCCTCAAGTTGCACCAGCAGAGGCTTAGACTGGGTGTTAGGAAGAATTTCTTCACTGAAAGGATTGTCAATCATCAGAATAGGCTGCTCAGGGAAGTGGTGGAATCACCATCATTGGAAATGCTCAAGAAACCACATGGTTTAGTGGTGGACCTAGCAGTGCTGCATTAATGATTGGAATGGATGGTCTCAGAGGTTTTTTCCAACCTTAAAGATTCTATGAATCTAATTAATCGAGTTGATATTCTAATTTGAGTTGTAATTCCTCGTCGGTTTGGTGCTTCTCAGTGAGCTGTCGGTGATCCCCCTCCATCCACTAGAGGGGGAGGAAGGTCTGTGGTGCTGGCAGGAGGAAGCTGTGCCAGGCACCAAACCACACCTTCATCTCCCCGGGGATCTGGGACACGGGGACGAGTCTGCTCTGTTCAGCACTTAGTGGATTTCTGCTGTTTGTACAAATAAGGTTTGGGGGGTTTTTTTGAGCTGGAAGATGGAGTGGTCAGGAAGGTTTAAGAAGGTGCTGTGGCATGATGGTTTTTCTGGTCCTTACGGCTGGTCTGTGTTGTTCCTTTGCACCAGGGCTCGATAAAGGACCAGCTGAAAGCTTACGGTGCTCTGACCGAGAATGTCACACGGAAATACACCAGGCAGATCCTGCAGGGAGTCTTCTACCTACACAGCAACATGATTGTCCACAGGGATATTAAAGGTGAGTGGATGAGAGAGAGGCTTCTTGCTTGCTCGGGTGTGTTCAGCCCAGCCTCCCTCTGCCCCGGTACAAATCCTTGTGACAGCATGGTGCTGGGATCTGCTATTTGAGGTATTTTTGCCCCTGCCCTTCACCAGACTGAACCATGAAAATCTTGAGCAAGCAACTGAAACCAAAATCTTGGGCTGTTTTCTCTCTCAAGGGATTATTGTTAACTGCCCTTACGTGTCTGAAAATCTGGTGTAACATAGCAAGAACTGAGAGGCTCTGGCATTTGGAGAGGTCTAATGCTCCTTTCTGCTCTCTGTGGGTAGGCAGGATAATCTGTTGGCCCCCATGCACTGCTCATTTTTTTGGGAAAACTGCTGAATGAGGGAATGCTGGTTGGAGTCAACCCTCTTGGAGAGCAGCTGCCTTAGGAGAGAATGATGTGAAATAATGCAGAGTCCAGCCCCACCACAGCCCTTTGGGCTCCCTCCTGCCTGGCTCTTTGCCTGTGCCCTTCCTGCTCTCCTCGCTGTACCCACTTCAGGTTGCTGCTTCATTTCTTGGGGGTCTTGTCTTTGCTTCTCACCCCAGGTGCCAATATTCTGAGAGATTCTGCTGGAAATGTGAAACTTGGAGATTTTGGGGCCAGCAAACGCATCCAGACCATCTGCATGTCTGGGACTGGGATTAAATCTGTCACAGGAACACCATACTGGATGAGCCCAGAGGTTATCAGTGGAGAGGGCTATGGAAGGAAAGCTGATGTGTGGTAAGGAACGCAGTGAAAACCTCACCACTGCTACTTAAATCAAACAATCCTTTTGGGAAGCAGTAATGGGAACAACAGGTATAGCTAGTAGTTGGAAGCATTGCAAAGGATAGAAAATAGGAGATAGATGTTAGGATCAACTGTGCAGATATCCAGAGGAAACCCGTTGTAGCTAAGTTCCCAAAACAGGAGCGCTCAGAATCACAACTTGCTTTTGGAAGCTCTTGTCTTGTGTGAGTCTCACATCTAGCTCATCCCCATAACTGCTTTTTGATTCTGGAAAGCAGGTTGATAACAAAGCTCACTAAAAGACCTGTTGAGTTTTATTTGCCCTGATTTTGGGCTCACTAAGCCCAGCTCAGAGGATCTTCAGTGGCCTTCCCAAATCTGCTGCTGGATGTTTGCATGTGGCTCAGGCAAGAAGACAGCCAAAATCATTGGCTGCTTGTCAAAGTTTTGATCTGTGGAGGATGACAGATGGAACCTGGAGGAGCTGGGATGCCACTACTAATCTTCCCAGTATATGAGGAGGAAGCAGTGTCTTCCCAGTGGGCTTTCTGTTGGGTGCCCAAGCAAAGAGAGTCAACAAAAAATAATCCTTCCAAGAGAACCCTAATTGGGTGGGAAAACCTAGAAAGTCCTTAGCAGGTGTCCATGTACCCTGCACCACCTGCACTGGCTGCTGGAAGGGTAATGTTTAATTTTTAAATCTTCTAGGATCAATAGGATCGGTTTAGGATAGGTTTAATTTTTTAGGATCATTTATGGATAGAGGTGGCAGAGTATCTCTGCTGAGACCAGCATTCTTGAGCAAGCTGAGGGAAACCTCTCAGGCTCTTTGCTGCTCATCCCACCTGTTCCTTCTCAGGTACACCTCAGAGATGAAGCTGGATGTAGGCAAACATGTTTCATTCTGGCTCAGCTTCCCTGGGAACTACATGCTATTGCTGAAACTGTGCTGTCTGAAGCTGTGCATGGATTTCCCTTCAGGGGATGCCCCAGTGAGCTTTTACGAGACTTAGTTATCTGCCAGTTAACTTAGTATCTCCCTGAGCTTTTATGAAACTTAGTACCTGCCAGTTAAAGAGGGCAGAAACGCCACCAGCTTTAAGGCAAGGCTCGTGAATTCACTCCTGCTATGGGAGCAGAAAGTCGAGTGCCAGGGACCTGTGTGACCAGGGAGCTTCAGGGGACGAGACACTCCAGGGGTATGTGGCCATCTCCCTGCACGGTCCCTTCAGGCAGGTGCCACCCCAGAGCTGACGAGGCTTGAACCGCAGGGCCAGCGCCACAGTCCCTCACCCTGCGCTTGGCGTTGTTGCAGGAGCGTGGCCTGCACCGTGGTGGAGATGTTAACGGAGAAGCCGCCCTGGGCAGAGTTCGAGGCCATGGCGGCGATTTTTAAGATCGCCACGCAGCCGACCAACCCCCAGCTCCCCGACGGCGTCTCCAGCTCCTGCCGCAACTTCCTCAAGCAGATCTTCGTGGAGGAGAAGCGGAGGCCGACGGCCGAGGACCTGCTGAGACACCCTTTCGTCAGCTGCGGGCTCTGAGCGCTGGCAGCGGGGATGGGGAGCGCCGGCGGGAGGGTCGGACCCACCGGGGCTGTCCTGGCCGACCCTTCTCGCTCGCTGCTGCCTCGGCCCCGCCGCGTTCTTGGATTTTCAAGCTGCGCTCGGGACTGTCGGCGCCGGGAATTCAGAGCGAGGGATTTTCCGGCCTGTGCGGGTGCTGGACCACGTAACCTCCCCGCTGCCAGCGGTACCGGGGCCGTGCCCCTCGCCAAGGAACTGCGCTCTCGGGGGAAGTGTGGCAAGCGGGAAATGTCCCCCCAGCACGGCGGCGGTGCTGGCGGCATCCCCAGGACCGGTGGGGGAGTCGGATGCTCAGTGGCCGTCACCACCTTCCGCAGAGGAACAGACAGGGCCTTCAGCCAAGCCGGAGGAGATGATCCTCGGACCGCAGAGTCGGGGGGACCTGGGCGTTCCCGGTCCCAAGGGGACGAGCCCCGCCGGAGCAGCCGGCGGCTCCGGCGGGCCGGCGTTTCACACTGTCCTGTGCCTTACGCGGTTACAATCAAGGAGTGATGCTCGGCTCGGATCTGGTGTGAGGATGCAGCAGCCGTGTTGACTTTGCCTTGGAGCGTGTGTGTGTGCGTGTGTGAGTCTGGGAACCAGGGAGTCTTCTCGGGGTGCAGGAGGTCTCTGCCGGGTACACCCGCGGACGGATGCCCGGGACCCCTGCCGTGGGTGAGGGATGGGTGAATGACGGGGGCGGTGTTTAAATGTCGGTGGCGGTGGTGGGCAGGGCTGAGCAGCGGCCGGATTGTGCTGGGAGCCATCAGGATTCAGGGGGGAGCTGAAGGGACTCTCAGCAAGGACGGCTCTGCTCATCGCCACAGTTCTGCCGAGCCGTGCCCGTGCTGCTGCGCTGGGGCTGGAGGGATGCCATCGTGTTCTGGAAGTGGAGCTGCAGAGAGAGCCAGTGGAGCTCTGTAAAACCCAAGAGAGTGCCTAAAATTAGGCAGAGAGGACTGATGCTTGTGAATCTGGATGTGTCCTCCTCTGAGCACCTCATCCTCTGTGCCTTGTGGACCATCCCTAGGTACAGGGAAGGGGAGCATCACTTCTGTGGTGGTGCCCAAGGGAGCAGCTGCAGGACAGTGGAGCCTCAGACTGGGAAAGTGGAGCTGCAGCAGTGGAGGGCAGCTGGAAGCAAATTCTTTCCCTCAGTGGGTTTGAAGTTGTATGAGAAAATGGGCCGGTCTAAAGGAGAGCTGGGCTACAGCCTCTGACCAGCACTACCCTGCTGGAAAACCTGGGCAGGAAGCATGCACAGAGTCCCTGGAAGCTAGTTAATTAATTAATCAATCAGATCTTGGGGGGTTTGGGATGAATTAATTGCACCATCCCACCTCCCCCTTCTCTGCTGCATTAGCTGCTTCCACCAACTCAGCAAAGGGTCCAAAAAGCAATTACCAGGAGGCTCCATCCTCAGGCCAGTGTGTCAGACACAGGTTTATTTTAATGCTGGTTTTCAGTGAAAATGAAAAGTGTTGCTTAGACTTAAGAGGAAAGTGACAAATTAGTTGTTTGTGTGAACACGTCCTTGAATTCTTCCATGTGGAAGAGATCAAGACTTTGCACTGCTGGTGTGGGGGTGAGAGCATGCCCATGTCCTCAGCTCTGAACAGAGAAGCAAGATTTAGGAGTTTGCCCAGTGTGGCTGTGAGTGTCCCATTTCTGGAGGCATTCAGGGTCAGGGTTGGATATGGCTTGGAGCAACCTGGTCTAATGAAAAAGTGTCCCTGCCCATGGCAAGGGGTTGGAATGAGATGAGCTCTAAGGTCCCTTCCAACCCAAACCATTCAAATTTAAGAATTATTTCAGTTTTTTAAAAATAAACACTGAGTATTAGGGCAAATTAAAAGAAATACCTAAAAGAATTCCCTATAAATCTGTCTGAAAGCTACCAAGGCCATTTATTGCCAGGCCAGGTTGCAGGGAAGCTGGGGGGCAATGCTGGAGCAGCACTGGGGGTTGTGTCAGTCAGGCATGGTGGTGATGGGCAGCTCCCCACAGGGAGGGGGAAAAGTCTCCTTTTGCTGAGGGGAATGAAGAATTTTATTCTGTGGTCCATCAGTCTGGTCAGTAATATGGGATGGATGGAAACAAGTACAAGGGAAAAAAAATCAGCATTGTCTGGGAACGGGTTTGGCAGAAGAGGGTAACAAAGTGTGTGTTCACCAAAGCTAAAAAAAAAAAAATCAAAACCATTTTAAGCTGTTTTCTCTTCTTTCATTAAGTGTTTGGTTTCAGTTTTCAGCCCTTCAGTGGTGGGAGGGTGTTTTCCTTCTTTCCAAAGATTTGAGAGCCAAAGAGGGCTCTTGGCTGCCCCAAACCACCTAAATCCTCCCGTGGATGGATGTGGCTCGTGTGAGTGTGTGTGAGTGTGAGTGTGAGACACTCCTCAGGTGCCTTTGCCTTTCTGGTTTGTAAAACCCTTGCAGTGTTCTGATGTACAGAATGGAACTAGGAAAAACCAATGGAATTATTCTACCATGTAAAGTAATTTTCTGTTTGTTTGGTTTGTTTTGATTTTATTTTGCCCGCAGTGGCCCCGCGGCTTTCCCTGCGTGCTGCCGCCTGTCCGTGGAGAAATTAAATCCTTTTAATTAGGGGAGTGGGCTGGAGCAGGACGTGGGAACAGGCTGTCGGGGGGAGTGGTGGAATCACCACCCCTGGAAGTGTGGATGTGGCGTTTGGGGATGTGGTTTGGTGAGGAACATGGATTCAGTGATCTTGGAGGCATTTTCTAACCTTAATGATTCCGTAGCCTGCATTCCTGTTGCCTGTCCCCGGCTCACCAGTGCAGCCCCTGCCCCTTCCCAACGGGGCAGTTCCCAGCATGGCTGGGGGGCACAGGGGACACTTGGTGTGACCGTCCCGGGTCATTGGAGGTGGGGGTGACAAAGATTGGATGGCTCTGGGTTTTTCTGGAACAGATGGATTTGTGCAGCTCTGTGGGCTGATGGTTCTGCGTGTCCCTTTCTCCTGACATTCCACCTTGGACTCTGAATGCACAGGATTTTGTGCTTCTAAACTTAATTTTTATTTATTTTGGTTTTTTTTAAATTTTAAAATTTTGACTATTTTTTTTTATTTCATCTTCATTTTCCCACTCCTCCCCTCATTCCTCTGTTTTCTCTACCCTATTCCTTCCCCCCTTCCCCCTCTTTTTTCCTTTTTTCTCGTTCTTCCTTTTTTCCTTTTTATCTTTTTTCCTTTTTCCCTTTTTTCTCTTTTTCCTTTATTTTTCCTTTATTCCTTTCTTCTTTTTTTGTCCTTTTTTTCCCTCCTGTTTTTCTTGTTTCCCTTTCTTCCCTTTTCCCCTCCTTTTTTCCTCTCTTTTCCCCTCTGTTTTTCTTGTTTCCCTTTCTTCCCTTTCCCCCTTCTTTTTTCCTTTCTTTTCCCCTCTGTTTTTCTTGTTTCCCTTTCTTCCCTTTCCCCTTCCTTTTTTCCTTTCTTTTCCCCCTTTTTATTTTTTGTATCTTGGTTTGTTGGCTTCGGGGACTAAGCGCGGTTCAGCTCGGGGGGCGGTGCCATGCAAATGAGATGGGTGGGGGAAATGCAAATGAGGCTGGCGCCTGTCAGCGCTCTGCTGTATGCAAATGAGGGGGCGGGCCCATGCAAAGGAGCGAGCCGCTCCCGTGACAAGATGGCGGCGGCGGCGCGACGGGCGCAGCTGGTGCTGGGGCACTTGNGCACTTGGTGTGACCGTCCCGGGTCATTGGAGGTGGGGGTGACAAAGATTGGATGGCTCTGGGTTTTTCTGGAACAGATGGATTTGTGCAGCTCTGTGGGCTGATGGTTCTGCGTGTCCCTTTCTCCTGACATTCCACCTTGGACTCTGAATGCACAGGATTTTGTGCTTCTAAACTTAATTTTTATTTATTTTGGTTTTTTTTAAATTTTAAAATTTTGACTATTTTTTTTATTTCATCTTCATTTTCCCACTCCTCCCCTCATTCCTCTGTTTTCTCTACCCTATTCCTTCCCCCCTTCCCCCTCTTTTTTCCTTTTTTCTCGTTCTTCCTTTTTTCCTTTTTATCTTTTTTCCTTTTTCCCTTTTTT
Organism: Irena cyanogastra; assembly: GCA_013397155.1. Taxonomy (NCBI): domain Eukaryota; kingdom Metazoa; phylum Chordata; class Aves; order Passeriformes; family Irenidae; genus Irena; species Irena cyanogastra. The sequence continues at coordinate 101,313 of VWZV01005541.1, read as the reverse complement.
TCTCTTTTTCCTTTATTTTTCCTTTATTCCTTTCTT
>VWZV01005541.1:0-101244 GCA_013397155.1 Irena cyanogastra | reverse complement strand
CATGCAAATGAGATGGGTGGGGGAAATGCAAATGAGGCTGGCGCCTGTCAGCGCTCTGCTGTATGCAAATGAGGGGGCGGGCCCATGCAAAGGAGCGAGCCGCTCCCGTGACAAGATGGCGGCGGCGGCGCGACGGGCGCAGCTGGTGCTGGGGCACTTGGCCGGGGCCGCGCCGGGCCCGGGGGCCGCCCCCAGGGCCGTGCCCTGCGCCGGGGGCCCCCCGCAGGCCAGCAGCCCCGACGACGTGGTGGTGGTGCACGGCCGCAGGACCGCCATCGCCCGCGCCCGCCGCGGCGGCTTCAAGGTACGGGCCGGGGGATGCTGCCCGCCTGCCCCCCGTGGGGCCGCGTCCCCACACGTGCTCGGCATCCCCACTGGGAAAGGGGCACCCCATTCTTAGCCTCTCCTCCTTGCACGCCTCGGTGCTGGACCTCTGCTTGGCCCCCAGACACCGCCCCAGAGCGGCTCTGCTCTGCAAGAGTCTAATTCCCAACGTTGTACGATGGTTTCAATGCTGGGGGTGGCAGCGCCAGTGGCATCCCCCGAAGGAGTCGGGCATTGTGTCCCCAGCTCCCCTGGCAGCCCGGGGAGCAATCACAATCCGCTGTCACCTGCCCTGCCCCAGGGAGCAGCCGCGGCGTGTCCCTCACCTGCACAGCTTGGCACGGACCTGTCACCCTTCTGGAACCTGCTTTTCCCTGCGTGGCATCCACAGAGTCCTGGGAAAGAACGCGGTTGCAGGATGACCCCAAAGGGTGCTCGTTCCTTGTCATCCTTCCAAACAGGTCTCCTGATGCTGGCAGTGCTTCCCACCAGCTGAGAGGTCACCCCTGTTCCTTTCAAAAAATAGATGTAAGGGCTCCATTCACTGGGACTTGTCACATAAATCTCTGTAGTCGTGTGATTTTGAAGGGCCTGCAGAGCATCTTCTTATAAATCTAGGAAGATGAGAAAGCAATGTGTGTGTTGCAGTGCCTGAAGGAAACCCGGGGCAAAAGCATACTGATAATTCTGCTGTGGTAGGGAAACAACCACTCCAGTGAGCTGAGAAGTGGAGTAAAGCTGCCTTAGCACCACTGGCCAGCCCTCTGAAGTGATCTGAAGCTGAACTGGTGACAGGGCCCTTACTGGTGTTCACGGGTGGTGCTGATCCCCTGTGCATTTAGGACACAACACCTGATGAGCTGCTGGCTGCCGTGATGACAGCTGTCCTTCAGGATGTCAACCTCCGTCCTGAGGTCCTGGGAGACATCTGTGTGGGTGAGTGACAGCCTCTGCCTGGTGAAACAGCTCTGTGTCAACAACCTGGTCTGGACAGCTCTATGGGACAGGCTCCTCAGGTGGGATTCTCACAAGTCTCATGGGGCTGGAAAGGGTTAGTGTGTAGCATTAGGTTTTCATGCCTGTCCTGTTGGTGGTGTGGCTCTGATCTGGTGCTGGGCAGTACTCAGCTGTGGTGGTGGGAACATCCCTTCAATGCCTGTGAGGAGAATGCAGCCAGTTGACTGGAATTGTGTCTTTTCACTCAGGGAACGTGCTGCAGCCTGGAGCTGGTGCCTTGATTGCAAGAGTTGCACAGTTTCTAAGGTAAGCTCTGAGCCAGACTGAGGTTCTTTCTCTCCTCCTTGGGCCATGGAGTAGCAGAGGGTCAGAGATTGCAGTGAGGCTCATGCACTCCCAGGAATTACAGCGAATCACCTTTTGCCTAGAAACTGGACTTTGATCGAGCGCTCGGAGAGCGCTGATGGCAAAGAGACAGAGAGGCAGGTGAAGCTGTTTAATCTGTTTGTGCTGCCTGTATTGGGCCTCTGAAAGGGGCATGATGTTCTGTGGGCTCCCAGCTGCACTCTCTGTGAGGCTGCACCTGTCTCTGCTGTGTCTGGTCCCAAAACCATGGATGGGCTCAGATCTTTCTGTCATTGCCCAGTGCTGGTCAATGGCTCGTACTGAGCTGGATCCCAGATTCCAGATATTTCTGCTGGATCCCAGATTCCAAATATTTCAGTCAGTTTCTGTTGCCATTGTTTGATTCTGTCCATCACTGCACAACTACTACTTTAGAGAACTGCAGGCACAGTCTGCCACAATTATGAATATTACAGAGCTTTTCAGGGTTTCTGGCCTGAGTCAGAGCTCAGGATCTCTGGGGCAGGCTTACTGAGCACCTTCTGAAGACAGACCCATGGGGAAACAGCACTTGGAGCCACTTGCAAATGAAGTGAGGAAATTATCTTTGAACTTTGCTTTCCCTTGGTGCAGGACCAAATAGATCAAGAAATGGATAAAGGGATCTGCCTGGAACTTGAGGGTTACAGTTTCACCAGGTGGATTAATGCACTCTTTAGAGCTTTGGGTTGTTGTTGGTTTTTATCACTGAGTCTTTGCCAACGCTGTCTTGTTTTCCAGTGGTATTCCAGAGACGGTGCCGTGCTCCAGTGTGAACCGGCAGTGCTCCTCCGGGCTGCAGGCCATTATCAACATAGCTGGTAGGTGTTGTGGGCACTGGCATCAGAGTCGATGCCTGTCCCACCACAAGGGCTCATTCCTCCTGTCCTCCAGTCTCTCTGAGCAGTAAAACAGTGATAATGTCTTGTGCTGTAGGGAATTTGCAGTGTGGTGTTAGCTAAATACTTTTATATCCTTGAGTGGCCGAGTTCATCCCTAGAGAAGTGACTTGGTTTTCTGGGGATAAGTTCCACCATCACCTCCATATCAGGCAGCTTCCAGAAGGGTCCTTCCAGTTCTCTCTGGCCCCATGTTAGCCTTCAGCCCCATCAGCTCCTTGGCCTGGCTCTTATTCTGGCAGGCAGGAGGGTGAGGAAATGCCCATTTGGCTGTACTGGGTGCTCAGGTGTTTGGAAACTGCAGCTAGGCTGGAAATGCTTTTGCTCCTGATGACAGTAAGAATATTTATGCACTGCTGTTACAGGTGGCATCCGAAATGGATCGTATGACATTGGCTTGGCCTGTGGGTAAGGAAGTATTTTCATAGTGCTTGCTTAGGCTTCCTGAAGGTAACACCATCCCTGTGCAATAGCCTGACATAATTAGCTTTTTAGCTAATCTCCAATTAATTAGCCTCTTGAAAGACCAGCAGCTCTCTTGGATGAAGAAATTAATATCCTATGTGTGCTAATGAGTGTTCTGCAGACTTACAGGATCTGTTCTGTGTTGGACAGATGAGCTGTTCTGAGCTTCAGTCCTAACATCACAAGCAATGTTTATTTTTTGGAGGATTATGTAAAAAGCAAAATTAGGTTGGTTTTGGGGAAATACTAGTGACCCCATACACATTGACTTCAGAAGAAGGACTGAAAAAAAGCCTATCCAGTAATCCTGAGGCTAAAATACTGAGTTTCTCTTTTTTTATAGCTTGATGGTTGTAATCTTTCATTAATTATTACTGCACACAGTAATGTCCACCAAGATGTTGTGCTTAAAGGGACTGATGGCCTTTGCACCCCTGGGTGTGCCAGACACTGGGTTTTGCTGTGGGAAGCTGTCTGGCCTCTGCCCTGCAGGGTCCTCCATGAAGACATACAATCCATAAGTTGAGAGCTGGGTTTATCCCAAGTCTTACTCTCCCACGGAGTGGAAAAACCCTGGATTCAAACACAAAAGACAGTAGCTGGGGTTTCTCTTACTTAAAACCCAGTCCTATGCTTTCCTTCAAGAGCAGATGCAACTGAAGTCAATGATAAGAATGTCGCATCTTAGAGCTAGTTTAAATTGCTCATAGCACTTACTACAAGCTGCCTTAGTCTCTGCTTGCCTTTCATTTTCCAGGAGTAGTTTCTTTGTTATTTATTCTTCATGAAAGTATCTGTGTGGTGCAGAGTAGAATTCAAACCCTCTTCCCATTGTAGGTTTCTAGACTGACCTTAAAAAGCTCACAAGTCTTTAAGTGATGGCTTTGTATTTCTGCAGTAAATTTGAGTATCTTCAATGTGTTAATTCATTTGTGGGTCAAAGATTGCACCCTGTGAGATCCATGTCTGAAATTCTTTGTGTTGCAAAACACAAATGGTGCAACTCACTGAAATCTCTTTGCCATAGTTTGCTCAATACTTCTTTTTCTACTGCCAGCCTGTTCTTAAGATGTGAGTGGTATTTTTATGTCTGCTGGCAATCTCACTGAAAACTCCAGCCCTTGAACCTCATTATGTTTGAGGACAAATGTGCCAGAATCATAGCAATTCCTTCCTAGGTGGAAACACAAGAAATTAACTGCTGACACTGGTATCCTGTTCTAGTGAAGCAAGAACCAATTGAATCTCACAATCTGTTTTCATTTCATGGTAATTCTTAAATTGATGATTAAAGAGCTTCTGCCTCAGCCAGTTCCTGATTAGCAGCTGCATTTCTGTGGGATAATGGGAAAGCATGTTATCAGGATACTGAGTTTTGATCAGTCTTAATGGAGCAATTCAAATTTTTCTTGTGTTTAGCGTGGAAACAATGTCCCTCAGAAGTGCAAATAACCCTGGTGATATCAGTTCCAACATGATGGATAACCCCAAAGCTCGAGATTGCCTTATTCCTATGGGGTAAGTGTTTCCCCTTCCCACAGTTCAAGGGTTTTGTAGATGCTCTGTGACCATGGTTACAAATCAACCTGAATGCGGTGAGCTTGGAGCCGTGTGCGTTGGCATCCTTGGTTGTGGTGGAAGATTAATGATGTGAAATGGGGGGAAATTACCAACTCTGATCAAAGATTTTCTTGTCTTAAGATCAATGGCCTGTTGAGCAAGGAGAACGGATTTGAACCTTGTTCTGGTCCTAGATTTGATTCAGGATTAGCTTCTGCCAGCAGTTCAAAGTTGAGAAGGCAGCAGTTGGCTTTCAAACTAAAGCCATTGCTTATACTTCGTGTGATCTTAGTAGAAGCCAACTGCAGCTCCATTAGATGTGTCTTTGGATTAACTCTGTGATGTTTTTTCCCCAGAATAACCTCAGAAAATGTGGCAGAGAAGTTTGGAGTTTCCCGGAAGAAGCAAGATGCCTTTGCCTTGGCTTCCCAACAAAAGTAAATGCTTTTTTGTTAGTCCTTTTGGTTTTTTTAACCTTTTAGTTAAGAAATAAGAACAGCTAGAAAACACACTGCTACTTCCTGGTGAAGTGCAGCCTTTGTGTTGCCTTCTAGTCCATAATAGTGAGCAGAGAAGCTTGAGGGGGTCCAACCAAAATTCAGTGCCTATGCAGGGTTGTGCATGATGGGGGAACTGGAGTCCAGAGCTGTACTGGGATTGTGTGCCTGACCTCACACCAGTATCACTGGGCACACAGGCCCTGAACAGTGAGTGCCCTGCTTGTTCCAGCATCCAGAGGTCCATGCCCATGGCAGTGGGGGTGGAACTGGATAATCTTTAAGGTCCCTTCCAACCCAAACCATTCTGTGTTTCTATGACAGGACCTCAGGGAGGTTTCTGGAACGAGTGCCTGGTGAGGTATTTTCATAGTGGCTTTGGCTCAGGATCACTGGAACCTGAACGTGGGAGAGGCAGCAGAAGGAGCCTTTCCCATGAGGGAATAGTTGAGTGTGGCTGTTTGTAGAGAACTGCTGAGCTTGTGAGAAGAGTGGCTTGTCCTTGCTGCAGGTGTTTGGCACTGAGTGTGTCCAGTCCTACCTCTGATAACCTTCCTCTTGGGTTAAATCACTGCCAAAGTCAACTGACCCCGGAATCCATGCAGCTGTACTGGCAGAGCAATGGCAGGTGATAGGGTAAAGTTTCTGCTATCAAAGAGTTAAACTTGCTTTCAGAGCTCTGTTTAAGCATCAGCCTGGTCCAATTATTTATCTAACACAGGAAGCCACTGCACAGGGTAGTTAACCTTTAAATTCCGGCCCTGCTGCTCAGGGAACTTGGCATGCCAGCCTTTCTCACTGCCATGGAACTGATTACCAGAAGGGTATGTGAATGTGATCCTCACACTCACATGAGGCAAGGGGTGACTTTCTGGCCTTGGTCTCAGGATATCTGTGGAGTTACTGACCTGTCCTTCAGCACTTTGTTCCAATTCTTGCTTATCTGGGAGCATTGAATATTTTCATTTTATTGGTAGAAGTCCAAAGTGATGAAGGGGTAAAACAAGCTTTTAGTCTCCAATTTGTATTCTCTGTGAAGGATTTACCTCTGGAAGGTAAATCTAAATAAGCTCTGCTTTGAGGGCTTTTAAAATGCCTTGTCAATAGGAAAGGTTAAGTCTACGTGGCTTGAGCTAATTCTGGTTTAGTTAATTGTATTCTGCCTGGTCATGACAGTTATTGACTGCTGCTATTTCAGGGTTCATTTATTCGCTTACAGTTCCGACGTGGCTGTACCCCTGAAAAAATAAAACTTCATGTTGGGGGCTCTTGGTGGTCAGTTAGGCACAAAGGTGTTGATGGGAGCAGAATGGGATCTTGCTCCGATATGAGTGATCCTGTGACCCAGATTTGGGGACAATCTATTGTCCCCAAATGGCGACACATAATGGGGCCCATAATGTTGATGTAGAGGTAAAAAAATTGTTTTTCCATGAATGGAAATAAGGATTTGCCACTGGTCTTGACCACCACTCAGCAATGATGTACCAAAGCTCACCTTAGTTCATTTTCTAATTGCTTTCCTTCACTTTAGTTCTCCTGCACTTCACCTCCAAAATATTTTAACCTTTCGTACTTTTTTTTTTTTTTTTTAACCAGAGCAGCAAAAGCTCAACAGATGGGACTGTTTAAAACCGAGATTGTTCCAGTGAAGACCACTGTTGCAGATAATGAGGGCAACAAAAAGCCAATCACTGTGCACCAAGATGAAGGGATCAGGCCCTCCACGACACTGGAAGGATTGGCAAAGCTGAAACCTGCCTTCAAAGAGGATGGAAGCACTACAGCAGGTCAGCTCAGCTGTTACATTTGTGTTGTTCCACTGGTTTACGTGCCTTTCCTAGAACAAAAAGCATGTTAATAGGTTTCTTCCAACAGGGAATGCCAGCCAGGTCAGCGATGGAGCAGCTGCTGTTCTCCTGGCAAAACGCTCCAAGGCAGCACAGCTGGGACTGCCAGTGCTGGGGGTGCTGAGGTCCTTTGCTGTGGTGGGGGTCCCACCTGATGTGATGGGCATAGGCCCGGCCTACGCCATCCCTGTTGCTGTGGAAAAGGCAGGTGAGAACCGCCTGTCATTCAGGCAGTGCTGGGCACAAGCAAATCAGACTCCTTGGACTGAGATTTAAGGTTATGTTACTCAAGCACGTGCAGCTGTTGGCCCCAGGAACAGTGAAGTTAAATCTGATACCTTAAAAGAGGTCCTGACTCAGATTGTTGCAATGCTTTGGCCTTTAACTGGTGTGTAAATTGTTGTTCACTCACCTTTGAGAAGCTCAGGAGTAAATCCCTGCAGGCTCAACAAAAGTTGACATGTGGCAAGTGATTTAGTGTTCACTTAGTGCTGTTTTCCCTTCTTTATTATGACCAACGTGTAGGGGGTGGTTTTGTGTCTGGTTTGTGATGGTTTTTTTCTCTTTACAATTTTGTCATCTTACTTAGGTTTTTTACCACACTTATTGGGTTAAACAGCTTTTGTAGCTGATGAGCTCATTTAGCCTGGCCTGGCTACAGTCACATGTCCACCTGTAGCTTTATCTTGCACTCTCTAAACACCCTTCAATCCTTAATCCCTCTGCAGAGAAATCACACTTAATCTGAGGAAACTTGGCAGACTCAGTGACACAGTGCCATAAACTGTGATGTTTTGCAGTCTTTAGACACTGCTGTATGTAAACTTGTTCAAGTGTAGATACCCCACATGGAACTGAGGTTCCTCTTTTTTAAGATGGAGTAGAACTGGAATTCATAGAGGGAGGCTGTCAGGCAATTGATCTCTTTGATATAGTCATGAGGCAAAAATATCTCCTTTTAACTCTTGACTTTTATGGCCCATAGGTCTGACTCTGAATGACATTGATATATATGAAATTAATGAAGCCTTTGCAAGCCAGGTGAGTGAGCATCATATTTGTGTTACTGCATTGCTTGGAAACTGAGTGTATTTCAGCTTGGTCTCCAGGTTAAGATTTTTAACTTGTTCCACATATTACATCTTCAGCCAAATGTTAATAACATGTTAATAGCAGACTATTTTCCTTTTCCTTGAAATAAAAATGACCAGGACATTGCTTATACAGCTTAATATTAGGGGAAAAAAAAAGTCCACTAAGTAAGAATTGGCTGTTGTACTCTCATACAAACTTGCAACATCTGTTTCACCAGGGCTGTGATTTATTGTCAGGTTGTCTGAATGTGTGTGGGCTTAGTTTGAGATGAAGTGGACAGTTTTAGCTCAGTTCTCTGTGCCTTGGATCAGTTCCACTCCTTTCCCCTGAGAACGATGGTCTAGCTGGAGTCAGGCCTCTGGCCTAGAGGAGGAGGGCTGAGAACTAACGAAGACAAGAGCACCTCCATGAAATCATTCCCTGTGTCTTTCCAGGCTGTGTACTGTGTTGAAAAGCTGGGCATTCCCATGGAGAAGGTGAACCCCCTGGGAGGAGCCATAGCCCTGGGACACCCCCTGGGCTGTACTGGTGCTCGGCAGGTCGTCACTTTGCTCAATGAACTGAAGCGCAGAGGGAAGAGGTGAGTGCTGAGCATCAGTACTGGCCTCACACCTGCTGGGTGTGCAGCTCCCACAGGCTCAGGGATAACCAGTTTGGGTTAAACTTTCTCCATCCCTTGGATAAGGTAACTGTCCCTTTGGGTTAAGCTTTCTCCATCCCAGGGATGGCTTTGAACCTGAATTCCCCTGGGCTCTCCTAGCAAAACAGGAGAGCAGTAGAAAGCTCAGATTTATTGTATTCTTTATTTTTTTTCCCCTGGATGATGTAAACCTGAGCTTTTTCTTCTTCCTCAATTCCATGTGTTCTTTATTTCAGAGCCTACGGAGTCGTGTCCATGTGCATTGGAACCGGCATGGGCGCTGCAGCCGTGTTCGAGTACCCGGGGAAATGAGCTCCAGTGCTGACAGAACAACACCACAGATCACTCTCTGCCTTCCCTAGGCAGAGCAAGTGATTTCCACTGAAATCAAGCGGGTTCTGGGATTTGTTACTAGATCTACAAATTTTAGGCAGAAATTGTGAAGTAGCATTAATGGTGCAGTTCTGTGAAGAAGGTGAGGAAATGCAAGACTGGCACATGGCTTCCTGACATAAGAAATTAGCTCAGCTGAAATTCAACTATAGCCCCTGGTATGCTGATTATGAATGAATATTTTTAATTTAATTGATCTCTTTATTCTGTGAATATTACCAGAGGGAAATAGTTCATGGGACAGTATTTTTGTATGACAAATTGGCAAAAAGAGTCACACAAAATGAAGACATCAGTCCACATGAAAAGACTTCTTCAGCATTTCCTTAAAAGGTTTCGCCATTTTGTAAGAAGTTTAAAAGAGCTTGTTTTGAAGCAAAGACTTGACATTCTTGCCTTTACAACTGTGTCTGTCCTAGCCCAGTCAGAAGTTATCTGTGTCTTAAATTGTCCCTACACTGGAGGATGGGCTGTAGCTTGCTGCTGGTGGAGCAGCTCTGAAGCCTCTTTGCAGTGGGGCAAAGTGGAAGGACTGGAACATTATTTTCACAGGAAATGCCTGAATGGAAAGGTTCTGTTGAATTGCTAGAAGCCAGGATTTGGATGTGGCCATTCCTTCTTTTACAATACATGTCTGAGTATCAGTTTGTGTGACTCCTAGGACAATCTTGTGCTTAATCATGTTTACTTACCTAACATAAAGCAAATTGCAGCATTACATTTACTGCAAGCACTACATGAACATCAGTGACAGCTCAGTCCTTCAGTGCTAATACAAACATGTTCTGTCTTGTGTCTTTTGTCATCCCTTATTTCTTCTCTTGTCTGAACAGGAAGATCACTGAAACTCAGCTTGAAAAAGAAATTTACTCATTGCTACTTTAAATTTGTAACAAACTGAAGTTCTTTGTCCTGACTTTGTTTTTGCACTTAATAATACAATTGGGTTCTTGCAATACATTTGTTTCCTTTTTATGATGATTTTTAGTTGAAGGTCAGGGTGAGTTAGAGCTCTCTGATATTTTCACAATCCCATGCTGTAGCCTGTCTCACCCAGCAATCACACAGGCTGTGTCTTAGAGCCAAAAATTGAATTATTTAGAGGGGATAATGAACCATTAACAAAAGCCTTTTATTTAATGGGAGTGGAAAATTTAACAGACTCAGAAGTGGGAATTCCAGCGACCTTTAGCTAAAATAATACTAAAATAATTTAAAGAGAAGTGAGAGTAAATGGGAACCATGTGGGGGGAAAGAATGAAAAGGAAGAAGGGTTCCTCCCTCTGTTGCTGAAGGAGATATTCTCAAGGCCTAGACATGATGAAACACACAGGTTGGTAATTTTCCAAGGAGACCAGGGAAAGTTGGCTCTTCCCCTTTTCATGTAAGGCACTGAGAAAACAGTCTGGGAAATGCTGGCCTATTTACCAATTCTTGTTTTATTATAGGTCAATGTCTATTTTAATGTCAAACAAATAAATGAGGCAAAACAACAGCTACTTTAAGGTATGAATAGTCTTTAGCTGTAATTCAGGGCATGCTGGGCTCTGCTGAGGGCTTTGGCCTGACTTACACAGCTGCTTTGCAATTTAAAACCTTGTTCTGTGCCTAAAGCTAAGCTTGATTACAACTGGTTAAGGTACCACAAGAATTTCTTTCCTCATAACTTAAATTTTCATTCTACTAAAATTCCATTCCCCACTAAAAACAACAGAAGCAGATGAAAATACAGGCTCAGCTGATGGCACAGCACATCCAACCTGTTACCTTGACATTTGTCCCACATTGTCCTGCTTAATGCACCTTCCCACGGTGCACTCCTCGCCCTCTGAGGTGCAGCTTGCAAGGCTTCTCTTCCAGCATTCCAGAAATGGTCACAATAGCTTCATAGTCAGTGTTGCTTCTAAAATGCACAGCAAAAAGTTCAGCTACAGGTATGTGCAGTCCTGTGCTTAGGGATGAGATGAAAAGGGGAGAATGGTGTCCTAAGAATGCTCCAAGTCACCAGCACAGGTCACTAATGTTAGTGCCAAGTCCACAGGGCTGTGTTCCATGGGTACAATACATGGTGTTTGAAAAGAATGTTCAGGTTTGTGCCTGAAGACATGGGATTCATGTTTGAAAGAATGAGACTATCATCCTACTTGTGAAATTCTGGTGCAGGTGAATAAATGAAATGAAGCTCTGCTGAGAGCAAGCACCTGCACTGCCTTGATGTGAAAACTCCCTGTGACAAAGTTTGGAGGGAAAAGTTTCTGTCACTCCCCTGAGACAAGGGGCAGTCAGTGCAGTCCAGATTATAAATTAACATCAAGAAGGTTACAACAACTTTAGTTTTGCACCAAGTTGAAGAGGATTATTTGCCCAAGGCTAATGCCACTCTGTGCTCCTGAGACTGTTTTTGTGAAGGATTTCTGTGTCCAAGTGCCAGCTGTTGTAAGGGCCTGAGGCAAATGCCTGTTCTGCTAGACAGTCTTTGTTTTTTCCTTCTCATAAAACAATTCCCCTGCAGAAAGACTACTGATCTGGGGAGGTGGATTATTAAAATCACCTCACACCTTGCATATAATTATCTCCTACTGCCACATTGATCCCACGCTCTGCTGTGTTGGGAATTCTTCCTGTGGAGCCCCACACATTGAGCTGGCTGCTATACAGCATCATCTTTGCTTTCTGGTATTTCCAGGCATTTTTAGCCATGCTGATTAGTGTATTTGTCAGACAAAAAGAAGCGCTTCAGGCATATTCAGCAGAATTTCGGAAAAATTTAGGCAGTCAGGAGCCTGGGGAGGCTTCTGGTCCACCATGCTCCTCTAAATAGGGACAGTTTAGTGCAGCTGCTCAAGGCTCCATCCCATATCAGTAGCTCCAGTGATGGAAATCACTGGATTGTGTTCCAAGGAGATGGAAGTTATGACAATAACTCACCTACAGTTTGCTTGAAATTTCCTTGTCAGCAGTTTTCAGAGCTCACTGAATCACTAGGACAGACTTATTTTAACTTCCTGCCACCATGTAACAACCTCCAAAAATAATTTGTAATGGAAAAAGTTTGTTTTTTTTTTTTAAACAGGAGTTGCGTCTCCCTAATCAGAACAAAGAAATTAATCATAGAATCATGGAATATTTTGGGTTGGAAGAGACAGCAAAGCTCATCTTGTTCCAAGCCCCTGCCCTGGGCAGGAAAACCTTCCACTAGAACAGGTTGCTCAAAGCCTCATCTAGCCTGACTTTAAACAATTCCAGAGATGGGGCAGCCACAGCTTCTCTGGGCAACCTGTGCCAGGGCCTCACCACCCTCACAGGGAAAAAATTCTTTCTAATCTAACCCTGCCTGCTGGCAGTGTGAAGCCATTCTCCCGTGTCCCATCACTCCAGGCCTTTGTCCCAAGTTCCTCTCCAGCTCTCCTGGAGCCCCTTTAGGGACTGGAAGGGGCTCTGAGGCTCCCCAGAGCCTTCTCTTCTCCAGGCTGAATAACCCCAGCTCTCTGTCACCAGCACAATTTCAGTCCTGTTAACTGTACCTTGCAGCAAAGCTGATTTGCAGAATCTCTCTGGTAGGTGCCTCCCCTTCACGTGCCTCCAAAATGCCTTTAGTTGGGAAGATGGAAAATACTTGCACAGCCTTAGGCCTTTTCTGTTCACCTGCAGTGGAAGGGACAAATATCAAACAAAGCCATACGAGACCCTTTGTGTAAGTGTGTACAGCAAGTAGCACTCATGGCAATGCACCCTTTTGCTGAGCAACTAGTACATCATGTCTCACACTGTCAGAGGGTTTCTGTGCATGTGCCCAGACTCTGTTTTCATCTTCTAATCAAGGGCAGTGATCAGTGGTCTCCACATTGAAATAACAAGGCCCTGAGCTTCTTTCCTCTAGAGCCCATCAATTATTAACAGCATTAGGCTCATGCTCAAATTGAACCCATGAGGAACCAGTGCTTCTTGTTGCCCCTCAGGACTGATTTATAAATGAGCAGAGCATGTCCAAGAACTCTAAGACTCAATCTTTTGGTTACATGTGGAGTAACTGCTGAAATCAGTAGTGGTACAATAATGTCAAAAAAGTGGGGGGAAAGAGAGGAGGAGAGAAGCCCACACAAGTAAGAACAAAAGCAGACTATATATGTTTGCACCCAAGATCATCACATATTGCCCCTATATTGAGTGAGTGCATGCAGTCTTAATAAAAACACTGAACAGTGAAACTCTAGAACAAGGAAATCAATTGCAAAACCAGAATACCCAGCAAAGCAGTCCAGTAGCTCCTGCAGCCACTCCTGTTATACAGGAAGACATGTTCTGTCTTGGTCTGTGCAACAAAGCAGGTCTGGAAATCAACCACGTCACAGGAGAGCTCCAGGACTGGAACAGTGAGGTAGGCAGTCACTGGGACCAGCTGCAAAACAGGGGAAAGGGAAAAGACAATAAAACCCACCTCAGTTTTGTAGAGCTTTAGTAATTCCTGCTCCTGCTGGATCATTCTTAACCCCAACCACTGAATCAAGAATCATTGTTCTGTGTTATTTCACAATAAAGTCAATTCCCATTCTTCAGCCTTAAGTGAATTAAATTGTTGCTTGTGTCTTACTTTCTTGGGACAAGTTTTCAAACCAGACACTGTGGTCTTAATGAAGTAACATAGAGTGAACTTTCTCATTTGTTTTTAGGGTTTTCTGTGGAGCTGCAGACATTACAGCATCTCCTGGTCCCTCAGGACTGTATATGGCCCACTGTGAGTCATTGAGTTTGTGCAGATTGCCCAAGATTATGATTCACTTGACTGTATCTTAGATATGATGCTCAGTCTTACACAGGTCATGCCTCAGAAATACCTGGTATGAAAAGAAAATAGAAGTGCCTGCAGTGTACTGGGATGCTGAAGGCTGGGAAGGGGGTTATAGATTTCTGACTGGGAGGGATTAGTCTTTAAGCCTTCTCTTCTCCTGACCACACAGCAGGAGCTCTCCAGACTCAGGAGCCTTTCCAGAAGCCCTTGGTTGCTGCAGGAGGCATTGCCTGGTGACTCAGACATGGCTTGTTCCCTGAGGCAGCCCTGAGCCCTGTCTCAGAGTCATCCTGTGACTGGGCATGTGGCCTTTTGAGTGTCACCCGGGCTGCCAAGCAGAGCTGGGGTGCACCAGCACCAGGGTGTGACCCCAACCTGCACAGCTCACTTGGGAATCACCTGCAGTCTCAGCAGAGAGCAACCCCACAACCATTTACTTTACCTGGATGACCCCACTTAACTCCAGAGGTGCCTGTAATTCAAGGCTGAGTAAATCCTAATCCAGGGCTGAAACAGCCCTTTCCCAGGGCCCAGAGATCCTGTCCTGACCTTACCTGGGTAGTGTAGTTACTGTGCTCAATGACCAGATTTTGATTAAACTTCAGCTTTCTCTCTCCACTCTCCAGCTGGAGCACTTGGCATCCAGGAAGCAGCTGGGTCTCTGGCAAATGTTGATACCTGAGTAACTCCAGAGTTGTGTGGAATGACACTTTCACCTGTGGGAAGAGGAATTCTGATGACCATCACATAAGACGACACTGTGTGCAGGAAATCCAAAGTACACATTGCACAAAGGCCCAGGCACACATTTTCCCACTGGAACCCAAAGGTGTCATTGCCAGCAGCCAAATTCCCACTGGAACAAAGCAATGCAATTAAAGAAAAATATACAGCTATTTCCTATGAATCCAGTACACGGAGATGGAGTGTAGAGGTGAACAGCTGATCTCTGAACCACAGGGGAGAAACAGTCTCTAGCAAGCCAAAGGTTTGGAGTTCCTGAGGGTACAAATACCATGTTCCCAAAGCTGTCTTACACATGTAAATCCTCTTTCTTCCCACACATGCAGAATTGAGATGTGTGTGTCGCCATGTCAAAATGAACACAGCAAAATGAGAAGCACTCTTCAAAAATGCAACAGTTACTCATTCTTTGCAGGTTACCTAATTTCTCTACTCCCCTACTCTGGGACTTTATTTCCTTTAATGTAATTTGTACACCCAAAACTAATCAAATTTTCCTCTCCTTGCACTGCCTGCATCTAATTTAAGGAAATGAGGGAAGACTGCAGTCCTTGGAAATCTTTTAATTTGTCCAACATATATATGGCTATTGATTTAAGTGAGCTGCAAACCCACAGGGTTTTCTGCAGGAATTTGCAACAGGTCACAGTTGATGGGAAAAGCACATCAGGAACAGAAAAAGATTATTTGCAGAAAAAATAATCTGCACCTGCAATATAGCAGGCAAAATGACAGTAATTAGTATTTGCTAATACACCACTATTTCCTCTGAAACTGGGAGATTTCTATGCCAGTTGTGTTTTCCTGTGGTTCCTCTGGGCCACACTAATACACCAATTACTAAATTCTCTAATCTGGCACAGGATTATTATTTTTGAGCCTACCAGCATGTTTTGCTGTGGATAAAGTACATGTTGCAGTTGCTGTTCCCTTTCCTCCTTCTTGCTGTGGGAAGTTTTGGTGCTCATTTTGAGATCTGTGCTGGAGATGCTGAAGGGCATGGAGGGCGTAGATAGAAAGAGCCTGAAGTACAGCCGAACCTTGGTACAATTAATGAGTTTCAAACTCTGAGTAATTACTGCATCTGTCAAAACCTGGAGGAGAAATTATTCAGAAGTGGTCAGTTTTAACTCCCTGGAGAGGTTTGTGTTGCTCTGTCTGGTCATGGAGTGCCAGCAGGGACCTGAAGGATTTTACCCCAAAGCAATCCAGTATTTTCTACCTGTGTTATTCAACATTTCTTGAGTGAAAAACCAAAATAAAAGTAACGTAATAAAATCTAAGTTTTCAAATGTCAAGGGTCACAGCAACTGAAGTGACTCATTTTGCTTTTGGACCTTTATGTCCTGAAAACCAGAACTTATTTTTCTACTTACAAACCCCCCTACAATGAAAGAAAAAAATTGAATAAAACAGGCATTGTCTGAGCTCAGCTTTTCTTATTGCTGGCTAATAAGTACTTGTAGTGCTTTTTTTTTTGTTCCCTATCTTGTTATGTGCAATATAGAAAATGAAGCTACTGGTGATTAGGATGCATTTTCACAGCTATGTGCACACAGCTCCTAATTCTCCCAGCAGCACAGCAATACAAAGCAGCCAAATACATCAGTGTAAGGGGAAATACTTACTCCATAAAAAGGCCTAGCAGGTAGGAGATCACTCGCCACTGAATAAAACACCATTCCTCTGTCGTGATCCATCTCCACTTCTAACCTGAGTGTAAAGAACCAGGGCTGGTCACAGCCCTGTCCCAGGCTGACCCATTCCATGAGGGTGCCAGCTGTGACACAGTGGGACTTACAAGGGATGCCTCAGGACAGCCTCCATGAGCACTCGTAACGGTGGAGCTCCATAGCCATGACTGCGCTGCACCTTGTTGGGCACCCTCCTTGCAAGCTGACAACAACATGGAAACAGAAATCATGTGGGAAATGCTAGCACTAAACCTGAAATGCTGCTTTGAGCCTGAGAGGCTGTCAGCCAAAATAGGATTCAGCTTGGCAATGTAGTGACTGTTTGTAAACATGATGGAACAGCATGTAGCTGGACTCTGAATGGCTGTGGGTGATACAGATGCAGGGCAGGTTTAGATAAGATGTTGGGAAGAAATTCTTCACTCTGAGGGTGGTGAGAGCCTGGCACAGGGCCCCCAGAGAAGCTGTAGGTGCCCCATCTCTGGAAGCATTCAAGGCTAGGTGGGATGGAGTGTGGAACAACTTTTTCTGGTTAAAGATGTCACCATGGCAGGGGCTGGAGCTAGATGGTCCTTTCCAACTCATACCATTCCAGGATTCTATTATTCTACATTTCTTTCTTCAGGAATAAGGATTATTAGGGTTGTTTTTTACTGAACATTCTATTAGCATTCATTCAGGTTACCTTGCACCTTTGCAACAATTCATGTCAGAGAATCGTTGAGCCATTCATAAAACACTGTTCAAGCCTCACATCAGCAGTTGTTGAAGAGGAAGTTTCCCAGAGGAGAGATATGCTGTCCAAATTCACACAGGAAGGTGGATGCAGAGCCAGGAACTCAGCAGTCCTGAGTCTCACTTCCATTGTTAACTATTGTTATCAATAAAACCTGATGTTGTGATAGCATTTCAAACCCCTGGGCTTTTGTCTGGGGTCTGCTGTCCCAGACAATGCAAGAGGATGGTGACATTCCCACCCCAGAATGCTTCCAAGCTCAAAGAGAAATGCAACAGATGAACAACCCTGGTTAAGGAAGGATGTACAGGATAGCAGGAACAGGACTGTTTACACAGACTGGCCAGGTAATAGCAGCCTGTACATAAATTACAGGAAGGGAAATTATATTCCCCAGTTACCTTTGGCCTTGCTGTGACAGTCAGTTTACCTTGTCGTCCAGGCTCATGAAGCCCAGCATCAACGCGTCACAACACAGCTCAGCCTCGGTGTCCGGGAGGACGAGCGGGGTGAAGGAGATGTAAACGTCGCTGCTGCCACCTGCTGGAACCACCTGCGGCCGGGAGAGAGCGTTCAGTGCCGGGGATTGCACAAGAACCCTCGGGACTCAGCTGCCAAAACGGCGTTGCACAAGCAGCATGCAATGCCCCGGACACGGGCTCAGGCTTGCACGAAAATGCCAACATGTGACAGCAAAACTGACGATTACTTTAACTGCAAATATCACTGTGGCCACTTTTTAGCATCAACAGAGTTTAAGCACAGTCACAGATCAACTGTCTAAGTACACAAACATAGGTACACATCTGTTTGTTTTTAAAAATACCCAGTTCTGCCCACTCTTACTCCTTGGCTACCTCAGGTGATTATTCCACAACTTACATATACATGTAACATTTTTTGAAGAGTTACAAGCGTGAACTAAGAGTATTTTACAGCTCAGTTTAGTCTTGGCTATTTTTTAATTTTACATGACAGCAGGGAATGTAATCACATGCACTAGCCAGCTGCAGTGGATTTTCTGGGATTTACAGGTTGACTAGATTCTGCTTTCTTTAGGTGAATTGTGCAGGTTATAGTTAAATCCTGATATTGCTGCTGGCTACACCCCACAAAAGCTGCCTCCACAGTGAGGCACTTGTTTGTCTGATCTTTCTCAGCCTCAGCCACCTCAGAGCTGACTGCAGCTTCATTTCTGTCATCATTTCTTTTATGTAATCTTTAGCTCATTTTAACTTGTAACTGAAACTCTTTGGCAAAAAAAATGTTTAAAAATAAAATCGACACACTGATGTTTTGGGCAACCCTGTCACTCATAGCTAGATCTTTCCAATGCTGTCTTTGCTTTTTGATATTCCTAAGGGATTGTGACACTGTGGCCTGTATTTGCACAACTCACTTGTGAAGCACTGTGGTTTACAATGGTTTATCCACGAGTTATCTACAGAGTACCCCTTTCCCAGCAGCCCGATTCTCAGCTCTGCACATTTCCAAAGCTTCAGGCTGGATGGCTCCCACATTTCACCATGCCAACCCAAGTGAGAAGACCAGAGATGCCACTCTGGAGTACAACTAACACTTAAGTCCAGCCATAAGTTCACTGCTCAGATGTAGATAGGACGCTTTCTGTTGACCTTGCAAACTCTTCTCATGATCATCTCCAAAGCCCTCTGGCCTGATGTTTCACTGTTTAGTAGAGTCTACCTCAAGCCAAACTCAAAGCTACCTCCTTCTCCGCTCTGTAGAAAATGTGCTAAGCCCAAAGAAAATGTAAAAGCTTACTGTCTGCCTTGGAGCAATGGAGTAGGGGCTGTCTGCAGGCACCCCCTCATGAGGTCGGATAAGTACAGAAATATTTTTCTTTCTTGCACACTCCTGGCTGCTGATTTCCTTCTCTTTGCTGTCAGAACCTGGAGGCTGCAGACACAGGGGTGGGGAATGGTTAAAACTGTTACACTGCAAGGGAGGAATGTGAGTTGTGTGCACTGGCCAGCTCCAGTTTCTTTCTGGCACAAGGGCTGGACACGTGGATGTGTCCTGTACATTAATTTTCTCATCAGCAGAGTAGCTCTCCTGAAACTGCTCCTGAATTCCTTGGAAAATGTGCATGCTTGGGTCCTGTTCTACCTCGAGAAGCACCCAACCATGACACCTCTGGCCATTAAACAAACCAGCCCTCTGGGGCAGTACTGTTCCCTTTGTGCACAAGAAAGGTTAGAGCTCTGTTTAGAACAACTGTGCATGCTGAGCTGAAGCAGAGAAAATGTGATTTTAGTATCTTTTCTGTGAAGCTTTTGCCAGAGAAATATACAATATCCTGGGGGATACTTTCTCCCTGTGACTCCCAGTCCCTCAAGACAGTAAACTGCCATATTATAATCAAACTTTATGTGTAATAGATGTTACCATATTCTAACAGAACAAATTTAATTTTAGCACTGGGATAAATACCTCCATATTATTAGCTCCAATTTGAAATTTGCAGGATAGGTTCTGCTCCCTGACTACAGCACATGTTGACACCAAAAAGCACCCTTGAGAAATGCAGAGCCAAATTAAGGAATTTTAGTTATTTTAATTCTTTCATGTAATAACAACAATAGTTTGCCAGTGACAGTATTTTAAATAGTATTTCTTTAGCTTTTTTAACACTTTAAAGGAGAGCTAATTGCTCATAGCTCACTCTGGAAACAGACTGCTGATCCCCAAAGCCACTTACCCACATATTGCATGTTTGACAAGGAGAGGAGCTGACATTTCTTTTAACAATCCAGCTCTTAGTTACAAGTTTTATCTCCTGTTATTGTTTTCAACCCTTCATGCCAAAAAACCCATCATGTATCTCAGCAGCAGTACAAGAAACAGCCTAAGAGCTGACCTCATCTGTGGTTTCCAAAGCTGGATAAATGCTTCCACAGGGAATGGCAGCTGGATCCAGCTTTAACACAACCTCTGACTCTGAGGTGCTACCACTTGATGCAGCTTCGTTTCCAGCCATGTCCATGGGAGGAAAAGGGTCTCCAAAGAACACCAGCAGGTCCACCAGCTTTTCATCATCT
Source organism: Irena cyanogastra (assembly GCA_013397155.1). Taxonomy (NCBI): domain Eukaryota; kingdom Metazoa; phylum Chordata; class Aves; order Passeriformes; family Irenidae; genus Irena; species Irena cyanogastra. The sequence goes on along the minus strand of VWZV01005541.1, from coordinate 81,158 downwards.
GGCTCTTGGTTGTAAACTTCCAAGTCCATGCGGATGTCTGAATGGGAAAGGAAAAAAGGACAGTTACTTCTAATCATTGAGAGGGCTCATGGCTTAGTTGGTACTAGAATATCAAGTAACAAATTTGTGTCTGGCAACTGGATTTGTATTAAAGTGTGTCTCTTAGGTTTCCCGTGTTTGCTGTAAACTAAAATTATTTAAGAGCTTGCTATAGTTTGGCCACTTTCTATGTCCTAAACTATAATCAAAATAAATGATGAGTATTTTGTTTAAGCATATGGATTTAGTAGAATTAAAAAAAAAAAAAAGGTGATTGACTTTGCTCTGAAAAGCTTACAGTTTCACTCAAGATCTAAAAAGACTAAACAGAAGAGCCAGATGATGCCAGTAAAAAGCAGGTAGCACATCTGATTGACCAGGCTTAGTGTTGGGAGAAATTCATAGAAACAGGATGGAAAATCCTGAATTCCCACCATTTCAATGAGAGAAAACCCAGCTACATCAAGATGGGATGTGCAATTGCATAGTGGCAACACACTGAGTCACTCTCTATTTTACTAAAACTATCTTCATTAGGAAACAAGTATGCCTGCCAATTAACAGGTTAATAGGTCCTTCTACTTTTATTTCTATAAGGAACACAATGAAAGCATCAATATTTGCAGTACAAAAGCCATCCTTACCAAAGGGAGTGGGATTGTTGAGCTGGACTCTCCGAAGCACAGGGGACCCTCCTGAGACCTGAGTGCCAAACCTGGACAGGGAACCTTGCTGTCAGTGCATGCAGAGAACAGAAGTGTCTGAAATCACTGAAGAGTTGTTTTTAAAGGAGGAAACCGATCTGGCTGCACTGGAGTGGCTCTCAGGTAAGGCATGGCCTACACTGTGAAGTACAATATTGGTTTATCTTATCTGTCTCTTTCCTTTTTTCCCCAGTTTTTTTCAGTTGTCTCAGACATTTCAGAGTAACCATGTGCAGTTCTGGGATTCCCCAAAAACCAACCCTTACCCCTCATCCCAAGGTGCAGATGCCATTTGTTGTGTGAGAGGGTTTAAACCTTCCTCTGCCACTACTGACCTCAGGACTGCATTTTTTCTGGTCCAGGTAAAGGCCCAGGGAGAAATGAGCTGTGGATGAGAATTGCTACCATGTGCCAGTTTCCATCTCCACAGAGTCAGGTGAGGCTGCACTGGGTGAAATTCTGCAACTGCAAGCCCAGAACAGACTGCTGAAAAATGTATTGATGTTCTAGAAGCAGATACTGTACTTTGACCATCACTTTGCTGACCTTCTCATTATGTCACAAGATGGAACAGGTGTGTATATTGGCTGCAGTCCATTGGTATTTAATTCTCTGATTTGTCTGACAGTATTTTGCACTCTACCTGATAATAGGTGGCTCTGGTTTTGGTCCTGTCACCTGCAGGAAGATTGGACAGCCTTTCACAGTCATTTGCATAGGAATTAATTTAGGTTGTAAGTCTCCCACCTATTAAAATGAATTTTTGCTATTAGACTCAAGATAACACCTTAGTTCTCTGTGTTATAAGATTATGTTTTGCAAACTGAATGGATTTTCAAATATTTTTGACCAGTTTCCTTTGACAACCTCTAATTCATATGCTAACAACAACTCTTCTCAGCAGGAGAATGCAATACCTCATGCATTTATCAGCTTTCCTGCTGCTTTTCTGTACAACACAGTCTATGGAATTGGTAGAGCAGAGCAGTGCACTGGCCAGCTCCCAAACAGATGTTATAAATCAAAACTACTCCAGTCATTTTCAAGGCACATGAAAACCTCCCAAGGAATAAACACGTTCCCCTAAAACTAAACAATTGTTCCTTACATGTCACTGGAAGTAGTGGTATAGCAAGATCCACCCTGAACCTTTACAGAAGTCCTAAAAACTGAAAAAGTATTTCTAACAGAAAGGCATCTAGGAAATATAATTGGTGTAAAATCTGCCATGGTAAAACTGAAACCCCACCTACCTTACAGACAAGATTATCCTGGTACTCTCCCCACATGTTGTTGTAAGCTGCTATTTCTATGGTGAACTGCTGGAAAGCTTCCAGAGTTCCTGTGGAAGGTTGGATATAGAAAGCTGCTCCCTTCCCTTGAGACAGCAACGCTGCTGCAAATTCTGAAGGAGCACAGCAAAGAAGCATTTCATGAATTTTGAGAAAATTGAACAAAGTTAGTCTTTCAAAGAATACATAGAACCATGGTTTTAGCTGCCTTTAATCAGCTTAACCTCACTGACTTAGAAACCCTGGGATAATTTACACAGCTCACATTTGTACCACCTTGCCCAAGTTCCCTTCTGCAGTGGGTCTTACTCTGTCTTTTAGAATTAGTGCTTGCCCAGAATATTTTACAGCAGGACAACCCTTCCAACAACCTGACCCAGGACTCTTTGAGATATGCAAGGCACTAACTGGTTACCTGGAAAAAATTGAGAAAAATAGGCTGGGATTTGTGTTGACTGTTTCTTGTTCCATTAGCAGCTGCCTGTTTACTTCTGTGTGCTCTTCCATGCAAAGAATTAATTACAAAGAGCAAAGCCTTTCCACATTCTGAGTCACCTAGGCCTGCACGGAATCTGTCAGAACAGCATTTTTCTAATCTTAAGCACTAATTCAACAGCTGAAAAGCTCTGTCTGTGGAACAGATACCAAACTCTATGGCAAGGTACCAATATGTGCAAGTTTTATTTTGGATACAGGAGACACAGCCACACTTCACAGCTTTTTGCTCCCATTTCCTCCCTCCCTCAGTCTCATGTGGCTCTAAATATTATCATTTTTCAGTACAACACATCAGAAATGACAGATGGGCTGTGCTGTAGCTTTCCACAGTGGGGAGGGTATGGTAAAGGGTTTGAGGGAGAAAAGCCTGCTGCACTCGTACTGGAAAAATGCTGTAGGAGTTGCAAACTAGCACAGAGAGAAAGAGCCAAACATTCTGCATGTCATCCATCCCGTGTGCTGGGAGTGTTCTGGGACTGAATTGTCACCAGAATCACCAATTTTGGTTTCATACTCTTGTTTGCAAGAAAAAGATGAAGAAGAGAGAGAAAAAAAGGGAGGAGAAAGGAGAGAAAAAAGCAGAAGGAGAAGAGAGAGATTGACCTAATGCTTATACAAGGTGGGCTTTCAAGCTCAGGAATGAACTGAGGAATTAAGTAATTTAACAGTTTAGACTTCACCAGATACTGCAATGATGAAAAGATGTGGCTGACTGGCACATTTAGTGCTGAATATGGCAGTCAGCGGCCTTTCACCTTCTCTCCACTGAAGAGATATTTTCATACCTGACTTCACTTTTCTGGCTGCATGCTCTGTGACAGGCCCCCTTCTTTTCACCAGGTAGCTTGGAGAGCATGAAAAAAAAAAAATCTGAATTCAGGTTTAAACCAGACCTAAATTAGTATTTGAGTCATTACACAGAACAGCAAGACTCACAGGCAGGCTCCTTGTTCTGGAGGCAGCAAACAGGCACTAAAATACTCAACTTCCAGTGTGAATGGAGCACTGATTCCAGTGAGATTTGTCAGAATCAGCTGACGCTTTACAACATCTTTGAGTGCAACTTCAGACCCAAAGTCCAAAAGAAGCTCACGTGGGCTTTGTGGTATTTGTCCTTCATCACTGCCAGAAAAAAATAACAGTAGTATTTAGGCATGGGTCTTATTTTCTTATGCCACAGATGATTTCAGGAGATTTAAAAATGGGCAACATGCAATGTGGTTGTGATGCACAGTGTAAAAGGACCACCATGCAGGCTATGATTTTTGCCATCAGCATTTTCTGCTTTTCATTTTTTCACTTCTACTCATATGAGGATTTATTTGGGGTCAGAATTTTATCATGTATAACATGCCAGTCTACCAAATTAAAGACATATTTACTTATATGAAAAGATATAAAGATGCACATCTTCAAAAATATAGTCACCATTCTATGTATCAGAAAAATGAAATAAAAATCAGTGAGATATTACCTGTCAATTCCACTGTCAGAAGGCACTGAGTATGTGACATGTAGTCCCTTCACTTCTCCAGAAATGCTCAGGAAGAGGGGTTCAGCCATGTCTACTATGTTACAGGAAAGAGTGAGGTCTTTCAGCTCACCCTGAAAAGCAAAGAATCAAGTTTCCTTATGAATGAAGCATATATCACAGAGGAAAGGCAGACTCTTTAGGGTATTTATTTTAAAAAGTGTGTAAACTTCCCTGGATTAAACCCAGAACAATAGAATTGTGAGAAGTTTTACTGAATTGTTTTCAGTGCATTTTCTGCAGCATCAGAGCTGCTTAGAAGGCAGTACTAAGGTAAAAATGTGTGGCTGTTTCTTGGCTTTCTACCTGCAGCTGTCTGTGAGCCTAAAACTGCTCCATTACTGATTTCTGACATAATTCCTATACTCCAAGTATTGAATCACAGAATCATTTAGGTTGGAAAAGACTTCTAAGATGATTGAGTCTGAACATCACCACTAAACCATGTTCCCAAGTGCCACAGATACATAATTTTAAATACTAACTCAGATAGTACTGAACACCTACTTTTAAGCAAATAAATGAAACCTAAGTCTCCAGTGACTGTAATGGGAACTGAGACACCATATCTATAGGAAGATCCTGTATTTAGCTGCATTAGCTCAGCTATTTGAATGCCCTTATAAAGTAGTTTTCTGAATTCCTGGAGTTTGTAAGCTCTGCTCCTGTACTTTGCAGACTGTCAGTCCCATCAGCCCCTTTTAAGTTTTCAAATATCAAAATATTATGAGCCTAGCTGCATTTGGAAAACCAAATATACTCTGTATATGCCACTCTGCTCCATATCATTCCAGATAATCCAAAGTAAGGATCTGAATGCTCCAAGAAGAGTGATAAGCATACGAGAGACATAAAGAGGCAGGGTAGAAATTGCACACCATGTGCACTTCTTTAATTCTTGCCTTCAACTGTGGTACCTCTAAAGCAAAGCCATTTCAGAGATATTGTATGGGAAAAAGAGCATGTGGTTTTGTACATAGAATTTCTTCCTTTCACCAGATGGAGGTGAGATGAAAAAGCCAGTGTTGTTGTTTTTATAAAAAAGTGCATCAGTTTGTAAACTTACCACAATGTTAGCTGACAGTTCTATGCAGAATTCCTTTTCTTCATTTGGGCCTAAGGTGCCACTGGCAGGGGACACCACGATGGAGCAGGAAGCTGCCTGGCTTCCAATGAGCTGCCAAATAGAAAGGACATTCAGCTCATGCTGATTTCCTCACATTGTCTCTTCTAAAAAGATCAAGCTATTCTCAGGCTTAGGGCACTTTCAGGCAGCAACACCTACAGTTTGTCAAGACTGGCTTTACAATTCCCCATGGATGATAAGATCCTCATCCCTACATTCACTCCAAGTAGCTCTAGGTGCCCAGCTGAGGCTGCTGGGCTGGGAGCAGAGTCACTGTCATTCCTCTCACAGTCTCAAGCCTTTTCAGGGTGAAGCCAATCTATCTGATATCAGAGCAGGATCCCAGATGTGCCCCATCTCTCTCCACTACAGTGGTGGGAGAGATACAATCTTGGTGTTGGCACCTTCTGTAAGTGACCAGCATGGAATGTACCCAGGGCTTCCACTCATTTGTTCACACATCAATATCACACATCAGGAAAAATGCTCTACGCATTCCTCCTAGGCTCCAGATGCTCCAAAGTGTTTTCCTCTAGGTCCTATACCATGCACATGCTCTGCTGGGACCCCTTGGGCACCTGAGGACATCTGGAGTCCTGATAAAAGCACTGAGTGCTTTTATGAAGGGAATTGAGCTGAACCCTGGATGTCAGAGTAGATCTGAATGAGTCTGAACATCACCACTTTCCACTGAAATTCCACTACCAAACTCTCTGAAAAGAGAGTTCAGACCACAGCTTAAACACTGACACAAAGTTTAGGGCTCCTACTCTGTAAGCTGAATCCCAGCCAGAGTGTGAAATTTAAGCAGAATTCAGACACAATTCAAAAGCACCATAATTTCTTTGTTTTATTAAACCCTAAATTGCCATGGTACTTTGTTTAATACCCTGGTGGCTTTAAATGCTATGACTCCTCACATCTGCTCATCCATTTTCCAGGGATCCAGACAGTAAGAACATAATAACATCAACTGGTAATTGATCTTTTAATAAAGGTTGGTCTAAAGCTGAAGTTCTGCTCTCAAGCTAGTAAAACAGAAATGACTACTCAAAAGATACATCAGAATAGCTTTTAAGAACAGTCATTATTTGTATTCCTACAGAAATTTCAATTTCCATCTCTGCTGTATGCTTCACCCATTAGAAAAGCATTTACCTTTCCCCATAAGTATTTTGTTGGCAGCAGTGTCTGGTTAAAAAGTTTACTCGTTGCTTTGACAGGAACTCCAGTATAAATTTCAGTGAATACTAGATGACTAGATATCAGGCACACTTGGGGGGTCTGAACTTCAACAAAAACAGGAAGATGACTGGAAATAAACACACAGATGGTCTATTGTTATTGTTAATGAAACGTGCTAGACATAAAACAGCATGCTGGGAAGAATGATGTTTATGTTTATTTAGCAATATTAGAAATTTGATAGTTCATTGATAGGTTACACAACCCCTCTGTGAGTTCATATTTTTGCTGTAGGAGAGAAAACTACCTGAAGTGAAAACCAGATGTGAATCTCAGGAAAAACAAAACAAATGCTGCTTTTCCTCCTTACCTTCCCTCTCCATTTTCTACCTCCAGTTCCAGCGCTGTCTGGAGACGCTGGCACTGCAATGATGTGAACTGAACTGAAACTCTGCACAGACCCAAAGGAGGGATTTCTCCAGCTGATGGCTGGATGGTGAAGGTGGACACCTGGGAGAGAAGAAAGGGAGCAGAAATTTTTTTTACATGTGCAAAACAAGGGTAAAATGTTGAAGCCACACAATCTAATTAGGGCTTCCAAGTGTCTGATTTTTTTGTGTCCTTTCTCTCTGCCCTCGAGTCCCACTTGAGTTGATGTCAGGAAGCACAGTGCCAGCTTTGTGAAAGCCTGGCTACACAAGGAGGCAGGGCTTTGCTTCTGAGAGAAGGGCAGTCAGAGCCAAGGGTACAGCAGGGTCAGCTGTGCATGACTGACAGGGAACGTGAAGGAGAAGCAACCAGTCTCAGCAGCAGCACCTGCTCCCAGGCAGCAGCAAGGTGCCATGAATAGGAAAGGTTCTTGGACAGAAGGGTGAGGAAGGAGAGTTGGGAGAGTGGACACAGGAAGAGCATCAGCGAGGAGTGGGGGCTCAGATTCTTGTCCAAGATGCTGATGTGGGTGTGTGGGAGGAGTGTTCAGCAGTCTCAGCTGTACTAAAGCCTTAAACTCTTACAGCAGCAGCAGCTGAAATAACTGTCATTCAGGAAATACTCTGTGCCTCTTTGGATCAGGCTGGCAGGGGATTGGTAATAAAGGGAAGTAGAAAAAAATTGTAAAGAAGCATTCAATCACAGAAGAACTCATGCACTTATGAAACTGTGCAGGACTAGTTTCATAAGAAGTCACAAAAATTAGAACTTCTGATAGCTGGAATGAATAATACAACTCCTAAGCAGAAGAAATAAAATAGCTAAGGAGGGAATACAGACAGCTGTAGCACTGACTTACTTCTTGATTCCTTTGAGCTAGAAAAACCTGGCTTTCTTGCATCCTCCACTGTGCTGGCAGCTGAGAGAGATTTTTAATCTCAAAGGTTCCTGACACAGTCTCACCCTGCTTAGTCAAACCAAACCGGAGTGATGGAACATCAATACAAAGAAATGGACCCTAGGACAGCAGGAAACAGACATCAGAATGGACGCCTCTGCCAAAACTGCCTCATTAAGAAACATATACTACCTAGGATTAACATTTGATTTAACATAGAGAATATCAGAAAGCAAATGCACTGTGTAATGCAGAAAAATTCTGCATGTCACGGGAATATCAACATTGACTTAATAGTCACTACAGCAAAAACAACTCCTGTTTGTAACCACTTAAGATTTTTCAAGCCATTAAGAGGCAAAAAATCTTTATTTGGACAATGGCCAGGCCACACACCTCATCTTCCTGCAAGACTGAACTGTTCCTTACCTTAAAAGCAGCCTCAACATGCAGCACAACTGGCTCTGGACACAGCTCAATGTGACACGGCAGTTTACGGCTGATGACCCCAGGTTTGGTTCCAGAAATTGCCAGTACAAATTCACAGTATTTATTCACATCTAGAAAAGAAAATAACAGGCTCCCATTTTTGTAAGAAACCACCTGCTTCAAGCATCTTACTGAAGCTTCTGAAATCAAATTAAGTGTTCTGCTGGCTCCAGGGGGCTGGAGATCAGGTAATTTTTCAGTTTGCATTATAGTGCTCTGTGACTGTCATAAATTGATATAATCAATTAATGTATACAAATCAACTTATATAACCATAAATTGATATAATCAAGGCACATGTCATGTTTTTCATTAATTACTGCTTGCAAGTCACAGGAACTTTACCTATGACACCAGTATGAGGTTCAACTTCGATGATCTCACAGTCTGTGATTTTCTCCCATGTGTACTTGATCAATGTTTTGCTGTTGTTCCACAGCTGAAACGATTAAAATCAATGAGACAATTAATGCACTTTAAGCTTTCAGAGCAACAAGTCAATTTGCTGAGAGGACTGACACACTGCAAACTAGGTTTTGTGAGTCATCATTTATTTAACAGTCTCCTTCACACGGGTGAAGGTGTTCCCTCAAACCTGAAGACAGTCCATTAACAATTCATTCCAATAACATTATCATATTTGAGACTCTTAAACTTTCCCCCCATTTTTCAAAAATGTAACAGAATTTCTAAACATAAACTGAAAATCTTTTGAGTGCAGCTTTTTTTTTTTGCCAAAGGCTGTTTGTGACAGAGATGCAAGCTCTTGAAGTGTTTGGCCTGCTCTTCAGATCTAGTAAAAAAATTATTTCTTAACTACAGCAAATAACTTTATTCTCTGAAGTACAATTATCTCTAAGCACAGTTCAAATCCTTATCTTTTTAAGACTAAAAAAACCCAATTGGGAACTGCAAAGGATGTTGTTATATCATCAGTAAGTGGCTTAATTACCTCTATCACATGTATAGTTATACTGGGTTACTGGGAAGTATGAAATGGCTGCCTTAAATTGAAAAAATAAGTTCTAGGAAGAGAAATCCTAAAACCAAAGGCTGATTAGCAGGATCTCTAAGAAAAAATGGGAAAACCATTAAGTGGGAAATGTCTTCCTGCCTGGCTCTTGCTAATAGGCTTGTTTGTCCCAAGTGAGTCTAAGATCAAAGGGATCCTGATCTGTAGTGAAGGGGATGCTGTGTGAGGGGATAATTGCAGCAGCATTCTGTCCCAGAATGGCCAAAGAGAAATCACCAGAACCTGCAGGAAAGAAAAACATCTAGTAAACTGCAGCATATGTGATTTTTGTAGTTCTTCTATGCTTCCTGTAGTTCTTCGCATGAACAGTGCCTCAGTTATGAACTAATTTTATCATCCATTGACTATTCCTCCCAGCTGGAAAACTTTTTACACTACAGGAGTGACAAAGTGATAAGCAACATGTTAGTGACCCAGAAAAACATTGAGAAGGGTCAAACTCTGTGGTATCAAACCGGAGAGATGAAAAAGGAACAAAGGCTGCTGCCTGAAGGGCTGAGCAGGCTGGGTAGGGCATTTCAGTGCAGACCTTTCTGGATTCATGCTCCCCTTTAAAAACATTTCAGGAAAACTAAAATAACACTGTCTGATATCTTCTAATAACACCTATGCTATCCAGTGATACAGACCACATAACAATAGTGAAGTCAGAAGCACACAAACCTTAAATGTTTTCTTGACATTTACACCAATGAAATTTTCTCCAGGGATAATAATGGCATATGGTTCCAGAAGAAGATGAAATGGTTCTGTTGAGCCTTTAACTTCTATTTCCAGTGCTACTGCACCCTCTGCTCTGCATTCTGGGATGTTTTGAAGCATCCTTTCTTCTACTAAACTTTGGGAGGAAATATGGTAGAATCATTAAATATGTTACACCAGTGTTAAATTGGAGCCTGTCTTTTAATTGCCAGATCAAAACTGATAACCATCACAAGTTTCTCAAGTACAGATTGCCCGTGGGCAATTAACTCAGCCAATTAAAAACTTCATTATACTTTAAGGTATTCTAGTTGTCCCAGTCTGTCCATGAACAAGTATATAAGTCACATACTGCTGTGACACAGAGCAATAACAGGAAACCCTGGAAAATAAGCAGACAAAATGACAGTATTATCTTTTTCCAAGAGAGGAAAAGCTAGGGCCAGGCATGTGTCCGGGCATGGGGGAGGATATCAGAGATGCTCTTTGTACTACAACAACTTGTGCAGATAATATTCTTTATACTTGTCAATCCATCATCACCAGAAAGAAGAGAAGTCCCAGTAACTTAATGTAATAGCACAGATAAATTGTGGCTACGTGTCTTACTGGGAGATGTTTCTCAGCTTACCAAGTTGATTCTGGGATGTCTCTCAGTACCATCTGCATCACATTGTGATAACTCTTCAGCTGCACAGATGAAGGAGAAAAGGATTTTAGTGTCAAGTAATCATTTATGCTGAAGATCAAAAAAAGATGGAAAAGTGGCTTACATGTAAAGGATAAATAATCATCATCAGAGTACTAAGCTCTGACAAAAAATATTCAAACTCTGGAGTTACTAAAAGAAAACATGTTTGACTGCAAAACATTAAGCCAGATTCTGATCTCATGGTGTATGGCTCCAAGAAAAATACTCATTTTTGAGATGCCTGTTATTATTTCCCCTGTATATTGCATACTACACACAAGCATCTGCAAAGGCTCCCCCAACTAAGCTCAGTACTGCTGCACTAACTGAGAAGTTTCTCCTAACTGCTCCAGAGTATTCAGCTTAATTGACCATCAGTCTGATCTTGAGTAAGAAACATGACTTTTCCATCATGGGAAGAGAATGTCTTCTGTATTCTAATGGAGGGGGGAAAAATAAACACAGAAGCAGGTCTTAAATCTGAAGGGCTATGCAAAAGCTTCATTTGTTTTTAGACAGATACCAATTTTGATGTATATTTTAATTCAATATATATTCTATTAACTAATTCTTTTTAAAAAGCCATATAATTTCTCTTCCATACATATTTGAGGTATTTCTTATGTCTGTCAATCAACACTGCATGGGACATTCCCACTCTTGGGCTTTCTTTGGATCAGGTTTCTCTAAATACAGTGAGCTCATGCTCGTTATTTACAGGGATAGGGGAGCAGAAACTGAGAGAACAGTCTCTGGGATAACTGCATTCCAACATCCTTGCACCCCTCTTACCCACAGCTGCACACAGCATTTCTCTGCCAAAGGCTCCTACTATCCCCTTAATTCACCACTCAGCTGTTCATAGGACCCATTTCAGGCCAAAAAAAACTACAGCTGGAAACAGTTTAAATAATCAGTGTTTGTTAACCAACTTATTTAGGCTGGAGTAGGTACAAGGCACATCCCCCAAGAAGAGGGAGAAGGGTCACAAGCTGGTGGAGGAGCTGATAGAGGGGTGAGGGTGGTAACTTCACCAGGCAGCACAGCTGCAGTATGAGGATGTGTCCACAATTCCAGTGTAAAATTAACCGTGTCCAGTCAGTCCCCAAAATTACATGAGATCAGAAACTGTCTCACATTTTGCAGTCAAAACATGTTTTCTTTCAGTAACTTTCTACATTTTGAACACTGTTTATCAGAGCATAGTACCAGCTAATTAAATTTAATTTAGAAATGTTGCACAGCAAGGATTTTATGACTTGGATAAAAATACACAGCTGGAGTTTGTAGATAGGAAGGAATCACAAGCCATACCTCCTGTGGAGTGTAAGTGAGAATAAACTCATGATCTGCACAGGGAAGCAAAACTCCCTGCTCAGGAATTAGGGAGAAGGCTGACTCTGGGTCTTGATTTTTTCTGACCTCTGTAAAGTCTGCAATTTCTTCTGGTATTAATGGTTTCAGATTAGGCTTTGTTATCTGCCAGAAGAAAGGAAGTTCTAGATGGCTGCAAAAAAGTCAATAAACAGAAAAATCTATGATTAAATAATCAGGTATTTTTGCATAAAATATATTAAGAAAATGTTCTGATCCTTTTTCTAGGTAGGAAATTCCTCTCTTTACAGATTACAGGGATTTGACTCACCAGTTTTTGTGAGCTGCAAAGTTGCTGAGATATCATAGAGTCAAGAGTGTATAAATCATACAAAGAACATGCTAATATGTGAAAGTAAATTCTATAAATGTGTAAGATAGCTTAACACTTTCTTGCCTTATTTGAACTTGTCATGTAATCCAGGTTTTAAAAACTCTGCAATTCTTTTTTAAAAGATCTGGGATGAACAGAACCATTCCTGCTGACACCAGTGCATTTGCCTTGGATTGCTGCTGATGACCTACATCATATTCTGAATTTAATCCAAGTGCAAGATGTGGTCTTTAACATGTCAACAAACACAATGGCTCCATCTATAATTATAGCTATGGCTCTGCCTCACTCTCTGCAATTCAGAAAAGGTTGCTTAACTGGGTTGTTTCAGCAGAAGTGTATTCCATGGAATGTCTTCATGGGTTTGAGAATCATGCTCATGCTGACCTCAAAAATTATGCCTTAGTAAGGGGGAGGAAGGACACTGGAATTTCAAAGTATCACTGATAAAACTGGATATTTACAATTTCTTGTATCACTTTCTCCAGCAGAAAAAATGTTTCTTGTTCCTGCTTCTATGGAGTTTACTCTCAGCCTGGCCACTTTGTTTCATACAAATGCTGACACCAGATGTGCAGGGAGTGCTGTGGTGATTATAGCACAGAGAAAATGTGGAAATTGGCACAGTCAAATCTTTTGTCAGTTTACAATATCCAGTTCACCAATCACACTTTCTTTACTCAAATGTCACCCTGTTCTGGCATTATGCATGTGTGATTTCCAGGCCACAGAATAAACTGCTAGATATTCACTGCTTGCAAACAGCAATTTAGATTAATGGTCCTAAACCCAGCACTGACCTTCTCACTGCTTTGATGGTCTACAGCCTCTATCTGCTGCAATCATGCACAAGTGTATTTCTGTTTAAGTCTGACTGATTCTGAGCAGAATCAGGATGCCACTATGTTCAGTATGGTGTAATTGTCCATAAGGACACATTCGTTGACTTCAAATTGAATTTATATTTAAATCTGTAAGGACTCAATAGTAAGAACCATGTGAGAGTTTTAATGTGAGTTAATTACATTGGACTCCCATTTTGAACCAGTGGAGTCCAGGATGTATTATGACTTTTCTGTGGGAGATGTCTACAGTCAGAATTGTATGCTTGGAGGCATCTATTCCCTGCACTATGAAAGGAAAAGAGTGCTCATCTCAATTGCACAAATATATATAGCAGACATTTAAAGTTAGATAAATCTCACTTGGATCACCCTGTAAGTATTTCCTGCAACCATGTATATTCATGAATTTTTTGTAGATTTACCTCTATTGAAGCAAATATATTGACCTTGGCTAATGGTTGCCATAATGCTTGAACAAAGTACAACATTCCTTGAACCTTAATTACCAAACAATAAGGAACAAAAAGAAGCAAAGGTACTGCAAAAAGTTTATGAAGGGCATGAAGGTTTCTCCAGCTTAAGAGAGCAGAGTATGACAAATGAGATTCCCAACAGTATGCCCACATTGCAGAGCATTACTCTAATACAGCTACGTACGTGGAGTTCCTTATAACCAGTATCTTCTCCTTAGTGCTGTGTGGGTTTTGGGGCTTAAATCGGATGAGGTGCTGTGCTGTTGCATCAGTGACTTCACCCAGCTGAGCTTTGCTTTCTCCACCTGTGACAAACAAAAGCTCCAGAGCAATCAACTCTCCAAGCCCTGGAAAAAATAATTGGATACTGCTGTTTACCATCTGACTATTACATAGTTCACACCATCAATAGCAAATGTCATTAATGGCCATTACTGATTATATCTGGTGTTTCCTCAAGTTTCAGAACTCCAATGTGTTAATGGTACAATATTTTCCTGATGTTGTGTTTTTTAACATGTATTAACAGAGACCTTCTGTCCATGAATTTCATAGATAGGGATTTCAGGGCCACAGCCTCAGCTCACTTACATCAGCATGGTTTCACTGAAGTGAGCAGGGTGTTTACAGTGGTTGACAATGTGACTCCCAGATGTTTCGAGCAGTATATTAAAATTAAAATAATCAGCAAATGAAGTATTAAAAAAAATTCAAAGTAAATGCACGTGATAAAGGGATTCAATAGATGATAAATCAAGCCTCATATTATAGCACTCACAGTTATAATACATGCACCAACATTTACAAGAATGTGAACGGGTTTCATTAGTTAATCCAAAGACTCCCTATCTCTCCTGAACACCCTCATCTAATATGTGATCCAAATGTGGTTAATTTCTGCCCTGTTACACCTCATGTTTCATAGCTTGTCAAGTTACGTTATTGACAAAAAAGTAAAAGAGATGAGTTGCACCTGGCAACTGGTTTTCTTTTCTGTGACTTGGTGACATTTTACATTTGGATTTTTGCCTACCAAAGTTTAAGAGCTCAATGCTTTCTGAATACAGTGTATTCCATGCACTAGGAAGGAGCAGTAGCAACAACACAAAAAAAATGCCAGCAGGGGACACAGTATTTGCTTAACCCAATAAATACATAGAATGTCACCATCACTTCACGCCAACAATCACCACCCACATGATCTGAATATCTACGGAATTAGAAAGGTGCTAGAAACAAACCTGTGACTGTAACGTAATTGATTGGATAATTGTCACACAAAATGGTGAATGTTTGCTTTGAGGCTTCAGGCAAAGAAGGGAAAAACACTACCTGAAAGAGAGAAGGGACAGAACAAGGTCTGTAACTGTTTTCTCGCTCCTAAGTAATACATTTCAATTTGCAAATATTCCCTGAAGGAAGTTTTAGTAATTAGTAATTAAAAGTAACACTTGCAAGAAACAGAGTCATTTTTTGCTCACATAAACACAAACTTGCAAGGTCCAGCCAGGTCTTATAAAATGATCTTGCCTGCTAATTTATTTGGTGAAGTAAAAAACCTTTCTATAGCAGTTGGCACTAACCTCTACTGTTGCATTCTGCCCTGGAGCTAGCTCCAGAACAGCAGGCTGCATCCCAAAAGGGTCCTGTATCACAAAATCAGCAGTGGCAGCCACCTAAGTTATTTAAACAAAAAAAGAAAAAAAAATTAATAAATTAAATTGATCAGATTGCTATGTTTAAACTGCAACATCACTGTTCTACCTCTTACCATACATTTTCTTCACAAATCTCAAAAAAGTGTGGCTCATAAATATGGCTTAATTAAAAAAAAATGTTCACTGCTTTATAATGACCTTGGTGAAAGCAGGTGGGAAAGTGCAATCTCTAAAGACAAATGACAGCATCAGAAGCCTCAATATTCATGTTCACAGCAGAATAGCTCCGCCTGAGAGAGGGGCTCTGTCTGCTTCACCATGCTTAAAACTCCCTTTGAGTTGGAACTGTAAAGTCTCTGGAGGGACAACTCGGCCCATCTGCTCTTTCTCCAGCACCAAAACTGCCAGTCTACCTGTCACATTTCATCTCCTTTGTCTATCCCACTTAGGCCCTGGTTTGTGACGGGGAGCTACAGACACAGCAGGACTGGATTGGACTGCTGGGTCTACAGGTGCAGCCAGGGCAGTAAGGGATGCTTTTTTGAAGAGAAGAAATTACCTCAAGCAATGCTAGAACTGATAGCATTTCTATTTGCTTCAAGGGCAAGTTTTCCTTTCCCTCAGCTATGCCTCAGTTTACCTCTCCCCTGAGCAAGACAAGATCTTCCACAGGAAAACGAGAGCACAAAAAGGAGGTACAGCCATCTAGGGAGATTGGTCTTCAGGATAAAGGTGAATTCATGAAGGAATGGCACAATGCAGATGTCTCTTATGACTACTGAGCTAATACACCATGACTGGCTCAAAAGACCTTCACACCAGGGCACCTACACCATGCTAGGTCCAGCATTTCCCTTTTAATCACTCACCCCAGAATCAGGAGCTGGCCAGGCTTTCTTCGGCATTATAGAGAACTTCCCAGTCCTAACTCCCTCATTTCTGCACAAAACTGCTGTTGTTTTTACTCTTCCAACAAGGCAGGAACCACAGTCTATAAGCTCAGGCACTGCAAGGAGTAACACAGAAAAATCAGACTCCAGAGAAAGAGAAGGCTGCTAATTAAATAACTCTTTACAGACATTACTGCATGACACCATGCCAGGTTTTGCAATCCTGAAGCCCCTCAAATTCTTTCCATTTTGAAGTTGGACAGTGTGAGATGTATATTTCTAGATTCATTTTGCATTTTAATGATGTAAGATGATCTTTCCTCCTTAAAGATTATTGACTGATGAAAAGTGAGATAATTTTTTTAGAAAAGTTCAGTATAATAGGAAAGGTGAATTTACAAAAAATCAAAGCAAATTTTTGCAAAAGTAATCCTGTTTATTATAGTTGAGTTTAGATATCTGAGAGGTGTAGGTATACCATATCCATATATAATTAATTTCACATTCCATGAACATTAATTAATAGCATCAAATAGTTATAACTAAATCATAATCCCATAATATTTAGAATTACTAATTACAATTGTGAGTTCAGGAATCAACAGAACACAAACTGAGAAATGTGGCCCCTACTCACTTCTCTAATATAATGAACAAGAAGAGCCTAAGATGGCAAGAACAAATAATCGAGAAAAAATATAAGATTACATTTTAATAACTAATAAATCTATAATAAGTGAAAATAAGATAGGTATCAAAATGTAGAAACTGCACTGCAAATTTTTTCCACATTTGTTTTGTGATACAAAATTGAAGACAATCAAATAAAAAACCCCAAGTCTGCTTAACTTTAGAGAAATTTAGCATTTGGACACTACTGACATGTTAATACTGGAAGTGATACTTTAGCTTGGATTGGGATGACAAAAGGTTCTGATACTTGACTCTCCACTAATATATGATCTTCATACTCTCCCAGACATTCAGGAATAAACTGGACTGTATACTGGCATGCCATCCCAGGAGCAATCATTCCTCCCTTTCCTGGATATTTTCCTTGGGGGGAAAAATAAAAACAAAAAAAAAAGGCATAAAATTAAAAAAAAAATTAAAACCTCCCCAAATTGGCAGTAGTATTTATGATCACATCTTCTTCTGGAAGGATGCCTGGAAACTCCCCCCATTTATTGCCTAAATCAAGCTGATAAAAAGGGATGAGCACAAGAGGCCTTGCAGTGCAATCTGGGAATGTGCACATGTTCCAGGGAGCTCAAAGATTGCTTTGTCTGAAATATACTCCTCATAAATACAAAACATAGTGAGGAGAAACTTAGAGACATTACCCAGTTTTGCTTTACCACAAGAAAAAAAGGGCTTCCATGGAGGCATCTAACTTCTAAATATTCCTCCAATACTTGGAGTATCACAATCTCCTTAGGCAATCTATCCCAGTGCCTGGCTATCCTACTATAGGAAAGATAATTTTCTTAACTTTCCTCCAACCTATCCTTCTTTATTGCAGTGTGTTATTTCTTGCCCTCTCCTCATAATTTTTTCAGTGGAAACTACATCTGCTCCGACACGATTTTTCGATAAGATTCGATCTAGGTATTCCACACATTTCAATCTAACACATTTCAATCTAACATCAAACACTTTAATTTAGTCCTCTTGAATTCCTCATTAGACCACTTCAATCTGTTTATGAGTTGCATGTCAATGGCCCTAAGTCAGCTTTCGGTTTCTGAAAACTGAGCACAAACAGAACAGCTTTGGAAAATCTCTGTTACAGCAGGTAAATTAGATTTTGTGTGTGTTAACATTTTAAAGGCAGAAAAGGAACCCTTACCTGGCCAAATGAAAAATACTGAAGTAGAGGGGGGGATAAGTCTTACATGTTGACCTGTTGAGGTGATGTTCCGTAGCTCTATAGTCAGCTTCATTCAAAAAAAAAAAAAAAATGCTCTATTGTATTTATCATCACTCATTATAATACTTGCAATTCCCTGGTACTACTGGTAGGAGTAACTAATTAATAATCACAACCAACCCCAAAATCCCAGTTTATTCAACAGAGGCTGAATCAGACAGTATCAAAACTAAACAGAGACTGAGAAGAGCCCATTTAGTCTTCCCTGGTTTGTGTGTCAGTGGCAGGTGTGATGGAGTATCTTCAAGGAAGTTAAAGGGTCATAAATTCAATATACAGAAGAAACTCAGACTTTTATTAAAATTCAGAAAGGCTAAAGATTGGGTGAAGTATGTAGATCATGATAGGATATAATTCTTCAGCAAAGCAGAATTAAGTCTCTACAAAGAACCTTCTCACCTCATAAACCTGTCCAGCTTTATCATATGAAAACAGGACAGAAGGTGGACTGGCAAGAAACACAGGAACAAATGAGGTATCGCTGAAAGATTATTTAAAAAAAAAAAAAAAAAAAGGAGACATTATCTTACTGCCTGGTTCTCTAAATGCTGATAAAATGAGAAATTGCAAAATGTCTCCTTTGGCAAAACTAGAATATCATACAGATATACTTTGATATTAAGAGACTATATAAGAAATTTAGCTCAAAGTATCTCTGGGTAAATCGACAGCAATTCTATAGTGCTCTGTGCATTCCAGCCCAGAATCTAGAAACTGTACACACTGCATACCCTTTGGTATCTTCTGCTTTTCTTCTGGCTATGATTTCTTCCACTTTTTCTTGAGAAATTACAAGAGATTTGCCTCCATCCAGAGTATTTGGTGGGAAAAAGCGTGGATTCTTCAAGTAATTCTGTCTTTTCTCAAGTCTGGAGATGTACTTACTTAATTCCTCTGCTTTCCAGGACTTACTCTCTTTCCTGGCTTGTTTCTGTGAGGATTTAGTTTTCTTTGAAAAACAAGAGTGCACAGTGCAACATTAAATACAGTGATTTTGAGGATGAGAAAAAAGTGAGCTGCACATGTAATTAAAGCTACACAGCAATGAAAATTGACACAGAAAGCACAGTATTTCTCCTTTTAAAACAGAGTAAATATAAGTACTGGAGTCAAATCAACAAAGGGTTGATATTCACCCTTTGTTGCAGTAAGAGCAATAGGCCTCACAGATCAGACAGACTAAAACTAACTTGTAAAATGTACCTTACTCGTGGTTTTGGCCTCAAGGCTGGAATCTTGGACAGAGGACAGAGCTGAAGACACACTTGTCTCACTGCCAGATAAGTAGACACTCTCATCCAGTGAAAAAGCGTGTTGTTTACGTGCCCCTTTCAGGTATCCAGGTTCTGAGTCTCCTGCAATTCAAAGAAAAAGAATAATTCTGTAATAAGAAAACATGAATCACAAATATTTAGTCTAAGCATAGGTGTATGAGTTTATTTTAAGGCTTGTTGCTGGCAAAAATCCTCTAGACTTTAATGTACTTTTAGAACTTATTTTGTACAAACAAAGCTTATAAGCTTTAATAAGAAAGCTTTTAGAAGCGCTAATTAAACAGGCTGTATACAGTTATATTACTCCCAGAAAGATATGTTAACCTTATAAGGGAAGTGATATTTTTCACTTTGTTTGGAATTACAATGGAAAAAAACAAACCACAAATCTTGAAATCTGTCACTAAGTTGATTACTCTGAAATGTTTGTTTTGGCTTGACTGAAAAACTTCATTTCAATGATCTAAAAACCTTTCATTGTGGCTCACATATAAATAAAATAAGTAGTCTTGACATTGTCCAAAGTATTTTTCTTACTGATCTTCATGTGCAAATAAAACAAACCCTTCTCTATATCTATATAGATGTAGTTGCAGCTTTTGTGCTAATGAAATTGGATGGAGACAGAACACTAATGCAGTTTTTGTGTGAGATGAAAAGAACTGTAAACAAATGTGCAATAATGATTAAACATCATATTTAAAAATATGATATTTAAACTAAAGAATATGATATTTAAACTAAACATGTAACATCAATAGTTTTGTGTTTATCAATTATACTTTGAAAATGTGTCCTTAGTGGAATCTTAAGCTTAAAGCATTAGAGTTCCTTCTGCTTTGGCAGAAAACTATACAAATACACCCAGATCTGTTCCATCCTCCAATACTTCAGTTACAGAGTGTTCTAAAAAGTCTAAATTACTGTCTGCTTCAAAAGTTACCTTTTGGTGCTTTAGAAAGAGGTAATGTCTCAGTGATGTAATCCTCAGGACAGATTAAATTATTTTTTCTCAGAAGTTCATTATCCACAATCCACCGAAAAGAGGATGCCACTGCAACAGTAAAGCCAACAAACAAAAAAGCAAAATATTAGCCCCTTAAGACATACTATCTTGATCAATGCAAAGCAATGTTGTTTTTACTCCTCATCCCTGTCAGGTAGTATTTTTTATAGAAAATAATATCATATAGAATATTATATATATAATATTTTATAGGAAATAATATTATAGAAACAAATCTGGTATGTTAATCCCAAGATTTGGACATGCATCTCCACAATTCTAAATTCAGTTCAAACCCAGCTAAGCACTCATTGGAGAAATATTTAATCTGTTTGTTGCTGCTATATATCAAGGTATGTATGCTTGTAATATTTAGGTGGTAACACCTCAATCCAAATTTAATACCTTGAACATGACCTGGTTGTTTAGTTTCTCAATGTTAAACAGATGTTACTTTACTTGAACCTCTTCGAAGTTGCTCTGTTGATGTAAAGCCAACCCCAAGCTGGTGTCCAGGTAAGCATGTACTGGGGAGCAACATTCAAGAATCCTCACCTGGTGGCAGCCCTAGTTTATGGAAATATTTCCCTGCATGAATCTTCATCTGGTTTAGAACCCTTTTCTCTTCATCTTTTGCTCGGGCCTGGGCCTGAATGATCTCCTTTTCTGCTTTGTCAGCTTCTGTCAGTCGGCTCTTGTACTCAGCCAGAAGCTGCCACGGGCATGGGTGAATAAAGAGAAATTTGAGCTGTTACAGGCAGATGTTTTCTATTTGTCTTTGAGAGATAAACATAGACATATTAGTAAAACATCACCACTTTACAAGCATCAACTGGCCTGCTAAAACACTGTCATTCCATGATGACATAAAACAGAAAAAACCACTTGTGGTTCAAATCATCCAGCATTAGCCTCTACTTTTATACACTGACAACAGCTATTGGAGTGATGACAAGATAAGAAACCCTGGGCCACTGATCAGCAGGTACAGGGAAATGTTTTCAGCCAGTACACAGGTATTTAAAGGGCTACTGCTTTTACTGGTTCTACTCTGTGTCTGAAAAGCCAACTAGAGGCAACAACATCCTGAAGGATCATGTGGCTATTAACTTACTTGAAAGGTTCTGTGGGAAATTGTGCTCAAGTAAATTTCCATTAAAATGTCAATTGCAGGATCAACACCTGCCTTTAAGTTTTATTTTACAGAAGATCTAAGTAGCAACTAAAGAGCTCCAGACTCTGACTTGGTTTGGACTTGTACCTTCTCTAGCTCATCTGTGTAACTGTCTTGATAAATGCTGTCTCCTCCTTGGGATTTAACCCAGTTTGTTGCCATGTCCACCTCAAAAACATCTCCAGTGTACAGGTCCTTAAAGGCGCTAGCCAGCACATGGGAGATATCCTGGGGGAAAGAAACGAGAATTATTAGAGCTTGAAGCAAGAGACAGGATAGGAAGAGACCACTGGGTGCATAAAAATGGCTGTAATTAGCAAATGAGAAAATGTACCTGGAAAGGAGATGTGTGTGCATATGAACACTGAGCTGTGGATGTCTGTCTGTGCTGGCTGGCTGGATGTGTAAGTGACAGTGATGGACACAGCTCTCACAGCGCAAGTGTGTGTGCAGGGATGTTTTGTGCAAGGATGGGGCTGTGTGAGTGGGGAAAGTGTGTGAGAGGGAGATATGAGCATTGTACTAGGGATATGTGTGTTTGTGCCCCAGGTTGCGTGAGGCTGTTTGTATGGGGGTTTGTGTGTGCAGGGGGTTGTGTGTGTGAGGCCGTTTGTATGGGGGATCTGGATGTGCAGGGATGTGAGAGGCTGTTCACGGCGGGGTCTGCCTGTGAATCTGATCGCAGGGTGGTCTGTGCGTGAGGCTGTTTGCAGGAGAATCTGTGTGCAGGGGTGTGTGTGTGCAAGGCTATTTGCAGTGGGGACCTCCGTATGTGAAGCTGATTGCAGGGTGGTCTGTGAATGTGTGTGTCTGTGTGTCCCAAGGCTAATGCAGGTCTCTGTATGTGGCTGTTTTCAGAGTCGGAATACAGGGCTGTGGTGCTACTGGGGGCTACGCTATTTGTGCCCGTGCTGCCCAGCCCCGCTCCGTTACCTGGGGGTCGCGGCTGCGGCTCCCCTCAGCCATGTCCAGCCCGGCGCTGGGCTCCTTTCGGCTGGGGGTCCCCTCAGCCATGTCCAGCCCGGCGCTGGGCTCCTTTCGGCTGGGGGTCCCCTCAGCCATGTCCAGCTCGGCGCTGGGCTCCTTTCGGCTGGGGGTCTCCTCAGCCATGTCCAGCTCGGCGCTGGGCTCCTTTCGGCTGGGGGTCTCCTCAGCCATGTCCAGCTCGGCGCTGGGGCTCCCCTCAGCCATGCCCAGCCCGGCCATGTCCAGCTCGGCGCTGGGGCTCCCCTCAGCCATGCCCAGCCCGGCGCCGGAATCCCGCGTGTCGGAGTTGGGGCTGCACTCCGCCATGCCCAGCCCGGCGCTGTGGTCCGGTGTGTCGATATTCGGGCTCTCCTCAGCCATGGCCGGCCCGGCCCCTCCTCAGCCTCCCGCCGCCGCCGTTGCCGAGTGACCGTGCGGGCGGGCAGGGCACGGCCTGGCGGGGTAATGGCGGTGCCCTCCCTTCCCCGGTGCCATCGCCCCTCACAGCCCCGCCGGCGCTCGGGGGGGAGCTGAGTGAGGCACCCCGAGTCTCTGAGGGACTCGTACCCCGTCTCTTCTCTGCCATGTACTCGTGATGTTTTAAGAACGAGTAGCCACGTGACTTAGTAAGAAATAAAATGTTGACTTGAAACCTGCGAAGGGGATTTGGACTTCGGGGGGATTGCTCGCCCCTCCGCCGCTGTGCAGTTCGCGGGTTGGAGCTGAGGGAAGGGGCTAAATCCTCTCCTGATTGCCCACACGTGGGACGAGGAGTTTGGGCTCATCCCTGCCGCAGGATCCGGGCTGGGAGATGGGAATATTCATCAGCAGCCCCAACCCATCCATCGCCCCGCTCTGCCTGCGGCGCCCTGGCTGTATACATTGGTTGCTAACAACAAGCTCCGCTGAATCCGGTGATATTTTCCATAGAAACCATCCCGGTGAAGATTTTCTTCTTGTCCTGCTGCCTTTTTATTCTTTCTTCTTGCTCCCCTTCCTCCACTCTTTTTGCTCAGAGTGAAGGAGCCTGACCGTAGTCCCCGGGCTTCTCCATCACTAACAGGGTAATTTGGATCTGTAGGGTTTTGGGCAATGTTACAACAGAAAATAACTGTGGCAGAAATAATTGGAATTTACCAACAGGTGTTGTTACACCAGCAGATAAGCCAAGGGCTGTGGGTGTAAACCCCACGACAACCATGGGAGTGGTTGAAATTCAACTTGTTTTTTTCTAGGTATATGGCACGTGGGCTTGAGGCTACAGGGTGTCACAAGCTCTAGGTCCTCAGCTCACCAAAGTCTGCGTTTGGAATAAAACACCAAATTAAAGCCAGAGGCTCTGCTGTAGTTTTAATTTCTCTGTGAAAAAGGGAAGCTTACCCAAGAGAAAGCTTGGCAAATCTGCAATATCCTGTTCCAAAGATTAAGGCAGAGAAACCACAGATGTCTGACAAGGATAGGACCAGGCACCTGTGCTTTCCAATAGAAAAGGTTCACAGCTTTCATACAATCACTAAGGTTGAAAAAGATCTCTAAGATCATCGAGTCCTACCATTATTCCACCACTGCTGAGATCACCACTCAACCCTGTCACCAAGTGCCACATCCACACGCTCTTTGAAGGTTTCCAAGGGGTGGTGACTCCACCACTGCCTTGAGCAGCCTATTCCAATGCTTGATAAACCCTTCAGCAAAGGTAGTTTCCCTAATATTCAACCTAAACCTTCCCTGGTGCAACTCAAGACCATTTCCTCCGGTCCTGCCCTTATTCCCTGGGAGCAGAGCCTGATCCCCAACTGGCTGCACCTTTCTGTCAGGAGTTGTGCAGAACCAGAAGGCTCCCCCTGAGCCTCCTTTTCTCCATGCTGAGCCCCCCCCATCTCCCTCAGTTGCTCCTTGTTCCAACTTGTGCTCTCAAATGATTTTGTTTCTATGCAGGCTTGTAGGTTCTCGCCTTTGAAATTCACTGCATGCACATTTTAACACGTTTCCATATTAGAAGTCCAACTTTTCTCATCATGTGCTATTACAATTGATTTTAACATCTGTTTGCTAACTGGAACATTAGTAAAATCCAGCATTTTAAAAAGGAATTCTTTCCCAGTCTTTAAAATGGTGACAGTAAAACAGATGTTTTTGTTTAAAACACTATATAGAAGCACATGAAAACTGACTGTGGAAAAAACTTTCTGTACTTTCATCTTTACTGTCTTTCAGTAACTTGCCAAGCACATCATCTCAGCTTAGAAGCTGGATTTTGTTTTTCAAACTACAGTCCATAAAATCTGGAAGTGAAGGTGAGATCCATCTGCCCAGAAGCCAACTCCAGGATCAGAAGGAGGGGTGAAAACCACTGTTCCAGAACAATGCACAATTGTTTCCCATATGACAGTGGGATATTTTTCCTTAGACTTCCATTTTTATGCCATCATCATTTACTCAGATGAACTTAAAAAATAAATGCCACAGTTCCTATTGTAAAACTGTTTAATTCACATATCTATATATCACACACATACATTTTCATAAAAAATGATGAACATTAAGAACAATTTGCATCTATATCATCCTCTTTATCATCATTATGAGATACTTAAGTTCCAAAGGCTGATGAGAGACTCATGCATGTAGGGAATAAAAAAAATACAAACCCAAACAGCAACTTTATCCTACATTTATAGGTATAAATATACAGGTATAAATATCTATATGTGTAAATGTACACACTTTCTCTAACTGCCATCTGTGACTTTTACCAGGTGTTTTACCTTGGGTTTCCCCTCTGTACCATGTAAGGCTGAATTTCATGGCTTAGGTTTTAGATTTGGATTGGGTGTGTAGATCTGAACAGATTCCCAAGGGCCCCACCTTGATGCTTGTTGCATTGTGGAGCACAGGGGAATTTTTCTTGGAGGAAATTAATCTGAAACTGAACTCTTCAGGATCACCTAATCTGCTCCATCAGCTAATGGGTTCTCAGTCTGAAGGACCAGGAATAAGGTTATTTGAAATAAAATATGCCCAAATGCTTGTCACAGACCTTAGAGGAATCATAAATTCTGCTAAAATACAGATTATTCCACTTTTCAAATCAGTCTCCATGTTTTGTCAGGATCATATTACTTTTCTGCATTTATTTTGGTCACATTCCCCAGGTGGTCCCCACAGATTCCTTGTTATCCCATGGGGACTGTTCAAAGTTCCACTGTTGTCCAAACCCCTTCTTTCTTCTGGTAGCCACATGATCAGAAAAAGTCCTTCCCAGTGTAATCTAACAAAATCAGAGTCCTGGAGGTGATTTGTTCAGGCATCCAGGCACCAAATGACACTATGATAGGACAAGCCCAGCTCATTCTTTCTCCTTGTTCTAAGACTGAAAATAACAGAACGTTTTTGCATGTAAAATAGCTGGATGTGATTTAAATGCAAACAGGGAGCTCAATTACTGAGCAAGTGGTTATGTGTACATAACAGAATTGCAGAGTGGAACTGTGTCTTACATTTTTTACAGAAATATCAAGCTCCATACCAGTTTTATTTACCTCACTTCTCTTTTATCAAAAATATAGATAGATGTTGTGTGCTGGGTCTGTAAGCCAGCCAATACATTTCTTATTTTTTCTGTATTTATAATCAATGAGCTGCTGTGTCTGACTATAATCTTAAATTATTGTGAACATGTATTCCTTAAATGTGCAAACACTGGACTAATAGCATTCTTTCAATGCTTGGGGGAAAGTTCATACATTTATCTTCCTAGTGGTCCCAAAATCTTCACTAATGTCAGTGGACTTCTTTAGAGAGGGAGCACTCATTATAGTGAGTCCACTCACTTGGTGTTTGAAAGGTTTCTTTGAATCATGAAATTTGGGAAACTCTTAAAAATAAAAATCAAAGGTTTGCCCCCTTTGTGCTAATACAACAGTATGGATTAATTCAGAAATATGTACCTATCTCAAATGTAAACATAATTCAAATATATATATATATATACACAAAGATATATAAAATAGCCTTTCCTTGTATATTGATTTTTTAAAAAAACCACAAATTCTTGGGATTCAGAATGCATCAAGACTCCACATATTTTTTTGATATTTTTAGCATTTTCTGGCAACAAAACAAGTCTTGTATGCTTCAGGTGGCATTCATTAGATGTGGAAAATCAGGGAGAAAAAAAAGGGAACTGACTCTGCAATGCTGCCTTTTGCTCTGAAGGCATTGCTCTGATTTGCATACTTGCATCTGGGCAGCAGAAAATTATTTCGAATTATTTATAATTTTTTGCTAAGTTTTTTTTTGGGGGGGGGAGGAGTTTCACGAAGTAATTCCCAGAAGTGCGGTGATGAATGATTCACTTTGACATTGCTGCCCTCCAGTGGTCCTGTTAAGGTTTCCATGTTTTCAGGAAAGCCTTTAAAAACAAGCATTGCAGCAAATCTTTGTTTTGATCAGGCAACTGAGCAGGCATTAATAGTTCCATCTATGCAATCTGGCATATTCTCTTAGCAGTGTATTGGGTAAAATGCTTTTCACTGGCAAAACTATTTATTAACTTGTAATTACTGCAGATGCAGCCAAACAGATATCACTGGAATGCAGTTCTCCTTTGCATGTTACCATGGAAGTCACTCCTCCTTCTTGAAGAAGGGCTAAAACCAACATCCACAGAATGATTTAAAACCCAAATAAAATTTTCAGATAAGGAAAATGGAGAAATAACCTTTCACTTCTAGCTGAAAAGTGCCAAAGAGCTCATTTTCTAAAAGCTGGCTTCTCCCAATGCACTGCTTTCCTGCCTTGCCAAAGTTGTTTTTTTCTTCAAATGTTCTAGTTTGGAGACAGTCTGTGTCTTACAGATGTGACCTTGCTGGATGTGCTGTGGTCATTCCCCGTTCTCCTGGAGGCACTCTGAAATAACCTGCAACTGGCAGTTCCACCTGGATATTTTTCATTATTTTGTCACTTTTTCCTGACATGAATCAACCATGTCACTTGCTTCCAGTTTACGTTTCCTGATTTTAAGCATTTTTGTGTTTCCTGCACATCTTTCCTGTACCTAGAAGTCTGTCCCTCTCTAAAACATGTCAGTGGGTATTGCCGTGCTTCTGCTGAAATACTTATGCTGTAATTTCACTCAGGCCACATGGGATTTACAAACCAGACACACCCAACAAGTAGGAGAAGCATGTGGAAAATGCATACACAAAGGGGCCAGTCATCCCTTTTTGGCAGTGCCTGGGCAGATACATCACTCTAATTAAACTGGAAATGGGCTACGCCTCCACACAGAGATCCTGGGATCCTCCATGAAATCACTCCATGCAGGGATCCTGGGATCCTCCATGAAACCACTCCATGCAGGGATCCTGGGATCCTCCATGAAACCACTCCATGCAGGGATCCTGGGGTCCTTCACACTCCTCTCCACACAGAGATCCTGGGATCCTCCATGAAACCACTCCATGCAGAGATCCTGGGATCCTCCATGAAACCACTCCATGCAGGGATCCTTAGATCCTCCATGAAACCACTCCATGCAGAGGTCCTGGGATCCTCCATGAAACCACTCCATGCAGGGATCCTGGGGTCCTTCACACTCCTCTCCACACAGAGATCCTGGGATCCTCCATGAAACCACTCCATGCAGAGATCCTGGGATCCTCCATGAAACCACTCCATGCAGGGATCCTGGGGTCCTCCATGAAACCACTGCATGCAGAGATCCTGGGATCCTTCACACTCCTCTCCACATGGAGATCCTGGGATCCTCCATGAAACCACTCCATGCAGAGATCCTGGGATCCTCCATGAAACCACTCCATGCAGGGATCCTGGGATCCTCCATGAAACCACTCCATGCAGAGATCCTGGGATCCTTCACACTCCTCTCCACATGGAGATCCTGGGGTCCTCCATGAAACCACTCTATGCAGAGATCCTGGGATCCTTCACACTCCACGCAGAGATGCAGCTGGAGGATACAGTGCAGGTGTGACACTGTTACTCTCAGGTAGAGCAGAACAAGGGGCTCACACTCCACTGACTTCTTCCCAGATCCCTGTGTCAGAGAGGGTTATTGGATTACAGAGTCTAACTTCCTTTTCTCAAAAGCTATTACCTCTAACCCAAAACAATTTAACCCAGTGACATCTTTTGGTAAAAATTAGAAATTTTCATTTTGTGCTCCCATGACTATATGGGGTTCCACCAATTATTTGTAAGGAGTCTATGAAAACTAACAAGGAAATAGATTTACAAGCCAGTATTTGTCTTCTTCTTACAGATATACCTTTTGTCCCCAAATTAAAGAATAAGGTTAGCATTTTCACACTGTGATCATAATATTTCCCCCTGTGATCATAAAGGCTCTACTCAGTGCTAGTTTTGGTAGAAATCCATTTCTTGGCACCTGGTGGTGGATCACAGCCTTCATCTTTCCAGATCTTAAAGATTTTGCTGTAGAGAAAAACTTTAACTGATGCATAATAGTGTTCATCCACTCTTCAGGGGCATCACTGGGGAGATGTCTGTACCCCAGACCTGCACTGCAGATTCCAGGTTTGCAGATATATATCTATATATAGACACACACACATGCATACATAGATTAGGTTTGTGTGAACTTCTTCTGTCCTGGAAGCAATCTGGCATGCCATGGCAGAACTCCACAACAGCTAATTTATGCTGCTGGGAATAACCCAGTGATTGACACTTTTTAGTAGGAAATATGGTTCTTTCTTCCCTTCTGGGTTTCAGCTCTTTTACAAGTTCTTTCTACACAGCAGCCAGGATTTCTATAAATGCAAAAATAAACCTTGGAAGAGGAAAAACTTTCAGTTTGTTCCTTCTGCTTTTCTCGTCACCCTTGGGAGCGCCTGTCTGAGATCACCCTATTATTTACTTTTTATCCCCTTGTGATTTACCTGTCTGGGCTCGTTCATTCAAGCTGTGGCTGTCAGAAAACCATGGCTTGGACCTGTCTTGTGCTGTCCCAGTGCCTCAGTACTTTACCACGTTACCCCTCTTGTCTTGTAATCTTGTGCACAAGGAGTTAAACTCCTTTTCTCTTACCTTTATCTGGCAAGTGTTTTCTCAGCAAACTGTCAGACACAACTGGTTTGCAGATATTCCCCTGCTCTCCTGGTTTGGGTGAGTGAATCAGGTGAATTAATTAGAGGGGAAAATGCAAACCATTCTTGCATGCCTGTCTGTGCTCCAGGTGTCTGTAATGTGAGGATGTGCTGAGCAAGGACCTTGGCTGGTAAAGGATGGAGTGAGGTCTGAATATTTGGAGTAGGAGATGGAGAAGACTCAAAATCTGCCTCTTGTAAAGTGCAGAGCAATGAGGAACTGCCACCTAACTCAGAAAGAAAAGGAATCCCAGCCTCTCTAAGAAGAACATCAGGAGAAAAAAATTTACATTTTACCTTGAGTTATTTTCAGCTCCCAGAAAACTGCTAATTTAGGCCGAACTCCAAACAATATCTTTCCTGGTGATGTTGTTTCAGCGTGATGAATAGGGTAGGTTTAAATGGATTTTTATCTCTTTATCCCCAGGAACTTGGGCACAGATGAATGACCCAGAAGGCCAGCTGAGATAGGGCTGCACAACTGACCAAGAACATTTTGCTCTAGTTTCAAAACATCATCTCAAGGAGGCTATTTATTCACTTTGGGACAACATGAGTATGGCTTGCTAGAGCTATTTCCAAAAGCCCTTGCAAAGGTAGTTTGAGATGTAAGTAAATTCATCCCAGGAAACACAATGTCATCTGCTGCAAAGGGTTGGAGTGCAAGGAGAGGACAAGGAGAGGGCACGATGCTGTAGCAACCTGGAATTGGTGACAGAAATGAAAAGGAAGAGGTTTGAATTTACTAAAGAGGCCTGGTCTCATTTTTAATTTCTCCAAACTGTGCCTTAGCTCCTGTGGATTGGGAGGAATCTTACTGGAAATAGTGTTTGTAGCAGTCAAGATAACTCGGTATGAGAGAAAGAAAATCCATCCCACTGGGATGAGAGAGAGTGAGAGGTGGTGATGTCCTGAGGGCACGCAGAGTCTGTCATCAGCAAAATGCACAGCTGTGTTATCACCTCGCTTTCCCAGAGTATTATTTCATTTTTGCTGGTAGGGAAAGATAAGGCTGGCTCAGCCAAACCATCAGGCTTGTATGTGCTTTTCCCTGTGAGCCCTGCAGCAGATCAAAGGCAGTGAGTTCACCAGCCAGAGGAACTGGGACTGCCTAGGAAATCAGCATCTTCTTTCCTGCCCAGGATAGCAGGACACAATCAGTGGTACCTTTTTACCATGCCCAGGAAATTATGAAACAAGGTATTATGTTGTTTCCATTTACCTTCATGTATTGCCATCTAACTGGCCTTCACTGCAGGCACTGAGACAAGAACAGCCCGTGTGGAGGTCCCAAAATGATTTGTTTTCTCCCCATTATGCCCTGCAGTAACCACACCTAACAACCCATCTATTAAGCTGATTATATTTGTATCATAATATATCTCTGGGCAGGCTACTCTAGGAGCTACCTACATTATATTTTAACATTTTAGGGCTTATTTCTAACCCAGGAGTTCCCTTAGGGCTCTGAGTAAGGAAGGGTCTCCCAAGGGAAGGTTTAGCTCTTAGGACAGTGCTGCCTCCAGTTGTCCCCATGTCATGTAAGATGCCCAAGGATACATGATGCATGTACTTGGGTCTGGCAGGATCCATACATTGATCCAGGGTCTGTAGGGACTGGCAGCCTTGAGGAACAAAAACAGGTGGCCAGCTGAGACAACCTGCAGCACTTGAAATGACACAGAGACTTCTGTGTTTACACAGCCAGGTACTGTTTTTACAGTTGTTAAGTTCAAGGAGCAGCTCTTTTCCCCCCTCCAGGAGCACCCAGAAACTGTCAGCAACTGATTAAAAAATCAAAGTATGACCTAAAGTTCTACACTTTCACATGAAATTCACTACAGTGTTGATTTTGACCTGGAAAAAGCCAGTTACCTAATACAAGAAGAAATGCTTACATTTGGAGGCTCCTCCATTTTTTCCTGTATTCAGGTGAATGGGCAAATTCTTTTTTTGATAGTATTTGGCCTTAAAAATGCACACTCCTGCATCCCCCCAGCAGCACAGAATTATCCCTGATGCATTAGAAAGTGTGAAAAACCCTTCCAAAGCTCATTTTAACTCGAACTGCAGCTGGCACCTTGGAATGAAATGCATCAAGTCTTCATCCTGATTGGAGTTGAAGAATACAAGGCACAAACCAGCGAGAGCATGTCCCATCACGTCCTCTTGGCATGTTTGTGTGCTGAAACTCCACAGGCTTTCAACACTTTTAAGTGAAACTGTTCATCAAGCAGCCAAAGCTGGTTTGTTGGGTTGTCTTATGTTTTGGCAGGGCAGCCCTTTCTACCTTTCATCCAAAGGAGATCCAAGACTGATAAAAAGCAGGAGTCTGTCCGCTATTTCTGTAGAAAAATAGATGTCTGATGGGGATTCTCCCCCTCTGCTCAACCAAGCAAGTGACCAGAGACAGCAAGGAGGGTGAAGTTTTCCAATTCAAATATCACATAGTGGGCACAAGGGTAGGTGATGCCTTAAGTCAGACTAGGTGGATGAGGGAAGCCCCGAGGAGCTTAGGGAGGTGCCTGAGGTGCCACAAACTCAAAAGCAAAGCCCAGATGGCAGTTCCAGTGTTGTATTGTCTGGTTCTGTTACAGCTCACAGGCTCAGAGCTGGGATCCCACCAGCAATGCTCACAGCAGTGGGGCAGCTCTGTGTGTGACTTTCCGGGAATTGTTCCCAAGGCACGTCCGCGTGCAGTTGCACAAACCAGGGCTCCTCCGACCGGAGCGGGGACGTGTCTGTGGGAAGGCTCTGGTGGTTGAGGTGCCTGACAACAGGAGCAGGAAGGAAATGACTCATTCAACCTTTCTGCTTTGGCTGCACTGGGCTTGCAAAACTGATGAGGAGGCACCAAAACCCAATAAAATACTTCCTCAGTGGGCAACTTGTGTGGTTCTTTCTACATCCTGATATCCCCTTGGTGTTTTCTTTTCCAAAACCCAAATAACACCACTGGCCAGAGGAATGAGGCTGCATTTGACTCTAGCAGGTGTATGAATGTGTGATTTTGGAAGCAGCAGATGTACTTTTTATATAAAACTTGAGTTCTACTTTGCACTTGAAGCAAAGGTTCATTATTCCCTTTGTAAGAAAGATACAGAGTGTGATCTCAGACTTAAATCACCACCTCTCTGAAGGGTATTTACTCTATTTTGAGATACTTCAGCATCTTAATTTGGTCTGTTTCATCCTTTTCAAAGGCTCCTCTCTCTTCAGTGACAGTTTATTGAACTATGCTGCTAACTTTCATCTTATGAAATGAAACTAGATCTGATAAGAAGCTAAATCAGAGACGATGAATCCCCTTTTTGAATACACTTGATGAGATTTTACAAGTTCATCCTTTTGTTCACTTAGGAAGTATCTTAATCTAAAAATTAATCTAGTAATAAATTGTTGTCTAGTTTGGGTTGGTTTGTTTTGTTTTTTTTTTTTTTTTGGCCCTAAGTCTCAGTTTGTGTCATTCTCTTCATCTCATATTTGGCTGTTCAAAGAGCATGGCTGATTATAAATTAACACCAAAAATGCTGGCTGTCCATTAGGACCAGGGAGACACAGGAATTCCTTGCATACCTTCTGCATAAGCATCTGTTCTGGAGATGTTAGGAGCTCAAGAACATTTTATGATTCTGCATGACTTTTTCAGATGGAGGTGGAGGGAAGTCTGATGTCACTGTGTTTATGCAAAGCATAGTTTTAACTCTCTGGAATCAGAAATAAAAGTGCATTACTTGTAACATCCCCGATTCCTCGTGTTGCACACTCTGGAATCACAAGATCCTCATGTGCAGTTTAAACTTGTGGGGAATAGAATTTTTTATAATATAGGTGTAATTCAGACTTTCCATCTTTCCTGCACATTTAAAAGTCACGTGAACCAGCTACAGTGAAAAAAGCTGCAATTAGGTAATGATCTGAACAATTGCATCTAATTATTGTGATTATCCCAGTTGCAGGGAATTAAGCTGACAGATGAAGTATATTAAAAGGAGCCATTATGACATTAATCATCATCCCTCCCCCATACTTAACCTGTATACCCCAGTGCTATGGGCTGGAAAGAGGCCATGGTGCAAGAAAGAAGAGACACTTGTCAAGCATTCCTGACAGCAGATTATTTGAACTAAGGACTGTGGTCTTTTAAGGTTAGAAATGAGTTTGCTGACCTGGACATCAATGGTTGTGAAGCTTGGGGGTCTGTGCTCAGCAGTAATCTGGGATCAGAAAATCAAAGAATCACTAAGAGTGGAAAAGCCTCCAAGATCATTGAGCCCAGTCCTTACCCCAACACTGTGTCCCCCATAAACCCTGTCCCTGCCCCCCACTGCCACATCCACATGGCTTTTGAACACTTCCAGGAATGCTGGTTCCACAACTTCCCTGGGGAGTCTGTTCCAATGCCTGACCACCCTTTAAGTGAAGAGTTTTTTCCTAATATCTAATCTGAACCTCCCCTGGTGGAACTTGAGGCTGTTTCCTCTCATCCTGTCAAATATCAGAATGAGCCATTAATGGATAAAAGTGGCAGAACCCTGGGACTGATCTCCTGCTGTTCTTCTTTCCAAACAAGAGATAATCACTCCATGTAATGTTTTCATTGCAGCAAGTCTAGCACATCATTAGTTTCCCCAATTAGGTTATTGTTTCTCATTCATGCAACAGTAACTTCATGTTAATGGTCAGATTCACAAAATCATTTGCCCAGTTATAAATGATAGCATTGTGGGGCTGATCCGTGGTGTTTACTGATGCACTGAACTGAGAGGCTGATGAAATGAATGCACCATGTTTTCTTTGAGCTTCTCGTTCACTGTTAATAGATGAGCTTTTCAGAGCTTTAAAAGAAGTCTCTAATGTCCCCTTCCCCCAAAAAAATCTTCCTATAAGTGCTTTAGACTAAGTGTACTTTTCTGTACAACTCTCTGGTAAAGACATTTTCATTCTCCCAGAATCAAAATATTTAAAGTCAGGGAATTTAACATGAGAGGGTCTACTTAAACCTACATTTGTTAAAGCATGGAAATGCATAACAATTACTCTCAGAGACTCATAAAATCTATCCTGTAGTGGGAGAAATGAGGTAAACAAATGTGAAATAAAACTTTCAGCACAAAATTAGTCTGAAGACAAAATTGGTAAGATGTCCAAATACCAAGCACTGTTGAACTGATGTAAAATTATTTAACTGTCTCCTTTCTACTGTAATTCCAAGAGTTATAAGGAACTCCTTGGAATAAGCAGAGGAACCCAAGACTTTAATTTCTAAATCTTATGTATAATCTTGCTTTTAATTCTATTTTCCTGTAATATTTCAGCCTGAAATCAATATGAGACTTGTTGAACTGGCAACTCTCTAAGTCTTTAATTGTGACCATACAGTAATAAATGACTACTTTGATTGTTTTATTGCTTTATTTGGTGGTTAGAACTGCTCTTGATTACTTAGTCTAAGTGAAGGGGAAACCCTTTGAGATACTTAAGATACAGGAAGTCAGGTAGGCGTATTTCTGGCTTAGCAAGTCAAATTTACCTTCTGCTCAAGCAGAAATACCTCATTAATTTTAATGGGGCTCGTACAGGATTCTGCCAGCAGCAGGTTTAGCTTTACACATCCCAGCATCTGTTGCTCCCTTTTCCTGTGGCCATGTACAGCTCTCCTAAATGGGAGTAACTGCTGCAATAAATGGTTTAAATGCAGATGTATACATCAATATCATCTACTCTGAAGGTACTTTGGCACAGCAGTCCTTGGTGATAAACAAGGCATCTGGCTGCCCTTCCCATTCCCTGAGCTGCATGATAGTGGTGTTAATTCCATTCCAACTTAGTTTATAAACTACAGTGAATTAATCTGTGACTTGTCCATAAGCCCAGTAATCTCACTGTTCTTACAGTCATCAATCCCATTCATGAGCTTTTTTCAATATATCCTCTAAGGAAACCTGGTTTCCAAAGGTGCTGATCTCCACCAGCTCCTGCAGATCCACAAGGCTGCTCTTCCCCACAGTTCAACGTGTTCCTTGCAAGTGGGGCACCTTGCAAGTGAGCTATTGCAAACCTGGGAGTGCTGGGAAAATTTGCCAGTAGGTAAATATTAGGTGGAGCAGACTCAGTGGCAGGATCAGTCCTAGGAATCCCAGGTCTTGCATGGGCAGGGGAGTGTTAGCAACAAGAGCTGTGTCCACCTAATGAAAGACAGCACTGATAACCAAAGAGTAATGATTGCCTTTATGGCAGGTGAGTCACTGGAGCTGGCCTCCCACAGGGGTGTTCAGGCTCCTTGGTGAGAGTTCTGGCAGATCCCAAAATGTAAAAAGCAACTGAAAATTTGATATTTTACTGTCCATCAACTATAGACTTATTTATTCAGCCTAGTGGAAGGTGTCCCTGCCCATGGCAGGGGTTTGGAACAGGCTTAAAAGTCTCTTCCAACCCAATCCATTCTGTGATTCTATTTATTTATATGAGAGTAGGATTTAGAGAGACCTGATGATCTGAGGATAGTAGCACACCCGATCTAGACCAGTAAACAGACTGGGAAAAGACATGAAAAACCATTTCAGTGAACAGCCAGACCATAAATAAAGTGTTTGAGAATTCCTGTCCCACTTCTGCATTGACATGAACTCTATTTAATATGACATTTTCTTTTGTGTTGGTTTTTGTAATTTTCCTGCTGACAAAAACAGCCCCACGTGGCTGCCAAAGCTCCCTGCTGGCCATATAACCCCCAAATGCTTCTTACACTGTGTAACCGTGGCAGAAATCCTGAGTCCTGTTTGCAAAGCAGACAGAGACCTTTGCTGTTATCCTTTGGAGAGGTGGTTGGGAACATTTCAGTGGGGTGAGGAGGGTGTGTGTGAGATTCTGAAGGGCAGAGGGAGCCAGGAGGCATCTTCTCCATTGGAAACACTCAGTGTTGGGGCGGTGTAGCATTCCTCTGAGATGAAAAGCTGCTCCTTCCACTGTGTGCAATTAAGTCAACACTTGAGTCATGCTTTCAGAGTGGAGACAGGTAAACTGCTTTGCTTTAGTTCTGCTGTGATTTGTGGCTCACTGTGGAATTGAACCCTGCAAACATTTTTGCCTCTGAGCTCTGCGGCCGCTCTTTGCTGCCCGGGCTGGGCTGTGTGTGCAAAACAGAGGAGGAGAATGCAAAGGGAAGTAGGAGTGAGAGAAATGGGAGAGCTCCTTGACTTTGCAGGGCTCTAATCCAGCTGAGGATCTTGGCACCTTTGCATTCAGACATCTGTGTTTGAGGGTGTGTTACAGAGGCTCCTCACTCAGCCTGTCTGACATTTAACTACTTCCAGCCTCATCTCTATGGCTGGAGAGCAAAGGGGATAGTCAGGATGTGTCCTGGCTTTAGGCCTTGTCCCTCAGTAAAATATCACAGCTCTGACCTTTTACTTTTCAGGTGGCAGCTTGGCTTTGGGAAGGCAGTGCCAACCCCCAGCCCATCTCCAGGTCTAGAAATGCCTTGACTTTGCTTCTCTATGAGCACAGTAGTGATGGTGTGGTCAAGAAAAAATGCTTATTCACATGATATTCTTAAATTGCTCTATTATTCTTAGAATATTTTTATTAGTAGGATTTCTGCAGCTCACAGAAGCTCACATCCCTTTAGTTTTGTTGTTATTCTGGTTGTAGATTGTTTCCAGCAATGCAAAGGAAAGGAAAATCAAGCACATGCAGAAGTACAACTCAAAGGACTGTAGCCTTCTGAAACAAAGCTGTCATGAGACCTGTGCTGTGGGATCTCCAGTTCTGGGTGTTTGCTGCAGCATATCAGCATTCTGATAGTGACTGCTGTGCTTTCTGGTAAATGCAAGAAGTGCAATCTGTCTGTTACTGCCTGGCTTGCTCTGAACACACACGCACGTCCAGCCCATCAAGGATTTAGAAATGGTGATGACTTAGCTCAGGGTGGCAGAAAGGTCCCCAAGTGCTCCAAGCAGCCTAAGTGGTGATGCTTCTGCATGTGCACAGAAGCAGGGAGAGTAAATGGAATTGCAAAAAGTGAAAATTACAGCAAGGTTTTGTGAGACCTCCTGACAGGCACCATTTGGATGTGGCACTTGGGGATATGGTTTAGTGGTGAACATGGTGGTACTGGGTTAATGTTGGACTTGATGATCTTGGGAAGTCTTGTCCACCCTTAGTGATTCTGTGGTTGCAGCTTCTGCTTCAGCTATGACCGTGGAAAAGGCAGCATGGCAAGAAGGTAGAGATTCAGTGGGCTCTCCTGAAGGGGTAAATGCAGGGGATGATCTTCAAGTCTCAAGAGATGATGGCAGAGAAGCTCAGTTGTGTTTTCTTGGTGTTTTCTCCCTGTCCAGCCTGAGGAATGATGGCTGTGTTCACAGCAGAGTGGTGGTGCCATTGTACCCCATGCTGCTGTGAAGAGGTTCTAACCACAAGATGTCCATGTCATTTCTGGGAGTAATGGAGCTCTCTTACACTGCCCCCTTTGCCACAGAGGGCACAGGGACACTGACCAGTCCATCTCTAAGTGAGGACTTGTGCCAAGCAGTGTGAGGGCACAGTGGGGTGTGACACAGAGAACAAGGAAGGAGTTACTACAATGCCACTTTGTGTCACCACTTTCAAACTGCCCTTCTCTCCTTTTCCTCTCTTGTGAAAACCATCATGTCCTCACCACCTCAGCTGTACTGGAGTTTCCAGTCTGGCTGGCTCCTCCAGCAGCCTTCCTGTACACTCCCTCCAGT
This sequence comes from Irena cyanogastra, assembly GCA_013397155.1. Classification (NCBI taxonomy): domain Eukaryota; kingdom Metazoa; phylum Chordata; class Aves; order Passeriformes; family Irenidae; genus Irena; species Irena cyanogastra. The sequence continues at coordinate 42,752 of VWZV01005541.1, read as the reverse complement.
ACTCTTCCCCATCAGCTGAAAGGGTGAGGTGTCCTCCCAAAATCCTCCTACCTTTTAGGGGGCTTTTAGGGCTGTACCAGGAATCTTCTGGGTGCTTCCAGCTGCTGTCCTGCCTGCCAGCAGCTGCCAGTTTGCCCCATCTGAATCGATGTCTGTGGGTTTGAAAAAGGAACATTCCTTCCTGGCTTCTTAGGAAAGTGGCTAGCAGGAGATGAGCCCTCCCCATGCCAGACTGGTGACTGTGAGGTAGAAGAGTGGACTTGGGAGGAGTCATGGGGTGAAATCTCTGCTCTTTTTTTTTGCTCCACTTGTTTGGCTTTGTTAGTTTTGTCCTAGCATGAGGAGTTTTGCTATATTAGGGCTGTTTTCCTTGGGTGGTGGCAGCAGCCTTGTATTTGGACTGTAAAACTCCCTGAGAGCAAGGTCTGGGCTCTCAGAGGAGCAGCCCAGTTCCTGGCAGGGAGGGACAAACTGTCCCAAAGTATTTTTCACCACATGTTTGCTAGATCTGTCACCATCAGGAAGACACTTTTCTGTCAGTGGAGCTGCTGAGGAGAGAGGGCTTTGAATCTGCCAATAACTCCATCAAGTGTTTGCATCAGGATAACCTAAATAACAAAAACCATACATAAACAATATCAAACCAATTACTGAAAACATTCAGGTAGAGAGAAACTTTATTTTCCCACATTGGCTTCCTTTCCTTTTCCTCTCCCTGTTTGCCATCATCATCTTTCTACCCTTTAAAGATACCTAATTCAGGAGGAGGGCACAGAGCAGAAGAAATCAGTTCCACTCACTAAAAGCCTCAGGACAGTGGAGTTTTTTCTGTCTGGCTGTCTCAAGTGCAAAGCTCGTAACTTTTTTTTTCTGCCCTAAGCTCATGCCTTTGCGAGCGTTTGTGGTTACAGTTTCTATTTCTACACTGGCAAGTTCAGAGCTTTAAAAAAACCAAAAAAAAACCAAAAAAGCCCAAAAACTTGTGAAAAGAATTGTGCCTCCACCAGCACCTAAAAGCTCATTAGCCATAAACTCTGACCTGCGGCATCTGCTTAAGACCCTTTCCTTGATTTGCGGACCACCAAGCATGGATTCAGAGCACGAATATGTGGCAGCCGCAGGAAAAGAAGCATCGCTGGGAAGCTCCAGCAGCAGCAGCAGCAGCAGCAGCAGGGGCAGGAGGAGGCCGGGCCAGCGGCGAAGACGCCAAATGCGAGCAGGCAGGAGCCAGAGGCAGAGCGGCGCTTGGCCGCGGTCCGTGCGCTGGGCAGGCGGCGGCGTGCGGATGCGGGAGAGATAAATGAGGAGTCATAGCCAGGGCAAAATTCCAGCCAAGGGCAAGGAGCAGCCCCTCCGGAGGGAGCTGCTGTCGGGGGTCGCTGGAGCGAGGAGCAGGGCGAGCCTGGCGGCTCTGGCCGCCGCCCCGCAGCAGCGCTGACTCCTGGGCACAGCTGCTCGCCGGAGCCCTGCTGCTGCTGCTGCTGCTGCTGGCGGCTCCTGCTGCAGCCATGGCATCCAATGGCACATTCCTCGCCTGCAACAGTAAGTCTGGGGAAGTGTTCTTGTGTTTCAGTTCTCTTATCTTGTCCCAGAGCTTTATTCTCCCTCCTCTCTTCTCCTCCCTTCTCCACTTCCCCGTTCTCTCATTTGGATGTAATGGGGCATTTCAGCGCTGTTGCAGAGAGAGATGACAGATTTTTCTCTGTTAATTTCTGTTGGTGAGAAGAGTGCCTTGGCTGGGGAGGCGTCTGCAAGTTCAGAAAAGTGGATCCAGATCTCCTCCCCTTTATGGGAAACTGAGAGCGGGATGGGTGCTCTGCTGAATAAACTCTGTGGGCTCTGGTGGAGGCAGCAGAGCCTGGATAAACACCTGGGCTCAGGGGCTGTCCCTGAGACACTGAAATATTAAGTACAAAATAAGTAATGTTTCTAAAAAAAGAAGTTCTCTCTGCCCTTGCAGCAGCTGAGATTTAGGAAGGTTCTATTGGTGCCAAGCCTGGGAGGCTTGCCTGATAGACAGGGTAATAAAATATCCCCTTATTCCCTCACTGATTTTATGTATCACTTTGTTACCCCTTCATTGTATTTTACTTTGAGGAGCAGAAACAACTCAGGGCTGTGACAGCTACAGGTTGAAATGGAATATTTTGATCCCCAAGAAATGGTAAAAGACTCCAGTATTTCTTTTATTTCATGAGATGGGTGCTTTCTTACTACAGATAAGCTATAAACAAAAATAAACTGATAGAGCAATAAGTGATTATCCATGAACATAATCATTTTAGTGTTACCAGCAGAAATGTGAAAAGATTCCCCCAGGCTGATGAAATCTTCGCTCTGATTTTCCCAGATGGTAGAAATCTGACAGGAGGGTGAACCAGAGGTTAATGTTATACTTTTTGTAGGTATCTCATTCATTATACAGCCACTGGGGAAAGAAAGCTAAGAAACACATCTGGAACTGTTAAAACAATTCCCATTTTGGCCTGTGGGTTATTTTTCAGTGAATATTATTTAGTCCTCTGGGTTTAGGAACCAAGAAGAATTCAGTGGCTGGTAATCTATTATTTTGTCTGAAGCAGAAAAATACACAAATGTTGAATGAGCCAAGAATTTTAAGAAGTATTTACTGGAATTCCTTGACACATAACACACACACACACACAAATGCCAAGGTCACTCCAAATGCCAGACCACTTAGACAAGAGGAGTTGCTCACATGTGGACTTCTTAGCAGTATCAGACTTGTGCTATGTAGTTTGTCAGAAATTTCTGATACTGTGAGTTGGGGATATGCTTTGTCCCTGGCTCTTTCTTTCAGTTTCTCTTTTTTTCCCCCCAAAATAGATACAACAACAGCTGTATTTACCATGTCAGAATTAATGTGGGCTATTAATACTCTTTCTCTTGCCTCATGAAGTTGGTTTGTTTCTGAACTGGAAGCCCTTGTGCTCACAGATTGTAGAGCAGCTAATTTGTACTGAGCCTTATTCTTATACACTGACTTTTCAGCCAAGACACTGTGTACATTGTGAGGGGAATGCCCTCTGCCACAGTCCAGGGGGAGAATCAACTTGTAAAATCCTACAAGAGAGGCCATGTCCTTGTTCCCTCTGCCAGCAAGTGCTCAGGATTAACATCTATATTGAAATTTCCAAATGAATCATCTCCACCTGCCCTTGTGAGCTGGGAGCACTGAGGAGGCTCCTTCTGGACTTCAGGGTTCATAGGTGTCAGTAATGCAGCTTGGGATCAGCTGGGATCTGCTCAGGAGCAGCTGGTGACTTTGATCTCCTTTCCTAGGAGCAAAATGCTCCCAGCACACACCTTTGATGGTCGTTCTGCTTGATCCACCACGTGGGAGTTTGGTGAGCCACAGTTCCCCATAGTCCAGGGGAATTTGGGATACTGACACATCCCATTACATTAAACACTCAACACGTCCCTTTTTCAGACAGGACAAGTAAAATTCACTTTGGGTCATTTTTATTTTGACACAGAAGCTGCTAAATTTTCCATGTGACCAATGTCTTTTAGTAAAACTAAAGCACACGGTTGGTTCTGAGATTGTTGCCAGTGTGTAAAGCCCATCAGGCCCAAAAGTAGCTAAGACAGGGTCAGAAGATGCTTGAGGAAAAATAGATTTTAATGGGGAAATGAGAAAGAAAGAAGAGGGAAATGCAGTCACTTGGAAAAGTGCTGCAGGTAGCAGAGATGAAAGAATTCAGCCAACTACAGGGAAAAGCAAGAGGGAGGGGTGTGTGGGGAAGAGATGGTTTGTGTAGGAATGGAAACTCTGGGATCCAAAGCTGTCAATGATTTGAGAGAAAGTGGAGTTTCCTGTACAGGGACATCAATTTTAAAAGGCATTTTGGAAGGAAAGCTGCAGATAAACACTTGGTGATTTGATCAAACAAGGTGAGATTCAGCTGGGTCAGCACCAGTATCTCTAAGAAATTTTAGGCTTATGGGGATCTAGACAGGAGGATTGTATCCTGTCTTCTCTGGCCCCTTGTTGGCAGTGTGGATGATTAAATCCTGCAGGCTGACCCTCAGCCATGTGTCTCTGAGGTCCTTCCCGTGGGTGGAAGGTCTCAGTCCTCACTCAGCCAAGCCACCCGACCACAATGCTGCAGACCTTGGTCAGACATAGAGGTTTCTTTTTTCCTTCGTGCAAGCAGAGAAGATTTTGACGCAGTTTCTTCTAAACTGAAATACTTCCACACCTTAAGTGAGCCAGCCTAAACACTGTGTGTGGGGAAATTCTCACACCTCAAGCTTCCCCTCACATTGTACCTTTTAAAGCCCTATATTGAGGTACCACCCAAGTCTCAATGGCTGTTTTTGGCTAGAGTTACAGAAATTCCAGATAAATCCCTTAGGGAAAAAAAAATTCCCCTAGTTTTGCATAATTCAGTTGTGCAATTAAATTATTGCAGAAATGTTGCCCTGCTACAGAATGTTGAGAATGACCTGTGTTTTGTCTGAAAGAAATTTCAGCTCCTGAGGAAAATGTTGAGAAAAGCTGTTAAGTGGCCTTTAAAAAATGAGGCTGGGACCCACCTACAACTGACTTTGGGTTTATGAAGAGAACATCTTCATCAGCATGTTCCCAGAAACATGACTTGGGAGTTGGGCAGCTGAGCTGCTCGAGTGCTCCTGGCTGCTGATCCTGGTCCTATCCATCAAGTTGATATCCTTCTTTTCAATTACTTTCTTTCCACACCAGCTACTGGAAAAGCTGTAGTTTATTGCAGGCCAGTATTTTTTTTACACTTTCTTTGCAGCCAAATCTCTATGAGCACTGTGATGAAGGGACCAGTGGAAGCCGCAAACCAAACCTGCAGTCTGGTTTTGGGTTCCAAGCACGATAAACTTTAGCTGGGTGTTTTGTTTTACCTGGATTTCATCAAGAGCTCAGGGCAGTAGCTTTTGATAGGTCACAGCCTGTTCCCTGCACTGATCCAAGCTCCCTGTGAGGGACCTGGACTGGCAGGAAGATGTATGAAGGTTTTCACAAATGAAGGTCATGCTTTTTCTGTCTGTGAAATGTCTGAGCTGCAGCCTGGCTTTGTTTACACCAAGCAGGGCCAGGGCTCTGCACTGTTTAATTGCCAGCACATTCCCAGCCTGGTTTTGATCCACAGCAAGCTGGCAGATGGCATGGCCTGGGTGATGGGCCTGCAGCCCTTCCCAGTGGGCACTCTGGATATAACCAGCCTGTTTTGGGGAAAGATGTGCTGTGTGGACTTGTCAGAGCTGGAGGAGGGACCATTCACCTCCCAGAGATCGTTCAGACAAAGGTGAGAGAGCCAAAGGATACAGAGGGAAAGTGGGGCTGAGAAATGCTGGGCAGGGTGACAGTGCTGATCCCATCCCATGGCTCCTGGCCAGTATGCAGGCAAAGGGAGGCTTTAGGCAGTGATTTGGAGTTGAACACAGCACGACACTTGGGAGAACTCCTCCTGTATGAATTTTTAAGGTATATGGCTTCTGCCCCAGCTCAGCAGGACCTCTCAAGCTCTCTGGAAAGGGAGAGGACAAGAAAAGCCCGTGTAAGGTTTGCCGCTGGAGAAGCCCGTTCTCAGTGTGACCACAAGGTGGAACTTGGTCCACACCACATGCTCTGAGGAGGCACCACTGGGAGCCAGCAGCAGCGTCCTTGGCCAGGGATGCACCCATGCATCTGGACTCAGCACCCGCTCCCCGATCCCCACAGGGAGCAAGAAGGAAAGTGCTGGTGTAAAGGATCCACAGGCATTTTTTGCTGGAGGTGAGAAGCTGTGCCAACAGCAAGGCTTGGTTCTCAGAGGATGTGAGGTGTCGCTTGTAGAATAAGCTGAGAGCAGTGAGTGGTGCTCCTGGAAGTAGCAAAAGGGGAGGAAAGAGGGTTTCTGCAGGTGGAATATGGCAGGGCATGGATGAAGTGAGGAACGGACTCCAGAGAGAAGGACAGGGCAGGTGGGACTCTGCAGATGTGGAAGGCAACTTTCTGTCACATTTTTTAATAAGAAGAATGGCATAATGTGAAATAGACCTGTTTTTTTTTTCTTCTTTGTAAAAATACAGAGCAAGGCACAGCCTCTTTAGAGGGAAAATCTCCCCTTAACATGACATTTGTTATTTGATATGAAGTTCCCATAGGCATTACTAGTTCTAATTTGCATAATGTGCATGATGTGATGGGGAAGTGGTAAGGTCATCACCAGCACAGGTATTTTTCTTCTGCTCCTAAATTATCACAAGTCTGGGCAAATCAGCAGCTGAGTTTTGTCACGTCATTTTTGTCAACGTGCTCTAAAGAGACTGTGATCAGGATTAGGGTTGCACCACTTTTGGTGTTGCCTAAATATGATGGTGGAGGGAGAACAAGTGCAGCTCTATAAAGAACTCAAAAGCCAACCTGCTTCTCCCAGTGTGAAGTGGTAATAGTGCTTCCTTAGCTCCCTTATGAAAGGATGTGATGGAGATTAATTAATTTTGGAAAATCATCAGAAGAGCAGCCTGTGGATTGTAGTGTTCTCACATAGCCCATTTCCTACCAGGCACTGCAGCCACTCCATCTGCAAGTGCCTGTTTCCTGGATATTCAAGCACTTTGCTGACTTTGGGACCATGTTCTGACATCCTCGTTCCCAGTGATTTCCATTTGCTCTGTGAGTAGTCCAGCTGGAATCGATAGGGTGATGAGCACAGATCCTGGGCATGGGGACGTGGATAACTTCCCTCATGTGACCAGGGCCATTTATTTAATTGGGATTGGTCATATGGGTAAAATTGCACGGCCCACTGAGGTGCAGTTACCTGCAGTGAATAAGGCTTGAAGAATTTTTCCACGAGCCATTTGCAGGAATCACTTCCTCCCGTGCCGGAGCGTGACAGCAGCATCGTGCAACATCGATACCTGTGTCACACTTACCCATCAGGCTTCTTCTGTGACTTGTGACATTGTCCTTAAATGTCCTCAAGACCACAATAAATCCAGCTCAGTCATTTCCCAAAGCAGGGAATTTCTGTCCCAATTATCTCATCTTCATTTTAAAAACAAACTGATTTGAACTGCTTTACATCTCTGAAGCCCTCACAACAGCAAGACTTGCACATTGCTGTTCTGGAGAAATATCTAAACTCACTGAATGCTGACCCTGTGCTTAGTGCATGAGCAAACTTCAGGGCTAAGTACAGTAAAATGCTCTCCAAGGGCATGGAAAGCTTTGAGGAGAGCTGTCACTGGCACTGCTATTAGGAATTAATGAGAAAATGAAGCACAGGGGCTCTGGGTGTTCCCTGATCAATTCCTATGGGATGCTGGTTGCTGCTACACAGGAGAGCTGGTGTGTAGAAGCAAATGTTTTGTTAGGGCAATTACAGGAGACTTCCCCACTCCTTTAATTAGATCAATCTTCTCCAGCGCAATGTGAAATATGGGAAGTGCTCAGAGACTGATGGCTAATAAATATCATCCCACCATTACATCACGGTGCTCACCACCTTGCCAGGGCAAAAACAAAGCTCCCAGGGGAGTGCTATGGAGATTATAGCTCTGACATCCAGCCCCTGTCTGTGCAGGGGGCCCAGAAAGGCTGGAGGTGTTTCCCAAACACCCACTGACAATCTGGCTAACATGTTCAGCAATGTCCCATGCAGAAATTGCTTTTATTCTTCTTCTCTGCCTGTGATCTGCAATGGCTGTGTGTAAATAAAGAGTTATTGGATGTACTGCTGTTCAAGGCCATGCAATGGCTCTGTATTGTCCCCAGAGAGTTTCTCACCTGCAGTGTGTGACAGTGATTAATGACTCTGACCCTGTCCTTGTGCTGGTCAAACAACCCAGTGCTCTGTGCTTCCCTGTGAGGGCTGGTAGGGCTTCCTTCAAACTGCTGAGAAAGAAGGGGAATATGTCTGGATTGACAGGCACCAGAAACAGAGATAATGTTTATAAAACCTGTGTTGAATATGATGAGGGGCTGGTGATTGAAAACTCTCATTTAGGTTGAAAACAGTGGCTAAAACAGTGACATGTGGTTTGATGTCAAGTTTCTTGGGTATATGCTGATTCTGCAGTGAGGAACATTCACCTCGTTTGTTTGACCCATGTCCCTGCAGTGCCTTCACCCTTACAGCAGCAGCTTGCAAAGGCAATGGAAAAAAAAATTAAAAAAAGGTCTGTGACACGTGTGTGTATAGCTGCTGTTTTTCCCTTCAGAAAAGGTCATGGCTAGGGAAGAGATGGATTTTAGTCCCAGCCATTGCCAGGACAATGGGGAATGGCTGTGAGTTTCAGCACAGGAAATTTATACTGGTCATAACATATAAATTTTTCTGAGAACATCTGAGATCTTGTACGGGTATCTAAAATGGCTTTGGAGTCTCTGTCCCTAGAGATATCCAGACTCACCTGGTCAAGGCTGCAAGCAGCCAGATCTACCTTTGAAGGTGACTCTTCACTTTGAATGGGTGGTTGAACAAGAGAGCCCCAGAGGTTCATTCCAACCTGAATTATTCCGTGATTCTGTGTAATCAGTGACTTGTTAAATCCCTGAGGAGGCTTATTCCTGTACTAGAGTGCGGGGTAAATCTGAATTACAAGAATAAACCCAAATCTATGCAGAAATGTGGGGTCAGTGACTCACTCAAGTCACGCAGGAAATCGGTGCCAGAGAAGACACTCTCCGCACTCTTAGGAAAATACTCTTCCGTTGGTGGAAAAGGAAGAGAATTAAAACTCAGTTTCCGAGCATCTTTTGGGTCACATCTGCCCTGGCTAAGAGGGGTTTTAGGCACCGTGTTCAGTGCCTGTCAGCGGGAACAGCACGGAGCAGCTCTGCACAGAAGAGAAAGGGTGGAGCCAGGCTCGCTCGGATCCAGGCGATCGTGGGCAGGACAAACCGACAAGCCCAAGTCAGCGATTAGGAGCCGCAAACAATATCTGCGACTTCTCCAGCCTCTGGAAACGATGCGTAAAATCCCACTGGCGTACGACTGATGGAAAACTCGTTCCTTCTACCTGGGCAGCTGCCGGCAGGCTCCTCGGCTTAACTTTGCATCCAGTGCGTGAAGCGGGAGGAGAGACTTCCCCCAGTCCCACCCCCGGCCGGACTCTGCCCTCCCCTGCCCTGCCGCGCTCCCGCCGCCCGCGCTCGCTCCTCGGAGCCCCGTGTGACACCGCGCCCGCCGGAGCTCCTGGATGAGCCGGGATCCCTGCAGGGGTGGCACGGCCCCCCAGCCCTCCCGACGGCCGCCGCCTCTCCCCCAGCCCCGCACTGGATCATGCAGTGCATCCGAAGGCAGCCCAAGCGCACCGTGTCCCAGGAAAACATGCTACTGGAGCAGAGCCGTAGAGTGGCCGCGTTGAATGGCATCAGGCTGGGTAAGGGACAGCTTGGGCAGAGCCGGCAGCCGCTTCCTTCTCTTTTCCCTGCGCAGAGGCAGTGCTCCACCCTGAACTCCAGGGTTATTTTTAAATTCCCAAGGTTTCCTTTCCTTTCGTTGGCCCGTAACCGCACGCCAGATGTGTGAACAGCTCCGTTGGAGGCATCAAAGAGTGTGGGCAGAGGCTCGGTTCCCAAATCTCTTGCCGGGCTTTCTGAACTGCCGCTGATTGAGGGTGTTTGGGGAGGGCAGTGCCCTTCTCCTGCCCAGTCTTATCCCTGCTCGGTGGTGTGTTGCCTGTTGCTGTAAGAGCCCAAGGAACCACGCAGAGGCTGCCGATGAAAGAGGAAACCCGGGAAGTTTCATAACTTGTGTGCCTGGCTGTGAACTCATTGCTGGTTCCTGCTCTCTGGAGGCACAGCCCAAGTGGATGCGAGTGGGACACAGAGGGTGGATGGAAGTGGGAAATAGCCATTTACCCACCCGAGTTCCTTGGATTTTACCAGAAAGGTTTTGCCCTTTCAGACCAGCAGACCTGAGTTAAACCTGGTCTGTAAGCAGCTGGGAGGGGGAGAACGGGCGAGAGGAGACTTGTTTTATAGTGACTGTAATTAAGTTCTATCAAATCAGCAGATTTGTGAGAACAGTGCAGCAATACAGATTATCACTGCCATCCTAACTCTCTCCTCAGTGAGCTCAAAGCCTGGCTCCTACCATGACAGCTGTTGTTTTATTTGGCTTCCTTTTTGCTGTAAACCTGAGCTAGATAAGCCAAAGGTTAACATTTCTGATGTCTCAGTGTCTGGAGTTTCCTAGTGCAGTGTATTAACATGATGGTTATTGAGGTGCCGTGTGTGCTCAAGGCACTCCTACCTTGGCCAAACATGATTTTCACTCTGAACATCACTGTGTGCTGAATATATTCTGTTCAGAAAGTGTGTGATGGATGTTTTGCCAGTAGGGAGGTCCTGACCCTTGAAAGGCACTCTGGAATTTTGCATGCTAAGTGTGTACTTGGTATTTTACAGAGGATGCTGACCAAGACACGGTCTTGCTACATGCTTCAGGCAGGATCTGCATGTTTGTTTCAGTGCAGTGATTGTGCTTCTCATGCTAAATGTTGTTATATAGTTGTGAGTCAATGTCCTTGAACTGTGCACAGTGTTTTTTAACTTTTGCATGATGTATGTGTACAATATGTATGACTCTGGTTTCTCAGGTAGGAGTTTTCATTGCTGTGATATGGAGTTCTGGGCCACAAACCTCAGCTTCAGGCTTTGAGCAGTCTGGTCTAGTGGAAGTGTCCCTGCCCATGGCAGGGGGGTGAAATGGGATGACCTGTAAGGTTCCTTCCAACCCAAACCGTTCCATGATTCTCCATGGGGTTGTTAGGAATAAATCTTCATGTTTCTGCTGGGAAAAGCTGGGGTTTTTCTTCTGGAAAGCAGTTCAAATAACCAGCTGAGAGTAATATCCCACTGACACATCAGGGGTGTGTTTGTGGTTCCTGTATCAGCAGATCAGAGTGTCTTATGCTGCACTATGGCCTGACAAAATGCAGGTAGGAATACAGAAGTGAAGTGACTCACTCAAGGAAAGAGTCTGTGCCAGTGCTTGGCTGGGCACAGGAGGCAGAGCCTGAAGCACTGGGGAAGAAGGGAAGTTCTGACCATGCTATTACACTGACTGGGCTGTGCTGGTGAGCAGGATGAAGGGCTCTGAGCTCCAGCTTGTGTCTGAACTCTGTGGTTCAAGCCTGGAGGAGAGGAATCTGCCCTTGGCCACCACCTGTGCTCACCCAGCTTTGTCTTTATTGCATTGGTGCAGCTCTTTGGGATGTCCTGGTAGCAGGACACGTTGCAGATGCTGCACACAGGGTCTGTGGAACAAGCCATGTCCTGGTTAAATGGATTTCTCATTCCACACTTACAGACGTGGGCATCCAAAGGATTTGGTGGGTTTCCTACTTTCCTTGTCATGTCACTCCAGGATGACTTGTCCTCCTCCTAATCCTGTAATGATTCCTTGAGTGGTTGGGATCTGGGGAAAAAGAAGGAATCGAGCTGGGAGCCAGAATAGAATTGTGGGTGAATAGGGAGAAGGGAGAAGTTGGTTTCCTCTCTGGGAACCTTGAGGGGAGCCCCAGGGATGTTAGTGGGGCTGCTCTCTGTGCACCTGGAGGACCTTTGCCTTAGAGCAGAAGCCAGCTCAGGAGACCAAGGACCTGTGAAGCTGTTGTGGTGTGTGTCCTTCCTCCAGGTGATCTGGCCTCTCATCAACCCCTGAGAATGCTGTCCTCAACTTGTCACCCTTCTGTGCTTTACAGGAGACAGCTTTTTTTCTTCTCTCCATGAATTTTTTTCTGAGGTTTTCTGTGGGGGAACCATTCAAGTTCCCCTCTTAGGAACCTCCAGACCACTCATGAGCTGGGAAGCCAAGCAGTGCTGCAGTGGGGAAGACAATTAATGAGATACCTAATTTAACTTTGAGGAAAAAGAGAGGCTAAAGGCATCTTTGCAGGATCTCCAGCTTCTACTCTGATGCTTTCAAGTCTGGATGTTTCAGCCTAGCTCAGCTCTGGGCATGCCCCTTGAGCTCTGCAAAACCAATAAATGGTGTGAGCTGCTCACAGAGTGGACACTGGACACCCCTAGTATTTATCTCTGATGTAAATCTAGGCTTTGGCAGCCTAAAATGCTCTCTTTAGGCCAGTGTATCCCAGTTACAAACTCACAGTTCTGATTTTTGCTGCTGCCACCATGACCCACATTGGTGCTTTGCAGCACCTGGCACTTCAGTTTCCTGTGTGGACTGTCAGGAGACTGGGAGTTTGGCCACTTGGATCTCAGGGTTTTGTTTTTCAAGCAGGCCTGAAGTGATGCCTAGTAGTTTTACTGTCTTGCCTTGTTTAAAAGCCAGTGTTTCAAAGCAGCTGTGTCTCCCAGAGAAGAACCAACCCAATGTCCCCAACAGGGGACACTGCAGTGAAAAAATTTTATTTGTGAGACTCCACCTTATGTTTGTATAGTACTGAGGAATTTCCCTGGAGCTGAGTGTCAGGTGGCTACAGGTGGCCAAGTGGCTACCTGCACTGTCCAGGTAAGGTTAGAAAAGTTTCTCCTGAGTTGGGATGTGCAAGCTCAGCAGAGTTAAATGCTGCTTCACCAGCTCGGAACCAGCCTTTCATGCGGTGCCACAGAGCTGCAAGGTGCCTATTACAGAAAGCCCAGGATGTGTTTCTTGTGTTTCATGCTCTCTTCTGTCTCAGTCTGCATGCTTCAGATCTGTAATTAATGGTTGGTTTGAGGGACAAATTCTCCAAGGTATTTAGGTATGTGGAAGTCATGCTCTGCTGAGACACTCAAAACCATGTAGAATGCCAAATCTATTTTCAGAGTCTCAGCAGGTGCCTGTTTCCTCTCTAGATGTCTTAAGTGCCTTCCTGAATGTAGGCTAAGTTGTGAAATCCCAAGTTCCCACAACCAGAAGGTTTGATTGTTATTACTTGACATTACATTGTGCTGATAGTGTGAGAAAGACAAAGCCCCTTCGGATGGTTGAGCAATGAGGAGGTCGTGGCTGCTCCTTGCTGCTGTCTTAGTGATCTGTTGCTGCCTGTCACCAAACTTCTCTCTCCTAAGCTTCATCTGATCTGCACAATTCCCACGTGGATAGGAAGGCACTCCTTGCCAGAGGAGGATGAGAGATATCTTTGTGTATTCCTGTTTCCGCAAAGGAAATTTTGTTGCAGAATAGATCTGAAATCACTTGAAAGTTCCTGACAGCATTCCAGCTACAAGTTATGCAATTTTCCTTTCTCTGCTTTTACTTCTCTGTTGTTGTTTTTGTTGTAGTTTTTGCATCCTAACAGTATTTGCTGGGGAGGAGGTATTGTATCTTTCTAAAACACCTGAGAATTATAATACAAAGTCTTCAGACTCAATCTGAGAAGCATACAAGGCTTCAGCCTCTTCTGTGATTGACTGAAATGTGATCGTGAAGGATTTCTGGGTCTCTCTGCTCTGCTCTCCTCCCCAGACCTGTCTGCCCTTGTGAAAGGGAAAACTCTTTGAGCATCATTTCTTGAACCATCTCTTAAAACATGACCACTTGTGTTTCTCCACAGGCCTCAAAGATGACAAGGACCTGAAGTTCCTCCTGAAAGGCAGCCAGCTGCTGAAAGTGAAGTCAAGCTCCTGGAGAAAGGAGCGGTTCTATAAGCTCCAGGAGGACTGCAAAACCATATGGCAGGAGTCAAAGAAGGTGCTGAGATCCCCAGAGTCACAGATCTGTGAGTAAAGTTTGCTTTGTCAGAGGTGCCTGAGGTGAACCAGGACCATTATGTGATGTGGAGGGAGGGTTTGGAGAGATGGGAGCAGGTCCTTCATTCCTCCTGTGACACACAAACTGAGCGATGCTGTCACCTCTGGGACAGCCACGAGGAATCTGCCGTGTCAGGAATGGTCACATTGCCCAAGCTCGTGAGCTGCTGCCTCAGATGGTTGTGGGGTGGGCTGTGCTGCTCTCAGCAGCCCTGCCTGCCTTGTTTCCTCCCCAGATTGTTCAGGTCACTCAGGTGCCTGAGCCCTAATGCTCGGTGTGAGACGTGGTGTGAGTGTTTGTGGTGGGGTGTGTGGCTGTTGCTCCTTTCCTGCCTGCAGCCCCAGGGAAAACTGGCATTTAAGCCTCAAAAGGGAGCTGCAGAAATGTGGAAATCCGAGGGCTGACAGGAGATGGCTCTGGGAAGGACAGCCTATTCTCATCCTTATCTTGGAAACCCAGGATCTGCCCTGTTGTAAAAAGTCCAGATACTACAATCACCATTATATGGCACAGGAAAAACCATTCTGTTCCAGCAGCACCCAGCTTGGCACCATAATTGGGACCCCAATTGAACCCAATTGTGCAGTCAAAATGGAATCAGGCAGGGTGTGTCTGTTTATATATTTTTTTCTTCTCATTCCATATTTTTCTGACACATTTCTCCATATTTTCTGACATTTTTTTCTCTCTTATTTCACTAATCATTGTGGTCTTGTAAATCCAGGAGATAAATTAGTAACATGGAAGATGTTTTATGGCATGTTGAAATGTGTTAATTACACAGTTTTTTTTGGTAATAATCACAATTAACTGAATGAAGGGTGTGTCTATCAAATTACTTCCCTTCCTCCCACAAACAGTGATAAGATTTCCAGTAGGAGGAGTAAAGTAGCAGAGTAAAATATGTCTAGTTTGTAACCCTGATGACCAGAGTTTTCTCACATGACTTTGGGCACCTCATTTAATCCTTTGTGCATCCTTCTCCACACATTTTATCTCTGCTCCTTCTAACTAACTGTGAAAGGCTTTGAATTGTAAAATCATAAAGGTTTGGGCTGAAAGGGACATTAAAGATGATCCAGTTCCAACTCCCTGCCATGGGCAAGGACACCTGGACCAGGTTGCTCCAAGCCCCATCCAGCCTGGCCAGGAATGGGCCATCCACAGCTTCCTTGAGCAACCTGTGCCGTGTCTTGTCACACTGAGTAAAGAATTTCATTCTAACATCTAATCTAAATCTCTCCTTTTTTAGTTTAAAAGTGTTCCCCCTTGTCCATCACTCTCTGCCTTTGTAAAAAGTCCCTCTCCCTCATTTTTTATAATAGGGGAAGGCTGCAGTGACACCTCCCCTGAGGCTTTGGGGTGAAGGCTGTCCCCTCCTGGGTGTTTGGGTGCCCAGCCTGGCAGGGTCCTGAGCTCAGCTGGGTTCTGCAGGTCTCCCAGTGCAATAACCCATCATAACAACAACAAACAGAAAGTCCTCAGTGAATGTTTGCTCCCTGCTCTGCTGAGCTCTGTCCTATATAAAACCAAAGTCCTTTCTCAGATAATATATATCTTTCTCTGTAGAATATGTCTCACTAATATATCTCGCTCTAAATCAAATAAAGGTGTGAGTTGAGAAGAATGACTTTCAGAGCTCCCTTTCCTGTGCCCTGAGCCAGCAGTTTCCAAATTAAGGGCTCTGAGAGCAGGTACAGCAGCAGTCCTGACCCCACCTAGTCCTTGGAAGTAAATGGGAAGGATCCTTGTGCTGTGGCTCCAGGTGCCCTGATGTTTGCCTGGAGGAGCCCTGGTGGATCCATGGCTGCGGGCGTGGCATGGAGAAGGGCTGCAGCTGGGACTGTTTTATAAAGAGTGAGATCAAATCCTTTGAGCTGGGCTCTGAGCTCAGGCTGGGGGTGTGTCTGTGTGGGTGTGGATTTACAGCACTCCAGATATGCTTGGGTAGCTGGGCACACTGCTGGAGACAGGCAGTGCCACTGTGGGCAGGAGAACCTGCTGTGCCCTGGGAGTGTCCTCAGTGACACACGGAGATGGAGTGAGGTTACCTGATGGCTCACAGCACGTGCCTGCTCCTTGACACTCCGTGCAGGCACACCTTTCCCAGGGAAAGATTTTTGTGTTTTTATCATCAGGATAACAGCAGTGGAGACAAGGCAGTAGAGGCAGAGCCTGTCCTTGCAGCTCTGTGAAGGAAAGCTAGGCCAGGCTTGGCCAGACTGGCTTTTGCACCCATCTGGCTGTGGGAGCTGGACAGGCTGTGTCCCACATGCGGGATGTGAGCCTGTCCCTGCACTTGTGGTGCCAAGGGAGGGTTGGGGGACACTTCAGGGCTGTTCCAGCAGGTGCTCTGGACACACCTGAGCCTGGAAGTCAGTGAGAGAGATGAGTACTGACTCCTGCCAAGTCCTAAACCATAACATCAAAGAGGCCCGTTTTTGTAAAATCATAGAATGGTTTGGGTTGGAGGGGACTTGAACTTTTCCAGAGATGGGGCAGCCACAGCTTCTGTGGGCAGCCTGTGCCAGGGCCTCACCACCCTCACTGTAAGGAATCACTGCCTTACAGCTAATCTAAACCTGCCTTCTGACCGTGTGAAGCCGTTCCCCTTTGTCCCATCACTCCAAACCCTTTGGCAAAAGTCCCTCCCCAGATCTCTTGGAGCCCTTTCAGGTACTGGGAGGGGCTCTAATGTCTCCTTGGAGCTTCTCTTCAGGTTGAACACCCCCAGCTCTCCCAGCCTGTCCCTGGAGCAGAGGGCTCAGCCCTTAGAGCAGCTTTGTGGCTTCCTCTGGGCTTGCTCCAACAGATTCACATCCTTGGAGGCCCCAGAGCTGCAGTATTACAGGTGCTGTATCATGAGAGCAGAGGAGAGGATCAAAATCACTTCCCTCAACCTTCTGGTCATGTTTCTCATTGCCTTTCTCTTTTGTTGATCCTCTGAGACCTTCCATTCATGAGTTTTCAGAGTGATTGCTGTGTTTGAGTTTCGTTCTGCAGCTTTTAACTTCACCAGCCTGCTCTGGGTCCAGGTACAGAGTGGATCAGCCCTGGCTCGTGTTGTGGCCCCTGGCAGGCTCTGTCACCCTGTCTGCCTTCTCATTTGGTCCAGTGTGAAGGCTGTCACATCAGGGGAGGAGTGCAGGGTCATGATTTGAGACCCAAAATCAGGGACTTCAGGGCGAGTCTCTGCAGAGGGTCACCCTTCCTTGTTAGCAGGCACTGACTTTGCTCTCCGGGACAAAGCCTTCCTAAAGCTGCAGATAAGCTCCCTTTTCAGGATGGAAAAAAGGATGAGCAGGATGGAAACTAGGAGGTTTAGCAGCAGGTCTAATCTTGTCTGCAGCATTGCTGACAGCCATGGATGCACTCAGAGGAGGGAAGTCTGGGTGGTCAAAGGGTTATGTTTTTGTTTGAATAGTTTCTTGTTATTCCTGTTGGTATTCTTATGACCATGTGGAAAAGCTATTTGTAAACCATTGTGTGATGGAGTCCAGTAGATAAAACTGGGGACTGCCAAGGTTGGACAGGAGAATCTCAGATGTTTGAAGTTCAAAATACCCCACTTATCAGGGTTGTGACAGGATCAGATGTTGCCTGGATCAGGTACATGGGGTATAAGCAGTACCTTCCTCTGTTGTCTTTATTTTAAACAACTGAGAATTTAAATTAGATCTTGTCTTCATTGCTGCATTACCCAAACAGGGCTTTGGGAATAAGCTGTCCTTCCAAAGTGGTTTCTGATCTGGTAGAATAATCCATTTTTTCCTTATTGTCAATAATTCCTTATTTTTCAGTATGTTCCATTTAGGCCCCAGGACACCTTTTTTCTTTTTTTTTTTTTTTTTTTTTTTTTTTTTTTTTTTCCCAAAATCCCTTGAAGCATCTTAAGCCAGTTTTCCAGCAAGCATGTTCTGCCCTGCGTGTACTCCCTGGTTGCCTCCAACAGAAACACAGGGGTGCTAGGCACCAAGGGCTGCTCAAAAGAACCTTTAAAAATCCATTTTTCACAGGTTGCTCCTTCCTGTGGCTCAGCTACAACCAGATCCACAAACACACTGCTGCTCTTTTATCCTAAATGATGTGCAGGGCCATGGGAGGGTGGATGCTCCTTTGGCCCATGAAGGTTTCACAGTGCTTTCCCCCTGGCCTCCAGAAACAGAGTTAAAGTGGCTGGATTAACAGTTTTGGGGTAAAGAAAAGATTTGTGTGAGGGAGCTGGAAAGCAGTTCATTCTGAGGCAGTTCACTGCTGAGCATCACTGTGGTGTGAGGGAGGAGAGCCCGAGGGGGCAGAGCAGCAGCCTGTCACTAGCACTGTCTCATTCAGCTGTGGTCAAATATCTGATCTCATGGAGGTGAAGAAAAAAGAGCAAAAAGGCATTTGCTGCTTTCAGTGAAATTGATTTTTGAAAGTATTTTCTTAAACCAGCTGTAATCCCTAGTGTGAGCTCACTTAAGCCAGACTCAATCCCTTTAAAAACTCTCTCAACTTGGGGATTTGTGGGAATGGTTGGAAACTTTCCAGTGAGCCATCCTTTTGAGCAGTTGGTGGAGAAACAGAGTATTCAAAGGCAGAAGGAAAAGGAAAATTCCATTTGGGGGTGCTACAGTGGGGCCCCGGAGGTGGTGCTTTGGTACCCCCTGCACTGTGTCTCTCCTGGAGGCTCAGGGAGGTGATGTTTTCCACGACAGCTGTGAAAAGCTTCACACACTGAACCAGGGATGATTCACTGGGGCTGCGTCGTTGAGTCACGAGCAGTGAAGTCAAGAGAGAACGTCAGGAGTTGGAGCTGAAATATTTCCATTTCTGGCCAAAAGCTTTACGTAAGAACTTCTTTTGTTGGATTTTTTTTTTTTTTTCTGTTTTTTGATTAAAACAGTCAGTTTTGGGAGGTGAGCTAAACTCAGCTGCACTACTGAGTGTTGCAAGTGATGACTGTATTATTACTTAAAGTCATGAAATTGATCTTTTGATCTGACAATTAGTTATTCTCCCTATTGAAAATGCACAGAATTTGTTTCTGTTCCTCTGATTTCTGGCACAGTTATAGGATATTTTTTGCTTGGTTTAAACATAGTACAAAAGGTTTTTGTTTATAGGCTAGTACCAGTGTTCAGCAGAAGACTTCTTCCTTTGCTTTTGGCTTGCTGTGAAATATATGAATATCCTTAAAATACCGTGCAGTGAACATACCATACCACTTTTGTAGAAGAATGAATTATTGTCTCCATTGAATTAATGTCCTGAACTTGCTTGCAGAAGAACAGGAAGGATGTAATTTTGCTTCGTGTTTGCTCGAGTCACGAAGCGAAAGCTTGAAATTATTCCTGATAAGTGTCTAAAGTCAACAGAAACTCTCAGCAACCTGTGTGCACACAGCAGGTAGCTGGCTGCACCAACAGCTTCCTTCTGCAGTTTCTTGAGGAATCATTGCTTTTGTGGTCAGACATGCATTTATCCTGGGAAAAATATTTGCTGATGCGAACGCGTTATACAAGGCGGCTGTCAGCTGTGAAAACAAAACCATCTGTCTGTGGGTCTCATTAGTCTTTATCAAAATCACTCAAGCCATCAACCACGTCATTTCAGATGCAGAGCTGCTGTTTCTTCGATTGAGTTTTGAATCAGGCCGCCGTGGGCGTTGCTGGGACAGTTTTCATCACGGGCAGCGCGCTGACAAATATTGACCTTATTCTCTGTAGCATATGTTAAATGCAAAGGCAGAAATGTGGAGAGCCTCAGATCCAGATTTAGCGGTGCTGTGATGGCAGGGGAAGTAGGAACCAGTCTCGCCAAAATAGTTTGCAGGGCCCTGGTTGTGTGGAAGGAATGTAAATAGAGATCAGTCTCTTTGCTTCAGTGCCCCAAGCCATGATGGGTAGACTTAAAGGCTGGGTAAAGACCTTACATGAAAGGGTATTTCCAAGCAACCTGTAAAATTGCATGCGCATTGCATCACTGGTTGTCAGCTTTTTTGTTTGTGGTAAACACACGCCAGCAATGAGGGCAGACTGCTGTGCAGCAGATCTCGAGTCAGAGCAACCTGCTGAGCATGTCGGTGGACGGGGAGTGGAGAAGAGAATGGATGAGGAATCAGCAGCTGGGACCTGCTGCAATTCACACACGGGGAGATGAAAGAGCAGTGCCGGCAGGGCTGGGAGGGCACGGCACGTCAGGGCTCATGCTGAACCCACCCGTGAGTCGTTGTGTTACAGTGTCCCTCAGGATGAGGGTGATGGATAACCTTTGGTATTCCAGCCCAGGGGGCTGGCAGCGCTCAGCTCCCGCTGCTTGCAAAGGTCCTGGTCCCAGCTGCGTTTGGCCATTAGCATCAGCCGCCCTGGTGAAACCGAAATCAGCTGAAAGGCTCTTCCCGGGGTGAAACCAAAGCGAGAAGCAGCACACGGGGCACACTCAGCGTGTTGTGAAACCCATGTAGTGTCTCTGCAGGGTGGTCCTGGGGTCAGGTAGCAGCTTTCATCTGTTCCTCACGAGATGCTGAGCCGAGGGGCAGCTGGCGAGGGTCTGGCCTCTCTGCAGACGTGCAGGATGCTGTGCGGGCTCTGTACGGCTGAGCATGTTTCTCATCTGCATTTCTTGACAGTAAACAGAAGTGACTTACTGAGCCAATTAGAGTGGGATGGAGTAATTCAGTGTGACTGAATGCCACGCTGCACAGATCGCCTGTTACTGCCAGGGGGTGGGATAAGGAAAGGATCTGAGGAGTTCTTCCCCCAGAGTGAAAAGCTGCCCCCTTCCCTAAGGGGGAACTCAAGGAAGGCTGTTTTGGTAGTGCCCACACAGTGACCCTCCTCTCCCACTTCATCAGCAAAGGCACAAGAAAGGAGAAACACCTGCCAGTCCTTGTCCTTGGCATGCTCAGTGGTTTGCAAGAGGTGGAGGTTCAGTTTCTTACTTTCTCTCTTAAGAAATACTCGACAAAATGTCTCAAAGGGCTGCCTATCAAGAAGGAGGAAAACAAAGAGATTGTTCTCTGCCTTTGTTCCTCCTTTCCCTCTATTCCTTAGGATTAGCAAAGAGTTTACTGCTCATCTTATACTCCCAGCATGGTCTGGACATTTCAATTGTGGAGCAGAGATGAGAGAAGAGATGGAGAGGCCAGGGCTCCTCTCTCAGACAAGTGCTTTCATCATTAGGAATATTGTCGGGCTCATTCTTCTGTCTCTTCTACACCAGAATCATAGAGTGGCTTGGGTTGGAAGGGACCTTAAAGATCCAGCCTATTTCCTTTAAGAGGTATTCCTTCTACATGAGGAGATGAGTTTGCAAGTGTAACACCAAGCTCCTTGAAAGCCATGAAGAGAGAAATCCAAATCAAGAGAGATACCCAAAATTTACATGTTGGTTTCTTAAAAATACCATAGACTGTCAAAAGAATCTTAAGGGCCTGAGTCATCCCTGCCTGCTGATGGCAGGGGTGAAAGAGGAGAAGGGCGCTGGGCTGAAAATCAGCAAGGGAGAAGCACAAGAGCAGGGGCGAGTGATGAAGACTGAAAGGAGAGCTAGAAAGAAAATTCTCAACGTCTCCCTGAGAGTAGCTCAGACAGGAGGAATTCCACTGGCTCCAGGGAAGGCTGCTGTGTGTCCGTGTCGGTGGGGAGCCTTTGGCTGTCCGAGCAGCATGCAGAGCAGCCAGGAAGGCTGACCAGGATGTAACCTGTGTGAGTCGGTGTCTGGAGGTCAGGAGGAACACAGCCTTCCTTGTGCTGTGCGTCATGCTTTGGGCTCTCTACAAACCACCTCTTCAGCAGACGCAAACACTCAGAAGTAGATGCGAACTTTCCAGATTCTCTTCTGCTTGTGGTTATCTCCCCGTTGTGGCGTGATGGGGAAGGAACAGGGAGGCTGCAGGGAGTTGTGATTGATGGCTGTTAGCTGCCAGTGTTCCTCTGCTGTGAAACATCTCTGTCCCTCAGTTATTTTTGATTTCTCCTTGCAGATAGCTCAGCTGAACACACAGCTTGGGACTCCTAATACAGTACAGTCGCTGCCTGGGAGCAGCTGATAAAGTATTCATGCTGGGTTAAGATTTTCCAGAAAAGAGATAACTTTAGCAGATGGCTTGGGCTGAGTCCTTTGGCTTCAACTTTTTTATTGATAGATGAAAACAGTACACACAACCAAACTATGGAAAGCTATAAAAAGTGTCCTTCCTTACCCTGTATTTTAACAGTTCCTGTGGTGATAGTTTCTCTCCTTCTCTCTTGTGTGACTACAATAGACACCAGTTGTGCTCTTCAGCCTTCCTTGTACCCTTTCTATGTTGAGGAGCTCTTTTATCTCCATCATCCTCTTCTCAGCACACCCTGAAAAGATCAAGGCAGCCCTTCCAGACACAGGTTCTCAATCTTTTTTTCCTCCCACACAGCTCTCTTTTCCAGTGGATTCATGCAGCCACGTAATGGTTTCCAAAGAATCCATTCTGAATTTCCAATATTTAACATCAGATTTTCTGGTCTTGGAAACATGAGGCCATTGCCAACCTGAAGTTTAGGGCCTGATTGCACAAGCAGACTAAGGAGCCATTCTGCAGGACAATAACTCTTGTGAGCCAAGGAGTGGTGAGCAGCTGGCAGGTGGAGAGGAATAACAGGATGATCCTTCCACTTCACTGCCACAAGCAGAAGAGATCTGGAGAGGAGGAGAATCCCATACTTAGGGACAGTCTGCATGTGAGATGCCCAGCTTGCACTTCCTTTCTGGTCAAGGGTCCACTTAGCCATGGATTAAGGGTATAACTTATCTTACCCTGGAGTTTTTGTTTGAATAGGGCAGAACAGCCATGTTCCAAAAGCTGCTTTATTTCCCACTGGCTATAAAAGAAGCCTAAATAAACTTTAGACTTTTTAATTGAACTGAATCTGGGCAAACATATTAAGATGCTTAAAGGTGAAGTTCCACCTAAGGCACAACCATTATAATTTGATTAATGTTCTGGTTAAAGGGCAAGATCACCAGGAAGGCCTAGCTGTGGGGGAATTGCAGCCTTTTTTCTTTTTAAGCTGGTTTTAGTACTCAAACCCACTCGAAGGTAAATTGGCCAGATAACATAATTCCACAGCAGCACATCCCAACCCAACCTTTTCCTCCCCTCCCCTCAGCTGATCAACCGTTGGCCTTTAGGAAGTGATAATCAAAGACCACACAGAGATAACAGCTCATAATTGTCAGGGAAGAGCTTTGCCAGCTCCAGGGAGCTCCTCATGGTGTGATCTTGTATAAAACCAAACCAGCAAAGTGCTGTGGAAGGTGTTTGACCACCCCAGCATCTGGTGAGAACTTGAAGCAAATGTTAAGTGTTGCTTTTGGAAAGTCACTGATTTTTGAAGACTGAAATTTTGGATGGGTTTTTTTGCAGGTTTTTTTTTTTTGTTTCTCCAGCAGCTGTGCATTATCATGACTGCTCTGGGAAAAAAAAAAAAAAAGGGAAAGTTTTCAGACCTCTGATGAGCATCTGATGAATTTTGGATAATCCCAAGGCAGCCGTGCCAAAAATGTGCAGGTGGATACTGAGTTGGGTCTTTCTACAGTGTTGACTTTGAATGAACTGGGCTTTTTAATGGTAAAATCGATGTTGAAAGGCAAATTTCTCCTGTTCAGCTAATCTTTGGGGGTATTTTATACTCATGTACTGCTTTTCAACAAAGCTCCAGACCAGGTTGCTCCAAGCCCAGTCTAACAGGGCCTTGAACACTTCCAGGGATGGGGCATCCACAACTCAGGGCAGCCCATGGCAGTGTTTTGTAGATGCATGAGGTGACCCATAAAAGACAAAAAGATGCTGTGGGTGCTGCTGGGAGCTCGCCTGATTTCAGCCCAGTTTGAGGGCATTTTAGGGTTGTCTCTGTTACTTATATTTGTTTAATAAAAGTCTCTTCATACTCTGCTCCTTCTGGACTGCCTTGTGTGTGCGTTTTGCAAGCTTGGAGCAACTTCAGGGTTCATTTCCACCAGCTGAAGAGCAGAGATGGAAGTGGAGGGATCATCTTGAAAACAGTGTTTTGATTTCTTACAGCAAGGAGGATAAATTCTACCCTTATGTCCTGGGGTGACTTTATGATGCTGAATGGTGTTTCCATTCATCTGTTTAGCCCAGAAGTAAGTTTTGACCTTTGAGACCGGCTGTGAGAGCGAAGTGGGAGAGAAAAGAATTCTCCCAAATTTTCCCTGAATCAGGACACCTTGACAGGAGTTAGGATGGAGTATGGGTGACACCAGACTGCTCTGAAGCTTTGGTCTTTGCCTCCTTAATTTTCACTACAGTGACTGAGAGGAACAGACGGGATCTTATATTTTACCACCTCACTGTTTTTGCAACCAAAAGAGGAACAGTTTTATTCCTTACCCTCCTCTTACTGAAGTCACCTCTTATTTTGTCCAGAGAGTTTGTGGACTTCTCATCCCTGGAATTGTTCAGGGTCATCTGGATGGGGCTTGGAGCAACCTGATCTAGTGGAAGGCATCCCTGTCCATTTCAGGGGTTTGGAACTGGATGGTCTTTAAGGTGCCTTCCAACCCAAACCATTCAGTGGTTTTAGGATTTTCCTGTGGGGTGATGTTCACAGGGAGGCACAGCTCCACTCTCCCCATTCTCAGGGGGAATGAGGGAAGGGATGCTCAAGTCAGGGATGCTCCAAGGACTTGGAACCAAACTCTTGGCCGTGATTTGTGTCATGAACAGGACATCACAGTATGGCACCTATGGCATACTCTGCTTCTTTATTAAATAAAGAACATGGAGAAAGAGGTTTCCTTTTTAAAATTTCTTTCTCTTTCTGGTCCTTTTGAGTTGAGTTTTCTTTAGTACCAAAGCTTGTGGAAGGGGAAAAGGGAAGGGAACCCTCCAGAGGCTTCAGGAAAAGGAGAAAGAGTAACTTTTTAATATCCCTCACCAAGTAGAGATAAGGCTGCCTGAACCCCTGCTGACAGCAGGCTCTGCTTTCTTTCCACAGTCTCCATTGAAGATATCCGGGATGTGAGGTCAGGCCATAAAACAGAAGGTATGGAAAAATACGCCAAGGATGTCCCAGAGTATCGCTGCTTTTCCATCATCTTCAAAGACCAGCGGAAAAACCTGGACCTCATTGCCAGTTCAGAGGATGATGCCAACCACTGGATTGCTGGCCTTGGGAAAATCATAGCCCACAGCAACTCCATGAACCAGAAACAGAAACTCCAACAGTATCCTTTGCCTTATAAAGTGATTAATCACAGACAAAGATGCACTTGTCTTTCTGTGTGGGTGGGGATAGTAGACTAACCTCCTTTTTTCCCTGTTGGCCATGGGCACTGGGTTTTCTCTTGCATTGATTTTGCACCCAGGCAAGCTCCCTGGTTTCCAGTGCTTTTTCCCCTCTGTTTTACAATGATACCAGCAAGAGTGGAGTCAGGCTTAATGTGGCTCCTTAAGCAAAGAATTCCCTCTTTCATGGAGCTCCAGATAAAACAATCATTATTTTTTTGTGTTCTTCAGGGGTCTGTTTCACTTGCATTGCAGTAAACTCCAGGACAGGCACTTCTTGGCAAGGCATGAAAAGCCCACACTGTTTACCGTGTTTCTCAGTAATACAAGTGGAGGGAACTGATTCTCCTCTTCTCACTGCCAAATTTACTCCAGGGTAGCTCCACTGGCTTGACTGAAATTACTCCTTATTAGCCTCAGCATGGGAGGAAGTTTTGCCCTGAAAAAGTCTGCAGTTGCTCTAGCGACAATGCAGAGATCAGAAAGGAAAAGGCACAGAGCAGGAAAGGAGAGTGAATTCATTGTGAAATGGAGAGGGGTTGATTATTGGGTGAAATCCTGGCTCTGCTGAATTCACAGGGAATTTTCCCTGAGGCTGCATTTCACTCAATAAGTTGCTTTGCAAACAGAGGTCTCATTATAAAAAGAGGGAATATCGGTGGGTGCAGCTTTGGATGGATTTTCTTCAGTCCCTGTGTGTCTGAGACTATGACATCTGAAGCTGTTGGCTGATTTCACCCTGATTTGACAGAGCCACAGTAATCATAAAATATTAGGTTCCTTTAAGCTTCTCAAAGGTAGATATTCAGATATCAGAGAGGAAAAGAGATATCACTCTTGGGGAGAGAGGGCTGGGTGGGCTTCATGGCTTGTTTGACACCAAACATCAGAGAGGAGAGGAGATGCAAAATCCTCAGCTGGGAAAAATCACAAAGCTGCAGCTCGAGTCTGAGCAGGTACCAGGAAGTCTTGCCCTCAGTTAAGCCTTCTCTCCATGTGGGTTCTCTGCTGGGTAATAATGTACTGATGGAGAAGGAGATGGTGCATAAATGCTGAGCTTTCATCAGGCTTTACTCTTCTGTGGATTCTCTGAAGTCTGAGAAGCATTTTCACATTCACTTAAAGGAATCAGACTCCATTAGTTCTGATGTGCCTGGGATGTCCTGTTTATCTCCTGCTTTATGAGTGTCTTTTTTGGATGGTTTTTCAAGCTCTGGCCTGTAAGGTCACTCCTCAGCCACCCCACAGTGTGTAGGGGAAAATCTGGGCTACAGAAAGTTGTCCCTGGAGCATATCAAGTTAAATATATTGCTGAAAAACTTGCCTGTAAGAAGAGACAAGATTTTTAAGGGGGGAAAAATAACAATGACATTTGCAAAGGAAGAAGGCTGTAAATTTCCAGCATGGAAAAGTGCCTTTCTGTCTTTGGAAAGCAGAATTGAAGCTAAATAGGGTGGGTAGGCAAACCATATTTCTGGAAGAGTAATTACTGTGCAGTGCTGCCTTCCAATCTGGGCTTGTCTCAGGCCATTTAACGTAACCTGGAATTACAGAACAGCATGATTTCTCATTTGAAATTTGATGATGTTTAATTAAAGCCTGGGATTTTAAATTTAGTCTGCCTTCACTGGGTTTGCTTGGCAGCGTGAGCTTGCTCAGATCTTCCTTAAACCTCAGGAGTGTTCTCCACGTCTGTGAGCACAGAAGGGGAAGAGTCAGGACATGAGAAGTGTTGTGTCCCCTGCCTGTCCCCCATGACTGGAGAATTGCCTTGCAGGGTATCTTTTTCAGCCTCCCAAAGCCTTGCAAAACAAGTCAGGAATGTGCAAGTTTTTGAAAACAAGGATTGAGAGCAAAAACCCTGCTAGTTTCAGATGGGGCCCGTTCAGTTTTGAGTTCAGTGCAGTTGCCTGTGGTAGAAAGGGACTGGAATCAGTGTTATATTTATTTTTCCAGTCCTATATTCCTACACAGATAAGACTCCCACATGCTCGATGAGCATGTCTGGTGTTCTTATACACAGAATTCTGTTTTAATAAGCCTCAGATTCAACCTTGCAGCAAGCTGGCATAGGTTGTTTAGCAAATATTGCAGGTATGTGTGCAGGGAAGACTTTAGACCAGAAAATACAGAGGACTTTTCATTTGAGCAGAGTGGCACCATCTGCTTCAGTTCTGGGGTTTATGTGTGGGCTTTTCTTCTGGTTTGAAAGCACTTACCAGAAGTTCTGCAGCATTTCTGTTCTGAGCACATTCATGGGATATCTGCCAGATAGAAACCAAAGAGGAATGACTGAAACTAAGAGAAGACTGGTAGCCCTGGAGCTGGCATATTCTTTAGAAACAAGAGGCAGGCTCTCCCTGGATGTATACATCCCTGGATATATACAAAAATGGGAGCAGCTTCTTCGTGCTCCACTCAGGCCCACAGAGGGGCAGAAGGTGAAAGGAAAACCCACAGCCAGGACTGAAGAAATGGTGTTTGTGCCAGATGAGAGGACTTTCAGTTGAAGTGCTTTGTTCATCCAGCTCCTCTAAGCTCTCCCAAAGCTGAGGGGATCCAGATGGATGGGGAGTTTGGGTATTTTGGGGCCAGAATGCTGCTGTTTACTGAGATCTCAGTTTTCTGTACTCTCCTTTTTCTCTCTTTGCTGCTTGCCCTTGCAGCAAGAGGTCCCACTGTGTGTGCCTGGGCTCTTCCTGGGCTCTCTGATTTCCCTCCTGCATTTCTCAGCCTCCTGGGACAGGATCTAAGAGGAAAGCATCCTCCATTCACAGGTGGGACCTGGGCATATTCTTTTGCAGGTGCATTTAGTGCCCACATTTTGCCTTCCAGAGAGGACTTTGGGTACGTGCATGACCCCTGGCTGCTCATTATCAGAGGAAATTATGCAGACTCTTAAAAAAATTTGGGGTTTTTTTCAGTGGTTAGCATAAAACCAGTAGTTTCTATGCACAAAAGAGTAATTCCTGTCCACCCCTACTGCTCACCTCTGGCTCTGGCAGGCTGGATTTCCTCTTGGCTCACCAGAGCTGGGTGTTCCTCGTGCCTGTTGTTTTTAGGGAAGGCTGGGAAGGGGACCCGAGGTGCAGGGTCAGGTGTGAGTGGGTGGCAGCAGGGTGACAGTCTGAGCAGACCCTCCCTGGAGCAGAGCTGCTGGAGGGGCTGTTCTGCACCCCAGGGTGGGTGTGGTGTGCTCCCAGCACAGCATCCTCTGCTCATGGGAGCTTCATGACTCAAAATGGATTTTCTGGGAAGAATCAGTGCAAGCCAGACCCTGGTTCAGGGCTCGGGAGCGTCCTTGGGAAATGCAGCCTCTCTTTATTTTGGTTTCCATGTCTAAAGAAGGGGAATATTAATATTACCAGGCTAAGGCGGATGTGGGGTGAGGTCATTGCTTAGCACCTGCCAAGATTTTTAAAGTCAGAAAGTTCAACTTTCCATGAGACAAACAATACTCACTAACAGTTTACACATATCTCCATCACTAGGAAATACTTCAGTGCAGGGGTAGCTCTGGTAAACACTGTTTCAGGGTTATGTTTACAGCCCCTAAGGCTGTTAATGCCCTTTTTCAGGGTCGTTGTGAAAGGCCCAGTTTAAATGTTAGAGCTCTATATGCCTCAGCTGGTATTTGCTGATCCTCAGCTTTACTCTGATTAGCATTCAGATTAGGATTTTTTTTTTTTAATTTTTCTGGAATGAGTTTGAAGCATTGTTTCCTATGTGAGACATGGAAGGTTATTACTGGAGATCAAATTCTTACTTTGATCATTTTTTTTCCTGTTGAAAAGTAGATATTTTTCTGGATGACCTTTCTTATTTGACAGTAAAGCAAATTAGACAGTCAGTTCCATGATGCAAAAGGCATGGAGTTTTTTGGTGTTCAAAACTGCAGTGTGTCTCAACTGTCTAACATGATTTTAGAGACTGAAAGAAAATGAAGTCCCAGTTCAAATTACCTGACATGACATTTAGAAGATCATTCTTAGAGCAGGTACTCCAGATCCATAGATATAATAAAGTGATTAAAACCCAATCTCTTATGAAATATTACCACAGTGCA
Organism: Irena cyanogastra; assembly: GCA_013397155.1. NCBI lineage: Eukaryota > Metazoa > Chordata > Aves > Passeriformes > Irenidae > Irena > Irena cyanogastra. Next base: position 13,723 of record VWZV01005541.1, on the reverse strand, counting down.
GCACAGTAACAGACCCTGTGCATTTCATCAAGGGAAGAAGGCAAGACCCACAAAATTTGGTTTGATTCCACTCACAACAAAGTTCTTAGGAGATATAGGCAGAAATCCCTAAAAATATGCTGAAGGTGAGTTCAAAAATTATTATTGATACTTCTGGAGTTCAGTGTTCACCATGACACACTGACTATTGAACAAAATCCGTGACAATGAATTTACCAAGCTTCTCTTGGGAGCTCTTTTCATTCTTTCCTTTATCCCCTTTTAACCGTCTGGAGCAGAATGTACTTTCTGTCATAAAAGAGAAATCAAACTGTTTCTGGCTGTGGCCAGAAACTCCTACAGGGTAAAGAGAGCTGATCCAGCCTTGGCCAGATGGTGAAAAGCTTCTCCCAGGTCACGATCAGTTGTATCACAGCACATTTTCCTTCTGCCAAGGCACTGCTGTGCTCTGTGGGAGCAGAAGGTGAGGTGGTGTCACCTGCTCAGGGGGCCCAGGCTGATTTGCAGCAGCTGGAGAGGTGGCTCAGAGCCTTTAGCAGAGGATTTTCCCCCTGCTATGTGCAGCAGAAGGTATTTAGGTGTTCAGGCTGGGCGCTGACCTGGGAAGATTTCCTTACATCCCGCTGCAGCTGGATTCACACCTGCCTGCGGAAAGCTGACAAAAACAAAGACAACAAGATGAGCCTGAAAGAGCTCAAAGACTTCCTGAAAGAAGTGAACATTGAAGTCGATGACTACCATGCCAAGAAGATTTTCCAGGTAATGGGAGCGAGCAGGAAAAGGCTTTGCTGTTGGCTGAGGTCAGGGTGTCCCACAGCTTTCAGCTTGGGTTGGAGACCTCAAATGAAATCCTGGCTTCTTTTCTTGTACCAAGGAAGGACTCTCAGGTTTTGGTGCTCAGTAATTTATTGCTCAGAATAATTGATTCCCACTAAGTTAGGCCAGCACAATGCTTTTGATGAGGGTGGGTTAAGATCTTTCTTCATAATCAATGCCTAATTTTGCCATGAAGCAGAAAATGAGATGCAAACATGGTTAATGCAAGAAAAAGGGAAACAAAGTTGAAGTCCTGGGGATTTCAGGAGTTTTGTGTGCCACAACTGCATGTAAAGTGCCCAAGTCTGGCTGAATTTTGTTTGGTTACAATTGTGAACCCAGATCCCCACCTTCTCAGAGGAGGGGGATGCAAAGTGACAGGTATAAACAAACAAACAAACAAAACAAGTGCAAATTAAGAAAAAAAACCTTTCCAGATTCGTGATAGACATGTAACATTGCACCCAAGCCTGGACTAGTCTGATTGATTTAATACTCCCAAGGCATATTTAATCTGGTCAGGGATGTACACTTCTAAATTCTCAAGATTCAGCTTGCTGGCTGAGCCTATCAGAAGATAAGAAAGGGATGAAAATTTCTCTGTTTTTAAGCTTTGGGTTTCTCTCTAGAGAATCCATCCTGCTGAGGTGAGATAAAACATCTGGATAATTTCCAAACTTCCATCCTGTCTGAAGCAGGATTTGAATTAATGTGTGTGCAGTTTCAGAAATTTTTTTTTCTGATCAGTGGTAAACACGTGGGTGGTTTTGGGCACCAGGCAGGAGTTCTCCTGCTCCTCTGTGTGAGCAGGCAGCCTTCCCCCAAAGGAAGTTTCCTTATCTTTGCTTTATAGCAGGAGTTACTCCCTGGTAACTCCTCAGGAATTAGGGGGAAGGTCGCCAGCAGGTCTTAAAGAATTCCAGCTCACAAAATATTCCAATTGTACTGCCTGCTCTGGCTGGTGTATCCCTTTGTTCCCAGGAAGATCCTGGAAGAGTGGGAATGAGGCTGGGAATCCACTGGTTGAGTTGCATGTCTCCACTGGCAGAAGCTGCCAACACTTCCTTTGCAGCCTGTGCAGGTGAAGCCAGCAGGGAGCAGGGTGTGAATCTCCTCATCCTAAGGGATACATCTCACAGATAGGAGAGGAATCACTTCCACATCTTCACACATCAACCACCTGAAAAAATTGAAAAAAATCACCCTTGGTTTTTGTTGGTTTTTTTTTTTTTTCAAATTTTACTTTTTTTTTATTTTAGAGGCACAGTCTCCTCTTATTTAATGGGCCTCTTCTGCTGTCACAATAGTTACAAGGGAGCTATAGGAGAGGAAACTTGATGAAATTAATCCTTTTTGCTGAAAGGCTCCGAGTAATTGCTAACCCTTGATTCAACCCATTGAAATGCAGGGAGTTAGTTGAAGTACCATCATTAGGCAAGTAATTGTTAAGTTTGCTGTATAGCCTGGAAAGAGAGGCTCTTTGGAGGTTAATTCAGATCTCCTGAAGGCTGATTTGCCTCCAGGAAGGGTCTGTCTTGCTCCTAAAGCAATTACATTTTCAGTTTGCATCCTGCCTCAGCCTAGATGGACTAGGGCATTACAGCCTATTAAAGGGTGAACTTTTCTGTCTCAGAGAGTTTTTCTTCATTTAGTCACAGGAAGGAGGGGTGATCAGGGGCTCAAGTGGGGCCTGCAGGGCATGTTCTCACATTAGTTTTGCCTTTCATCACATGACTCTGTGTCCACATCTAGGCTTGAGACACCTGAGTGAAACATATTGCAATACAACCAGAAATGATCATTGATCATTCCTGTCATTGCTCACTTCATTTCAACCTGAATATTCATTCTGATGCATCAGAAAGGTGTTTTTGCTGGCAGGCCAAGGGTCATTCAGGACTCATGGCTTGTGATGCATACCTCGGAGGTAAAACCCAGTATTTTGGGTTGAGATTCTCTTTCTAGTTTGGACCTCTTGTAGCCAAAGCAGAAGGAACCCACTTTTATCCTGTGCACCTATTCTGTCCTGGAGTTTGACTCTGGTGCCAGTGCTATTGTCCTGTTTTCATCACAGCCTTTGATGGCAACTAAAGAACAAACTTCCCAAGGCACACCACTTAAAATGCCAGTTTTCTTGGAGAAATATCTTGTCATTTTCCCTGTCATGTCTTAAAGAAAAGAATATTTGTAATTCACAACATCCCTGCTGTCTCCACCAGCTGCTTTCCCTCTTTATATTCCTTTTGCAGTTGCTAAGCATCATGCTCAGCTTAGCTTGAGGAATCTGCCAGACCCACAGGATCATAGACATGGAAGGCAGTGAGGAAAAGGCAGTTCTTGAACTCTCAAACCTATTTTGGAAGTGTTTGTAGCACTGAGCACGTCACATCCCATCCCTGAGATGAGCCCGTAGCTCCTACCCAGCAGGTTCTGAAGTCAGGGCAAGTTGAACTCTTTTTTTCTGTCCCTTCAGTTTGTGAAATGCTAGGCATCATGATAATGTTCTTTGGTTTTATATGTGCTCCATAAACAGATAGTGAAGGATTTGCAGGCGATGAAAGTCCCTCCTTATCATCTTGGGACACTGCCAAAGCCACCGTGGCCATCACTGAGATCACTGGCAGAGCTAGGCTGAGATTGGTGTGATTACTGGTTAAACTAAGGCAGGCATTTTCATCATAAAAGCCAGGAAAATACCTCTGTCACAGGGGCTCAAAGATGGAATGCAATTTAATTCCTCTGGTTTGACAAGTTGAAGAATTCTGCTAGGAACAAACAAGGAAATTAATATCAGGATTTGGCACAGGAAAAAAAATAGTTTCTGATGAAAAATTGAACTTGGGAGTATTTAAAATAAAATAGAAAAACTTGTTATTGGAAAAGCTGTGTCCTTGAGGGAGACATTAACATGTATATCTCAAGCTCCCCATCTTTTATGGTCAATCAAGTCCTTGGCTGTGGTGCTCTGTCACAGGTGGTATCTACTGGAAAAGTTCAAACCCCAGAGGAAGATGGAGAATCTGAATTACAGTTCCTTGTGAGAAGATTGTATCTGATTTGAAATCTGTGGGGGTTTTGTTACGTGGCAGGTTTTGGATGAGAATGGAAAATTTCCATGGACAGGTGGATTTTTTCACGCCTAAACATGCACATGTTTAGCAGTTGTGGGGGGTTTAAGTTGTTTTTGATGCCATCTTTGCAAACAGCCTTACTGTGAGTCTTGACAGCCTCTTGAGGTCTGAGCCCCTAAGGTCAAAAGGAGGGTTCTTTTCACTTAACTTCCTGGATTTTTGGCTATACTCTCTATCATTATTTAATAGAGTTAATTGTTTCCCTTTACCCCTCCTGAGATTAAAAATTGCATTTCTTTTGACCCTTGATTTGTGCTTGGATTATTTTGAGCTGTCCTGACCGAAGCACACCACGTGGTGGAACTCAAGGCTGGTGCTTTTGAGCACACTGATAATGCATAAATACCAATGACTGTAACTGTTTTATGACTATTGGCCTTGTCAATGAGAACCATTGTCATTGACCACGTGCTCCTCACTCGCTGGCCAGTAACTCTCTGCAATTATTTTGTGTTCTGCGTTGTGTAGCCCTGGTGCAGATTACGGCTGGCCTATGCCAGAAGGAAAGAAGGTTTTCACTCCTTCTCCCCTCTACGTTTACAGCACTGTGACAAGTCCAAAACAGAGGCTCTGGAGGATGATGAGATAGAGGAATTTTACAAGATACTGACAGAGAGGAAGGAAATAGACAGCATCTTCCAAATGTACTCGGACCCAGAAGGGTTCATGTCCTGCCAGAACCTGGTGAGGTTTCTCTATGAGGTGCAGCAGGAAGAAGATGCTGTTGTTGCTGCCCCTGCCTTAATTCAGAGATATGAGCCCAACGAAAGAGGTAGGTTGAAAACCCTGGCTGGTTTGCTTCAGAATCTTGCTTTTTTTGATGAACTATGAATTGCATTGCTGCTGCTTTCTTCTGCAGTTGTGTGTATTGTTTTCTCCCCACAGCTGCTTCTAAAACACCACTCTCCTAGGGGAACATTAACAGCTCTAGGAGAGGAGGGGCTGGGAAATCTCTCTCTTCAATTTTATTTTGGAGGACTGAACAGCAGGAGAGGGATTGATACAGGTTTGACTAGAGGATGATGAAAATCCTGAGGGAAAGACTCAGATGGGTTATTCAGATGCCAAGACCTCATGTGGCTTTTCAAGGCTGAGAATGTAGCAATACTTGTGTTCTCCAGAAGCTGGAGTGGAGGCAGATGTCCTTGATGGTGGGCACCTGTAAAGCCATCTGCAGATGAGATGTCTGAGTAGAGGCCAGGGAGGTGACAGCTGTTTAGGAGGCAGACACTGAACTGTCTGTCTGCTCAGATTGTGGGTGAATCATCAGTCTGGAGCACCTTGGAGGATGTGTTCAAAAAGCCAACTCAGAATCGTGGGCTGGATTTCCACTATCCTGCTATTCCTTCAGGAGAGGGACAAGGTTTTGCAGCTGTCAGGCTTTAGGATTAGACTGAGATCTAGTTCAGTCCCTCAAAATGGGGAGTAATTTTGTGTTTCCTCTTTGCAAATCGTATATTTCATTGGATAATCTAGACAGGATTTATCTGGCTGTGTTTAGACATCTGACAGCTTCTCTGGGTTGGCGCAAAGAAACCTTGAAATGCTCAAACAGAGATTTTCACGCTGTAAATCTCTAGAGACAGATGAGGTAAGGTCTGTCTTTGACACTTTCACGATGTTATCAAGGACGGTGAGTGTCGTAAAAAGCCGCGCTTGTGAAGGGGCTTTAAAATCATTTCCAGGCAGCTGAAGGTGTCATCCTTGTCTGGAGAACATCCATGTCTTTGCTTTTACTGAATGCCTGGGGAGCACGTTTTGCCTCTGGGATCTCCTGGAGAGCAGAGGCACCGTGGTGAAGGTGGGGGCACGACCTGGTGGCATCTCATTTTCAGTCTGGGGTTTTCTGTCTGTTTGCCTGGCAGCCAAGAGGGGCAACGCCATGACCAAGGATGGTTTCCTGATGTACCTGCTGTCAGATGAGGGGAACATATTCAACCCCTCCCACCGGAAAGTCTACCAGGACATGACCCAACCTCTCAGTCACTACTTGGTGTCATCCTCACACAACACCTATCTCATGGAAGACCAGATCACAGGGCCGAGCAGCACAGAGGCCTATATCAGGTAAAGAGTGTGTGTTTGTGTGTGTTTGGGAGGTTAACCTCTTCCTTTCAGAAGGCATGAGTGTCTATGCTGGTGGATGCAAGGGAACAAGAAGCAATCTCCCACCAGACCAGGTAACATGGGCTGGGCCATGTTTCCAGGCTGAGCTGTTTCCAAACCAGGTTGGCTGTGCCCTCCTTTTCACAGCTCTTTGACCTGAGTCTCGTCTGGTGTCCACCTCTGTGTAGGATGTACAGTTACTACATTTGGAAGCAGTATAAAATACCTGCAGTCACATGGAGGCTGGACTGCAGCTCTCTGGCCTGGTGTTTTCAGAGCATGATGTTGAGGGGGTGTTGCATTCCCCAAAATATGGCATGAGAGAGTGCAAGGAGCTTACAAGGTGGAAACATTCCTGGGATAGAGCTGCAGGTCTGGGAGGAGCCAAAATGGTGCACAGTGTCATGGTGCTTATGCTCTGTACTGCCTTTTGGGAGAGGCCCGTGGCAGGGACTGTCCCCACAACCATGCTGGGCTTTATTTTGGAGAGTCCTAGTTGGAGCAATCAAAAAAAAAGAGGTGGGGTATGAGCTGGTGGAGCAGGGTGAGTGATCAGCAGAACTTACACCTGGTGCCTTTTTAGCATCTCAGATATTCCTACAGCACCCCTGCACTGAGCATGAGACACTGAGCCTGTGTCTGCCTTTAGCAGGGACTGATGTCTCATGGCCAGATGGGTGCAGTGACCTTTGGTAATTTGCACACTCACCCTACTTTACTCCTTGTTTTTATCAGGCGAGACAGTGTTTCCTTAGGAGCCAGTCAATGGCTGCAATTCTGCCTTTGTTTATGGCTTACCTTATCTCAGGAGCAACCACTGACTGGAGTCACAAGGTCAGAAGTTCTGAGAGTGAAATCTGGCACAAGTTACTTCTCAGTAGCTCTTTGAATTCATCTTATAGTGTTAAAATTATAGATGTATGTTTGAGTTGTATCAAAAAAAAAAAACCAACCAAAAACATGGTTCTGGAACAGGTTTCCCAGAGATGCTGTGGATGCTTCATCCCTAGAAGTGTCCATGGCCAGGTTGGACAGGGTTCTGAGCAGCCTGGTCTAGTGGAAGCTGTCCTTTCCCATGGCAGGGGGTTGGAACTGGATTTAAGGTCCCTTCCAACCCAAACTATTCTGTGATTCTGTGATTCTATTGCAATGAGTTAAAGGATTGTATAATCTGAAATGTTTAGGGAATTACCGTAAAAGACACGAGATCACCTCCTAGATAAATGGGGAGGAATCTACATTTGAAAATAAATTGAAATGGAAGCATGGGTATGTAGAGTAGGAAGTTCACATGGAAATTCAGTCTGTAGACTTGTTTTAGGAAACTGGCCCTCAGCAGTCTCCTCAGCTGTGGTGGAGATCCCATAGCTCCCTCCCCTCTCCCAGCTCTGAGGATTCATCCCTCATGTCATGCCAGATCTAGATGAAGAAATCACATCATCTAAGCTTTGTGACCTGGCTTCTAAGGCTGACTGTCATTCTTCCACTGCAGCCTCTCTTGATTTTCTCTTTTCTTCACCACCTTTTTGGGGAAGGGCTTGGGGCACAATCATCAGCGTCCTTTCTCATCTGGCACTCACCATGTCTTATTCTTTGGATAATTCTACCTTGGACTTTCACTACCTTATTTCTCAGATCCTTCTGTGCTTTCCTTGCTCAACCTTGAGCTCTCTTTGCTGACACTGACTTCCCCTGATCCCATCCTTGATCTGCTTTCCTGTTTTTCCAAGCTCCTTTCTTCTCCCTTGCTCCTGAACTTCCCTCCAGTCTTCCCAGGCAGCGCCTGTGCCTGATGTACCCTCGCTTGGAGATGGAGCAGAAGGTGTAGAACCCAACCAGGTCCCTTCTTTGTTTCCAGAGCCCTCACCAAAGGCTGTCGCTGTGTGGAGCTGGATTGCTGGGACGGCCCCAACTCAGAGCCCGTCATTTATCACGGCTACACTCTCACCTCCAAGATCCTCTTCAGCGATGTCATTAAGGCCATCAAGAACTATGCATTCCAAGTAAGGATGAGGGACTTTTTCTCACGTGGCACAACCCAGGACAGGCAGTAGAGCTCTTCCCTCCCAGCAGAGAGCAGAAGCAATGACAGCTTCACTTCAGCATTTCTCATGGACAAGATGTGTCCTTCTGTCTGAGCATCCATGCTCTGCTTCCTGCAGAGATCCATCCCTGGGGGTTGCTGGACAGGGAGAGCACCATCTGAGGATGGGTTGAACCTGTGCCAGCACAGCTGCATCCTGGACCCCACTACAATGAAAATGATGTTCCTAATCTTGAGCATATCTGGTGGGAAACACCAGCAAGCCCATGGTTTGTGTGGCTTTGATGTCTCAGGGTCTGTTTCTTGTTTAGAGGAACCCATGTGTGTGTTTTGGATGTGAAGGACTGCTTTTATTCTGCTTTAAAAGGGATGGACAGGGCTGGAGTCTTGTATGGCAGCAGGCTTCAGAAAATCTTAGGTCTGTCCAGACTCACTGGACTCTGCTGTTTTCCTTCAGTGCACTTGGGAGCTGGTGTCAGGTTTTGTTTGGGGCCATAAAGGAGTGACAGTGTCAATAAAGACAATGCCTTCAGCACACAAAATGACCTGAGGGGCACAGAGAACCAGCTCAGGCCTGTGCAGGAATGGAACAAGGACTGATATCACTTAAGGGTTTGAGCAAACCCTGTGGTTTCAAAGCCCTCTTCCCAGTCCTTCCTCTGAAGGTGGGTAGGAAGGTGCTCTAGCCCACAGTGCAAGTGGAGAATGGAGGCACAGGGAGTGCCCAGAAAGTCTGTGAGAGGCAATCCTGACCCATCCTGGTACCTTCTCCATTGGACCATCATCTCTGGAAGGCATCAGCACAGATCTGAGTAACTCCTGCATGGTTACATTTGTCCATTTTAAACAAATCCTCGCTTTAGGAGAATATCAGACCCTCCTGTTGGCACATTGATTCCCAGAGAGAGCAGCACTGGGGCTCATACCAGTTGCTGTAGAGTGGTGAAACCACAGAGATCACTGATGGTGTGTGTTGCTGTCTTGTTCCAGACCTCACCATACCCCGTCATCATCTCCCTGGAGAACCACTGCAGCGTGGACCAGCAGAAGGTCATGGCCCAGCACATGACCACCATCCTGCAGGACATGCTCTTGGTTGCCCCAGTCGATGGAAACAAATCCCAGTTCCCCTCCCCAGAGGTAAGCAAGGCCACTCCAGCATTTTCTGCCTTCTGAGGGTTGGATAAGAGGGAAGTTTTTCTTCTTGCTGAGTGCAAAGCTCGACATTCAAGGGGGAAAAACACTGCAAGTAGCCTTGCAGTTTAATATACCTTGAAGGTGTATTAAACACAAAGTGTCCTGCCATTGGGAGTGTCCTGGGGTAGTCACTGGGAGTGGCCTGGGTTGGTGGGGATGGAGATGTCCATGGAGGAAAAAGGGAAGCAGGAGGCTGCCTGGAGATGCCTCTTTTATTCCCAGGAATCAGGGCAGCTGTCAGGCTGGGAGCTGAGCCCTGCCTTTGCAAGAGGAAAGAGATACAGAGCACTCAACAGTGGTTCACCTCTATAAAATCATTAGCTGACAGAAAAAACTGGAAGTGGAATCTTGATATGAAAAATGTGTCTCCAAAACAGGAGCCAAAAGGAAACATTAATCTATTTCCACCCATATGGTTTGTGCTTGCTTTCTGTCTTTCTTTCTTTCTGTCTTTCTTAGCACTTTGCAGAAACAGACTTCTGTACAGTTAGCTGCAGTTCCCTTTAAATTGCATTTCTTTGCTCACTCTCCAAAACTTGGATGAACGTTCCTAGTCAGAGCTGGAAGGAGTTTGTGGGTGAGATAAAGCTGGCAGTCAGCAGGGGAGAAAGGAGAGGAAAACAATCCACTCAGAATATCTTCTGTGTTTGTTCTCCCTCTTCCTTTATCTCCTTTCCCTTTCTGACTTTCCTCTTTTGTTTGGGAGTGTCATGCCTCATTTGATACAATGCCTGGCACAGGGGGAAGCTGCTCTGGGCTGGTCCCTGAGCTCCAGGGCAATAAATTAGGATGAATTGTAATTTTTACTGCTGCTGCTTCAGCAGGACCTTGGCTCTGGCACAGACAAGGTGCCTCCACTGGAAGAAGTGACTCTCCCAGGGTGAGGACACTCCCAGCACAGAGATCAATCTTTGCAGGCTCTTACTGAGTTGGAAAAATACGTCTTCAGTGTCCCCTCCTGGCTTGCTATTTATCCTGGTGCAGGATCAGGAAAACTGCTGCTGGCTTTTCAGCTGGTGGCAGTGATAGGATGAAAGAAAGGAGGAACACCAAGCAAAGCAATGTGTGATTTGTGAGTGTAAGGGGATGACCCCAACTTCCCAAAGATGTTTTTTTTCCATGTCTATACTCATCTAACCTCCTGACTTTGATTGCCAAAAAGACACATGGCCCAGCTGAACACAATGCCCAGATCTTCCCTAGGGAATGGATTTGGGCTGATCTGCTCCATTGCAGGGATTGATCCATTTACTTTAAACAGAGAAAAATTGCCAACGTTGCAACACCTATCCTTCTCCTTCTGGTACTTTTCCTCTGCCTTCTTTCTGTGTGAAGTAGGACACTGCAAAGGACTGAAATGCTGATTTTTTTCGGGTGTAAAATATATTGAAACTGAAACATAAGGGAAAAACAAACAAACAAACCAGGAACCTCTTGGCTTTCCCCTCCCTTGTTGACATGAGGAAACCCGGGACAACAAAGTATTTTTTATATCAGGAAAAGGGTGGGATCTGCCACTGGGCAAAGGGCTGGAGGCTGTAAACACAAACAGTCGAAGGATTGCTGCCGATTGTGTCAGCAGGGCAACGTCAGTATTTAAAGGAAGATTGGCACGGTTTTATTTGTGCTAACGATCCACACCACAGCCCGGGGCAGGAGTCTGATTTATTAGGCTCCATTCAGGAGCAGTGTTGGGCTACACAGATTATCTAAATATCTCCCCCAAGCTGCTGTCTTTAGGTTCCAGTAGTGAATTGAAGGCTGTTGGATGGAAGGCCAAAAGCCACAAAAAGGCTCCAGGCAGCACCAGGGTGGTAGGGAGGAGCTGATCCAGTCTCTGCTGATGGTGGGTTGTTGCCCTTCTGTCCCATCCCTGATCTGCACAGGGCCCCTTGGCCCTGTCCCTACTTCCCAGCTAGAAATGCTGCAAAGTCACAGTCCTAGAATGAGACTAAAACTTATCCTAGTGTCTGAATTACTCAGTGTATCCAGTGTGTCTGAAACCCTTACAGTTCTTTGTTCCTGCAATTCCTTGTTTGTGAGGACAGTGGCTTTGGGCATCACCCACACATTTTGTGTCAATGTGGCTTCAGGTCCATCTGCACATCTCTGTTTCTCCAACCTTAGCCCAGCTTGTGTCAGTCTTGCCTGAAGTTCTTGAGCTGAGTTTCCTTCAGTCCTCCAAAACCTCCTTCAGAAATGTGTTTCTTCCCCTTTCCTGGAGACTCTCTTCATCCTCTGGTGCCACTCATTGCTGGTGCAACTCTTCATTCTGCAGCTGAAAGACATGCACAGATGGAGATGTGACACCAGTTAGTGCATCTGATCTGCACATCTCCTCATGAATGTGACCATGTTGCTCCTCACAGCTTCTGAGAAATCTGCAGAGGTGGATATCCTCATCCTGATGGTGGCAGTGCTCAGACCCTGTCTATCCGTGTACCTGCGCACTTCACTTAGGGCTCCTTTGGAGAAACAGAGGAGTTGGAGGTGTGCTCCACCTCCTCCTGAGAGTTTGTCCAAACAGAGGAGGAATCACACCCTGGGAGTGTTTGGTTTTCTCTGTTGACTCTAAAGGAGCTATTGAAGCCACAGAAAGTTTGTTGAGGTGGATCACTTTACAAATCTTCCATTCCCACTGAGATGAAAACTGGAATTCAAACCTTGCTGTGGCTCTCAGGTTGCTCCTAGGGACAGGAAGCTTTCAGGTAGGATGAACCTGTGTATGCAGATCTTTTAAAATCATCTGCTCATTACAGCTCTGCTGCTTCTGATAAAATCAAAGCCTTCCTTTAAGATGGTTTCCATATCCCATTATTGTCAGAACCATTTCACCTGCAGAGCTGAGCTTGTTCAGTGTGCAGTGGAAAAGGTGGGAAAGCAGATGAGCTCCACTTCAGGGGGACTAAGGGATGCCATTTATAGGGCATGTGAAGAAGGGCAAGAGTTGCATCTGTTCCAGCAGCCACTCCACTGTGTGTTCTCAGTGGAGTCCAATGTCCTTGAAGCCTTTCCTGAGGTTGTACTCCACCTTGGGCTTCCCACGGACAGGTGGAATGGCTTTATGGCCTACTTGGAGAACATTTATTGAGTATTTCAGCTATTGCTTCCTCCTAAGACAAGGGATCTGCTCAGCAGACCTGAACTGATGAGCTGAGTGTCTTTTGCCTCAGGCTAGAAATACTTAATATCACATGAAGGGGAACCAAGAGAGATGGAGCAAGGGCACGTGTGTGTTTGTGACTGTCTGTATCAGCTTATTTAAAACCTCAGTAAAGAAGATAAACTGTCAGAGTTAGGACTTTGCTTCCTCTTCAGGGGGGATTCACTGCAGTGCTATTACAGGATAGCACCTTTTGCAGGAAATGGGGATGAAAATGCCTCTTTTTGGGGTGAGTCTCACCCCTTCTTCTGACAAATAAGCAAACTGATTTCCTCTGAGTTAGGTGGCACATGGGCTGCTCTCCCTTGTAGGCATAGGAGCCTACAGTGTCCTGTGCCCAGGGGGAGCAGCTGCACCATAGCCAGGATTTCCCAGAGGAACCACAGGCTAGACAGGATAACAGCAGCACTGGGGACCTGCTGCTGGCAGGAATGGAATGGGCTGTGGTGAGGAGACGCAGTGGAGGCTGTGTTGCTGTGCCTTCTCTCATGATGTTCTTCAGCCATGCAGGATTGGTCTGTGCCAGGAATTGCACCTCCCACTTGCTGTGCAGGCTGCGTGGGGGTGATGCCTTGAGAAGGCTGACCTGGAACAGGGGCTAGACAGAGCTAAAGAATGAAGTAGGGATTTATAAAAATGCCTGTACACCTTGGGCAGCACAAGAGCCCAGCCAGGGCTACACCCAAGATGAACCAAAATGGTCACAAAATTGATGACCAGTCACAGAGTCTCACACTTTTGTAAGTTCTGGTCCATTTACATATTGGGGTTAATTGTCCAATTACAGCTTTAGGTTATGAAGTCCCATCCTTGTTTTCTCTCTTCCGTTCACGCTGTTTATGCTCTTGGGCCTGAAACTTGTATTGGTTGTCCTTGGTCCCCAGCTAGAGAAGGAATTGTTTTGTCTCCCTACTCTGTGAAGAGAGCTCACCATCCCTTAATATGAAGCCCAGAACCACACACCTAGGCAGCACAGAATCTGAAAAATACTAAAGCTAAAACTTAAGGCATCATTTACCCCCCTTTTAGAGGCTTGACAAGGCTTAAAAAGCTTATTACCTGCTGGTAATTAAGAATCCAGCAGGCTGCCCCAAATACCTTATCCTTATTTCTGCACTGCTGAGCTGTGAGGGCAGGCAGTAACATTTCTTGTGGGGCATCAGAAAGCTGAGGCAGATAATATATTAAATACCAGGATGGTATCTGCAGCCTGCAGGGGACAAGAGGGGCTGCTCTCAGCCTCTCCTGATGCCTTGAGAAGGCTGA
>VWZV01005539.1:805118-1030848 GCA_013397155.1 Irena cyanogastra | reverse complement strand
GAGGAGAGGAGAGGAGAGGATTCTGACATACTCTGAATTTATCCTCTGGAATCCACTAGACTTCATGTATTTTCATGTACATCCTGCATGTGATCTAAACACTTCAGGTTCCCCTTGTAGTCCATAGAGAGTCAAGTCAGGAAATTATTCACCTGTCTTCAGATATCTTATGCAGGATGAGATTATTTACTCCCTAAGAATACCTCTTTCCTTCTACTTTTTGAAAAAGGGTAGCAAACACTTGTTTTTCTATGGAAGAAATGTTTACCTTTTGGTCAAATGAACTACATCTACACTTCTGAAAACAATAAATTATTCAGACTCCAAATCACTGATTGCTTTTGAGAAAAAAAGAATGCAATAAACCAAATCTGCTTCCTCTCAGATTGGTAGCAAGCCTCTATTTAACCAAACCAAAGCCTTACACATTTAAGATGACCAAAAGATGATGTTGGAAATCCAGAAATTTCATTGTATTGAAAAAACTCAAACCCTACCCCAACTTGTACAGGTATGTTTAACAATAAGATGTGGAGGATCCAGAGAAAGGCCCCAGAAATGATCCAAGGGCTGGGAAGGCTGCCCTGTGAGGAAGGGTTGAGAGAAATGGGTTTGTTCAGCCTTGAGAAAAGAAGGCTTAGGGGAGAACTTACCACCATGTTCCAGTATTTAAAGGGTGGCTACAAAAAAACCTGGAGCCTCTCTTTTTCCAAGTCACAGGAGAAAAAACCAAGGTGTGATGGGTACGAGTTACTCCTGGGGATGTTGTGACTGGATACAAGAGGAAAATTTTCACAATGAGAAAAATCAGCCACTGGAATAATGTCCCTAGACAAATGGTGGATTCTTCAGCTTTGAACACTTTTTCAAATTCAGCTAAACAGAGTCAATCTTGTCCAGACTGTTCTTTTGCCAAGAATGGTTGGCAAAGATTACACTTGTGGTCCCTTCTAATCTGATATTTCATGATTATGCGATTCTATGATTCTGTGTTTTTATGTAATGTAGTTACCTTTCATTCAAAACAGTTTCAACAGAGATTTCAAAGGACAGAGCTATTCAGCTGAGAGCAAAAATAAGCACATACTTCATCCCTTTGAACCTAAACTACTACAGTGAAATCCAGCTAATGTGACTTAACATTTGAGATTCACCATTCAAAGCTTCTCACCCAGATTTTAATAGAAAAGCAACCAGAAGGACACATTGAAAATGCAAGGATAGAAAGAGGTCAATGAGAAGCAGTTCTAAATGGCATGGCCCCTTTTTTTTCTCAGTATGCTTCCTGTCAGCATGCAGTTAGGGAGGCAGAAATGGAACTAAAGTAAAATAAAATGTAGAATTTTTTTAACCATAAAATAAGACACTAAAGCTTCAGACAAGTGAAGAGGAAAAAATTAATTCTTAAAACTCTTCCAACACAAAAATAATGTAGTGATTTTGGTGGTTAAAATGAGGTTTAAATTCCCTAAGAGAGAAGTACATGACAAGGACAGAGGCTTTTATGTTCAGCTATCCTGATTTTGGCAGTGATGGAGTTGATTATTTTCCTAGTAGCTGGAACAGTGCTGTGCTTGAGATTTAGAATGAGAATAATGTTGACAACACTCTTATGTTTCAGTTGTTTTGAGCAGGGCTTGCACAAGGACTTTTCATCTCCTCATGTCGCCCTGACAGAGAGAAGGCTGGAGGTGATGAGAAGATGAGAGGGGACACAGCTGGGACAGCTCACCCCGAGTGGCCAAAGGGATATCCCAGACCATGTGGCATCAAGCTGACTAGCAAAACTGGGGGGAGTTGGCTGGGGATGGCAGCCACTTTCCTGGGGACTAGCTAGGCATTGGTCAGTGGGTAGTGAGCAATTGCACTGTGTTTTGTCTCTACCTTCGTCATTGCTCTTACTTTCCCTTCCTTTTCTCTCCTTTTAATCTGTCTTCATCTCAGCCTATGAGCTTTGTATTTTTTCCTATTCTGTCCCCAATCCCACCACAGGGAAAGGAGAGAGAAGCTGTAGGGTCTGAGCTACTGCTGGGTTAAACCACGACACAAGCCAGAAAAGCACTTGAAAATTAGGGCATTCCAAATTGTTTCAAGTAAGAACTGTAATGGTGACATCAATAAAAGAAAAAAGTCACACCTAAAATTGGAAATTTCCAAGGATAGAAGCTTGTTAAAAGAAGAGTATTTAAAGACAAGAGATGTAGAACACAGTATATGGGACTAGATTAGATAATAAACTTTTAAAATATTATCTAAATGCATCTTTTGTGAAAAACAGCACCACAATGTAGGACCTTGAATTCACACAATTTTTTTTGTTACTCATTGATATTCAAAACTCTGCATAGGAAACCTCCTGCCTCAGATATTTCAGGTATGAAAACTAGCCCAAAATTTCTGACTGGAATTATACTATCTGCAGTTTGCTCATAAATCACCTGGCAAGGGACAATATCAATTTTCGCTTTATGAAAAATATATAGTAATGAGGGAAAATTAATGAATGAGTCATGGTTTGAAGGTAATCCATCTAAACTATTCAACAAGAAACCCTATGAGATGAGGACACCTGAAAGTAGTTCACATGCTAACCCTAATCCTAACCCTAACCCTTTCCAAACTGTTAGAAGAGAAAGGAGTAGCTTTCCAGCTGGAATTGGCTACATTTTGAATAGCATTAGCATAATTTGAAGCAGCAGTTTCCTGCAGGCTGGCACAACTGGATGTGGAAAGTTTGCACCCATTAAAGTTCCTGTGAACAGAACAGATCCAGAATCTCAGCCACTGCCAGAATCACAGAGACAGAGAGGAGTGAGCAGGGTGAGAGCATGCAAAGGGCCCATATCCACATTGACTGGCTATCAAAAAGGAGAAGAGGCTAAAAGGAGTCCTTAGGTCACAGTTCCCTCTCTGGAATTTCTAGAGGTTGTGCTGGGCTCCTGCTCCCCTTTTCTCTTTGCTGGGTACCAGCTCTACCCCAACAATGATACATTAACCTTTGATCAGTAGGATTTAAATGAAACACTGGAACGTATAAATGTGATATTAGAAGATGATAAAGAGCCTTGTTATCATGGGGCCATCTTTCTTAAGGGTGGGGGTTTTTTCAGCTTCTTTGCTGTCTGACAAAACCCATCTTAGCCAAGTGATCTTTGTTGCCCAAGCCCACTGAAGACAAGACTGAAGTCTTTTAACATGTAATATGCAGGGAAATTACAGAAAAGCAGCACTTGGGTAAGGAAGGTTTAACTTTTTTTATCATTCTAGATGGAGTTTAAAAGCATAAAATAACAAGAAATAAGGTCTACCAACATCTTTAATAGCTTTTACTGTTTGGAAAAAAACCCACATTTATGTGAAAAAATTATTTAGATGGAAAAAAGTTTTCATAATATATTTTTTTTAAACTAGCAAGAAGTCAATGTCTTCTGCATTTGTACATTACAGTTTAGTAGCAAGAATGTTTGAACAGAGTAGATGTAATTACTGCTCTGAGAGAACTTAATGATTCTTTCTCATAATAAAACAGATATTGGTGAAAGAATATACGTAGTATTTTTTATGTGACTCAAGACCCTTTGTTTTATTTAAGATATTTTAAGGAAAATAATTCAGACTATTTACTAGTTATTGTTTTTGATCAAAAACTTTATTTGACAGAAAATGTGCACACAAAAACCTTTGCATGACAATCTTATATAACACTCTTATGTGTGTTTTTCAAGACGTAGCTGAGACTCAATCCTTGCTTATTCCAAGACATGAAATATCATGGTGGCTCTTGTTAGAATGATGGCTTAAATTCATCATGTAATTAACTTACAAGGAATAGGGAGATTCAAGGAAGGGAAAGTATAAAAGACATTCTCCTTTGCCTTCAGTCTTATTGATCCCTGCTGTCACCCATTCTATGGTTACTTTCATTAGAAGACAGCATCATGTTCATAATACCCTTTGAGTTAAAGGAAATTAAGTAGAAAATAAGAGATGTGCTGGACTAGCAAAAAAACCCAAAACAACCCAACCCTTTTCTTAGCAGCAGAATTCCCTTTCAGTGTAGCACAGTATGTGGACATGGATGATAGAGCAGAAAATGTGCTACTTCTGTATCTTCTATCACCCTAATACCAAAGACACAGCAGGAAAAATTTCCAGTGATCCTAGGAACAAGGGTGTGGAAAAATTACATAAAACTCATTTTTCTCTGCTAGAATTTTTTTTCATTGTGCCTGATAATCCAGTCCCAAAGATGTACAAACTGTGTGGTGTCCAGGATTTCTAACACAGTGATGGCCAAGGTGAAACACTTTTTGGTTCAGCAGAGTGCAGCAGAAATCCTTGGTAAGCATCTAAGGGGCATGAGGACCAGAAGAGTCTTGAACTACTAAAACAGGAACTAATGTCTCATTTTATTATTATTTTATTATTGTTACCTGAAAGGAGAGACTTATAAAGAGAGACTTATAAAACATTATATAGTAAAAAATTCCTAGTAAATCATGGGGAGCAGTTGCCCATGAAACCTCATACCTAGAATTCAGATTTGCTTGGATATGAACCCTGCTGCCTGTGTGTGAAACACACTTTGGAGCAATCATCAAATGGCACTGGTAAGTATTAGTAGGGCATGAAAATGAAAGCAAGAGGGCTGCCAGCCTGCCTGGAGATACTGGCATTAGGATCTGTCTTGCTTTGTCATATTCATTAACAATGGGATGCAGGATGACTAAATGGACCTCAGTGGGATTCTCATATTTCAGAAGGATTGATAGAGTGGGGCCAGCTATGAGAAATGTATACAATTGTGTGATGAAGGATTACCCTGGCATTGCTGAGACATGAGCCCTGCTCCCCTCTCTGGCTGGGAGAGCCAGAGCCCTTCAGTAATTACTGGGAGATCAGTTCTCCTCATCCCTGGACCCTGGGGATTGACTACGGGGACGAGTGTAAAGAGACAAAAAATGACTTTTTTTTCATAAAGTTAATTTACATAACAACTGAGTTTTAATTAATAAAAATAATAATTACTACTAAAGAAAATAATATAATAGATGTCTACATTATTTGTGTTCTTTATCTATGTAAAATTCACATATATTTTAAGACTGCAGGTTTTTATTAAAGATTTTCAGGAAGGCTGTACAGATCTGGAGAGGTTTCCTAGGCAAGCCCAGCAGTGAGCATAAAACACAGATAATTTCATAATTTAGATAATCGTAGCTATGTATAAGCATCTGGATGAATACTAAATTTAACTAATTCTAGGAAATCTTATTTTAATTATGAATCTTTCACTGATTAGTTTATACTTTTGGTTGTTGCTTGTCAGATGATGTTTTTCTCCCTTAAGCTTTCAGACATATATAATTTATGAATGTGTTTTCACCATTTATATTCACTTTTCTCACATGTAAATTGCTAGCTCTGGTAAAATCTATTGTAAAATGATAGCTTAGGTTTCATTTTCTTTACCTGCAAAGTGGAACCATTAATTTTACTGTAAAAGAAGCAAAACGATTTCTCACTAAATAACATCCACAAATATCTTGATGATTCTTAAACATTTTCTAACAGAAAAGCTGCATTGTTTACATCCTCTCCACAAATACAAAGAAGTAACAATTTAATTTAAATATTTCAAGCACATCAACGTGAGATGAGAAATGTGAGTGAGAGAGTGAGTGAAAAATACCACCCATAATTTAGAATTATTTTTATAGTGAAAAGCTGTCCTTTCTATTCAGAGGGAAAATGTTTACTGAGAGATTAAAATAATATTGCTCTCATAAAACTAAAAGCTCTCACTTTTGGCATCTCCCATAAATCCAAGTTTGAGACTAATGCCAAGAAAGGTATTGTTTGTCTCAATCAAATGGAAATGATCAAAATGCCACATTCACTTCTGAATCTTATAGGAATCTCATAAAACTACAACCCCAGCTCATGAAATGGAGGCTGCCAGTTTCATCCTCTTCAGCAGCCTCAGTAGCGCAAGGTAAATGCTCAGGTGCCAAACCAAAACCATTTCGAGGTTTTTAGCGGGTAAACTCCTTAACAGAAATAAAGCCAGGGAGTCTGTGCCATATCACTGCAAAGAGCTCAGGTGCAAGAGCTTCCAGGGCTGTGGATGGCTGACGGCCGGGCGCGGCCTTTGCAGGTGTAAGCTCCAGGCAGTGCTTCCCCATGCCCAGCCCCCCGGGAATGTCCCCACGAACCGGGGAGCGCCGCAGTGACGCCTCCGCACGCTGGTGTGCGTCCTGGGAGAGCAGGCGCTGGTTTACACACCAGAGGGGAATTCCTGCTGGCTTAAATCTCCTCTGCAGCGTCAGTGACTAGCTATGCAGAAACTGCCAACCCAGGGCCTATATATCAAGCTATCCATTCTGACAGCCAGGTTAGGTTAATCATTAAAACTCTGCCTCCCTCCCTCTGAGGGTCTCCGGGGCTTTGTTTAACGCAGCAGACAGATGGCACTGAGGAAATTCAGGTGGTGCGTGATGAGATTTGGGTTTTTTTAATGTGGTTGCTAGAATTTTTCAAATAGATTAAGTTCAATTGTAAATCACTCCTGTTCCCAGGGTTGGAGTCTTTATTAGCCCCCCAGTGCTTGCACTGAAGAATTGATCCTTCAGCAGCAGCAGCACTTGATGGGGGAAGGCAACGCTTTTGTTCTGACAGCTCTGTACACCATCTGTTAGTGCCCTGTGCAAGGAGGCGATACGGTCAAGTGTAGCTGGGTAATTACCCAGCAAAATCTAACCTAGTTCATCTCACCGCCCATAGATAAATTCTCATTTCAGTTTTCCTTGTTTTTCTTTAATCAAGTACGTAACCCACATAGTTACTGCTGACCAACAACGCTACTCAAACCCTGAATGTCACTCTGGCCTATCTGTATCTCTCCCCCTAGCTTTATACCTTTTCCCTCCCTGACAGTCCCTTTTCTGTTGGTCTATGGTTCTGACACTCTGCCAAACTAAACATAATTTTAAGACAGGAGAAAAGGCAAGAAACAGGGTATTAGCTCCCTTCTCCTATGCAGTGTGCAAAGCATGGGCTCCCCCATCACAGTGCAGAAAGAACAGCGTACACAAAATGCATCCCACAGGAAGAAACCTTCCCTGCAGCTTCCAGCTCTTGTCATAGGTGGATTCCTGCTGCCATTTATCAGCCTATCACAGCATGTCTACTTACACTGACTGAGGTGAACACAGAACTTCATTTTAGGATGTAGATACAACAGTAAATTTAGTCTGTGGAGAAAATGTGGCAGGAAAATTACTGTTCCCAGGGAGCAAGGTAAAAAATAGCCCATCATAGGGAATAAAAAATTAAGTATGAACATGAGAAAATTTTATTTACAGATCAAAGATGTCCTGAAAATTCAAGAGAAAATTATGAACTGAAAGGTTTAAGCTTTCTGGCGTCCCAAAGACACCAGCTGAAATGGGATTTCATCCTTCCTTGTGAAGGTCTTGTTTTCAAAAGTATTTTACTGATCAATGATGTTACATTATTGAGTTGGTTTGAAATTATCTATTCACTTTTTAAGAGAATTGTATAAACTCTTACACCTTTGCAAATGATATTTCTTAGTTTCAAACTAGAAAAATTTGATCCAAACCACATTTTTTCACTGTAAAATAAGCCTTATCAGTGTATTGCATTTGAGTAGGTGCATTCGTAAGAGGAAGCCAGTGGCTAAAATCCCAGTTCAGAATTAATATTCACTGTGGGCAAGCACTATCAGAAAGTCCATTTTTGATGAATAGCCTAATGACAAAAAAAATAATGTTTTCTGGGAAGGATTTGTTCTTCAAGGAAGCATTAGAGCCAGGTACTACCTTCTGCAGCATTTGTTTTGAATTCCAGTACGTCTTCAGGTTTGGGGCTTTCTTCCCCGGTGTAAAGATTGTATCCAGGTTATCAGCTTCTACAGTGAATATTTAAACTCCAGGATACCAGTTTGTACAGAGTGGTTTTAAGTGTAGGGAAAATTTAAGACCTGAAACTGGTTGTCGTGGATATTACACAGTTGGATTGTGGTTTTTATTACCTTTAATGTTTTAATTTGTCCTTTTTTCTTCCTATTTCCTCCTGCAGGTATTTGCAAAATATGTCCCTACCTTCTGACTTTGATAGTATCACAAGAAAAGGAAAACAAAATTTAAATTTGTACTGTTTGAGGTTTTCTTACACAGTCTAAAGAAAACTAACTTCTCCAGAAAGTGTTTTAAATGTTTATTATTTATTTTCTGTTTCTTAAAGAAAAGCATATTTATCAATGCACTTGCTACTTATTGACACTGTGAAATATTGAATTATTTCAGTAAAAACATAAATTTTCTGCAAACATACAATTAAGATATTAAGGCCTATGTCTTTTTAACATAAAAAGAAATACTGTGTTATCTACTTTATTTAGTTAAATTTTGTGAACTTGACACATACTAGGGTTAGAGATTACAGACTCTTCAGTAGGTCACCAAGAACCCGCCGCATAATTAGTGTTTCTTCCTCAGATCCTGATTAATTTTACTACTAATTTTTTGCAAGTCTTCCTCATTCCTTTGTGTCTGTTTCAATCTTGTTAAAAGGCTGAGATTAGCTGTTGGAGGAACTCAGGTATCTCAAGAAAAACCGAGTTTAACAAAGCTAAAGGAGGACATGCAAACAGGCTTCAAACAGAAAAGCCTGATTGGGGGAAAAAAAAAGTGGGGAATCATCTCTCTTCACATAGTGTTTGATCAAGAGCTATTATTTTGGTTCAAAAATAGAAAGTAAAATAAATTATTTGTAACTGTAGGATAGAGAATGCTGGACTGAATTGTTGCCAAGCAAGCCATTTTAACACAGGTTAAACAAACAGCCCCAAGGAGCAGACAAGTATTTCTGAGAAAGGATTAGATGATCTTTCCAAGCTGTCCAAACAAACAAAAAAGCCCACAGAAAAAAAATAAGAGAATTAATTTTGTCTACAATATACCAAGTGTTGAGAATATTTCCTTGACTAAAATTACTTAATTTTAAAGCAGACTCCTCCCTTAGGGTAGGAATAGCAAATATTTCATTTTTAGCCTGACAGTGGGGCAGTGGCAGAAAGCAGTCAGGTACCAGGAGACACTGGGCTACTAGGCACTGCAAACAGTTTGCCAACAGGTTAAAGTTTATGCATGATGAGACTATAAATTGTGTTCTTTATATACAGAAGATTCACTGGAAAAAACACATGGCAATTTTATTTCTGGAATAATGTCTTTTTCAGAAGTTTGAGAGACATTAAACAGCCACTGGTTGTTCTATGCATTTTCCCCGTCCCTCAGATGTCACTGAGCCTCCAGCTACTCCTTCTTATTGGAAAATCACATGGTTTGTATGCAGACAGAGGGCAGCTCATATGCAAAGAATAATTTGGCTTTTTGTCAGCCTCCTGTAGAATCATTTGAAAGAACTGTCTACAATTTCTACAAAACCTTTTAAAATTAAATTAACAAATAACCAGCCACATTGCAGCTCTGACTTTAAATTTCTTTATACTTTATTTTCTGCTTTTGCTCATAAAAGAACAATGAGACATGGGAAAATGCAGAACAGTTGTCTAAAGCATTTCACAAATGTCATCTGAATTTGCTTTGCTGTCATTTTGGACTCTTCTTCACTGGCTTGACTAGAGGTCAATGACCAGAGCCTCATCCACTTGGGAATCATGAGGTGCTGTATACTGTAAGAGATATTACTGAAACTGTTATTTCAAAGTGTTTTTTCTGACCAAGAACTGACCAGCTTCTCCTCTGCTAAGTACAGCAAGGCCAGGAAGGCATTCTGGCTTGTTAGCTAGGATGTGATTGAGTGAGAATTTTGAGAGGGATGTTGAAATTTTATCTATTTTGCGATTTATCAAATTACAGAATATTTTTTTCATCTTTGAGCTTCTCCTCTCAAGTAGAGCTGGTTCCTTCTGTTGCTCCTTCCTCTAGCAGTACTTCCTTGCTTATCTCATCTCATACGTCCTTGTTCAGGACTTAATGTTTCCTGTTTCTTGTCTTGTACAGCCTGAATACATTTCTCCTTCTTAGTGTTCACTAAACAGCAGTTTGTCCTTACCAACTGAAATGGTCATAAAGAGTGGAGCAAGACTTGCCATCATTACACTGCAGAATCAACAAAATCTTCGAGAAATCATAACATTTTAAAAAATAATTCCCTTATCTCCCTTCATGAAACATAAGTGAAATCTAATTGATAATGGCAATACATGGCCATCACAGTTCAGATCTTCCTGTGAATTCTATGCATACTCTGTGGTCCAAGGTGTACATGTTCAGTCCACAAGGACTTGATCCATCCAAGCTGTCAATTGACTCTAAGTGGGTTTGAGATTTCTCTCTGGAAGGACAGGTGAGGTCTCTGCTGAGCAATTCTTTGCATATAAGCAATATGGACGATCGAAGACAAGCCTTAACAGCAGGCAGGGAGATGCTCTTTCCTGACTGCTTAGATGTGCCTAATACCTTCTTGGGTGAATTTATGGGCAGTTTATGTTGGAGAAATATGAATAATGCATATGTAGACATATCAAGCTATTAATCTCTTTTCCAAGTTGATTAAGACATAAATTCTATGCAGCAGTCTTTCCCTCTTTAAAGGTCAGGTTACTGATAAATATTTTTTTGCAGAGTTTCTCCCTTTTAACAGAAATTTGAATAATAAATAACAGCAAATGTTTTGAGCTAGTGGAACCGTTGATTTAAATGGAACTGTACTTAATTACAAAAAATAGAAGAGTCAAATGCACATTTTCAGAAATTTGCAGAAACTGTGTTTGTTGGTTTGTCATACTTTTCCAGACATATTAGCTGCAATGACTGAATTTGTGTTATCTTGAGTGGGATCTAGACTGACAAAATTAACAGTGAAATGGCTAGCAAAAAATGAATGGAGAACATGGACTCTGAAATGATCTTTGGTTTTGAGTCTAAAAAAGAAGATGAAGGACAAATATAGTCATTATTTCTGTAGATCAAGAAAATATATTGAAATTCATAGTCAGTCAAGAAGACATGATACTTCAGCACTTAGAAAGAAAATATGACATCATTTATGGAAAGAGGTCATTGAGGCTACTCACATAATGGCTGCAGAAATTAATATTAATCACAAGTTAAGTTAAATGAGTATTACCTATTATTAAATTATAGAGAGCTATTATCACAGTATTTGAGTGCTATTAGTGACTTTGGTCCATAAATTAAAAAAGTTTTGATATCACAGATGAGGAAACTTGGGTAATTGAAGATTAGGTGCCAAAAGAGTTGATCACTTTATTCCCTGGACAAAAGCACCGCAGTAGGTGCTGTTGTCTGAAAGTCTGGACTCAGAAGAGATGCAAACAATTCAGTCTATGGCCAGACTGTTTCCAAAATCCTGGTCTCATATGGCTCCATGGGAACTCATTTCCACTGACAGGGACCATGCTCATGAGCCCAGGACTTGCTTGTACCTGTATTCCCAAGAGCCAGGGGTTTCTCCAGAGGCCGTGGGGGTGGCAGCAGTACCGGTGAGCCCATGGCTGAGCCTCTGCCCAGGCTGTGTCACCAGGCATGAGCGTGGCTAGTGGTGACCCCAGCCTCTGTATGGGCACAAAACTCTCCTTGCAGAGCAGCATGAGTCTGGACAGCCATTAAGAACTGCCTTCCTCTTTGTTAATATGGAAACTTCCACTTTGTCTATGGCACCTTAATTAATTTATCTATTAATACAGCCAGGACCAACTCTCTGTAGGGGGGGACACTGTGCAAAGTCTAGTCTTTTGTGATTGGCTGTGGCCATGCACTGTGGTCTTGTCATTTTCAGTGCCATTTACATTATTCTTTTTAACTTTTCTTCACCTGTTCAGGTTTCACCTCACTCCATAACTCATGTTCTTGGACCTCTTGTTTTCTTAATGCTCACAAGCATGTGCACTATTGAACGCACGGTATAAATTAGAGGAAGGGATTATTTTTAATGTAATACTTCTATGTGATCCTTTGGCACAAAATATTAGCTTGAAACTCCCTCTCTCCAGTCTGTTGGGCACTGGGGGAACTGTCTGTAAAGTGGGATTGTTTTGTTGTAGTACTGGAGTAATAACATTACTGTAAAGAACAGTAACAGGGTAGTTTAGCTTTCTCAAACTTTCCCATATTGTAGAAGATTTCCCAAAGATCTACTCTTCGGAAATCTCCATATTTTTAAAAAATTAATTGGATGAGTTATCTTTTATAACTAGCTTTGTTGCTACTCAATTTGCAGCATTATTTCACTGTCTGTTTATCCATCCATCCATCCATCCATCCATCCATCCATCCATCCATCCGTCCATCCATCTCTTTGTATCTGTATAAAGTAGCCGTAGAATCTGGTGACTGTTGATAGACCATAAATCAGTGTCAGCTCTCAACAACATGTGAATACAAATGTGATGAAGTTTGATACTGTGCCCATTTTTCATTTATAAGGTTTCAATATACAGTGCTTCAACTTCTGTTATTCTTTCACAATTAGTACCTTAACTTCTTGTGTATCTGCTTTCTAAAAATCAGAAAGAAAGAAATCACAAAGAAAGAAAGAAAAAGGAAAATAATTTTAAAAATCTGAAAAAAAATAAAAGAGAAAAAGAGAAAAATCTGAGAGAAAATAGAGCATTTCAAATCTTGTTAAAATTCTTTCAGGCTATGAGGCTGTGTCTGTATCTGTAGATAAAACTGACAAAATAATTCATGTATAATTCTGTCCCACTAATAAGGAATTGCCTTTGATAGTGCCACAGGAAGTTAGATTAGATTGTGGATGTGGATATTCACCCTCAACCTTGATTCACCTGAAACTACATAGATAACTTCCTTTATAGACTGAAAGTGGCACAGGGAAACTTATAGTGAAAATATGAAAAAAAAAAAAATTGCAACCCACTTGGCCAAAATAACCTGTACATCTTTTTCCCATTATCAGATCTAATCTTTAAATGCATGCTACTTTTTAGGGTTTATGAACTTTGGCCTCATTTTAAATACAGGTTTCATCACAGATAATATGTCTCAGCTGTTAAAAGCTGAGTATTTTGACTACTCTGCACTCTCCACTTCATTTGTTTCCTGGTCGTTGTTTAGCTTTCAAGAGAGAACTAAAAATGGATAGCCTTGACTTTTATTTTATGTTCCTTTTTTTCTGAAGTCCTTTGTGCATTTGTCCTGTAGTCTTTTTTAAAATAATTTTTATTTTATTACCTTCTGTATGAGAAATAGAAAACAAGTGAGAGCAAGAGGAAAATGGCATGGTTCTGAGCACCTGCAGAGACAGGGGAGTGGAAATTTACTGGTTAAAGGTGCCCTGCCAAGAATCTGAATTGTAGAAACAGCAAGAGCTTTTATCTTACCATCTATTTTGCTCCTCTGCTTAGGATTTTCCCTAGATGGTACTTCAGAGGATTACAGAAATGTAATACCTAAATATTTCACACATACAAATGCATTCTATCTTTCCATAACCCTAGAGAAATAAGAAGACACCTCCACCTTACATGTATGGGAAACTGGATGTGTACTAGGTTGTGGAATGGTGATAACTTGGGTGGCAACCAAAGACTGAGGCCCAGGTAGCTTCTTATTGGCCCACAAATACAAAGAAAGAGTCTTCTGAAATATTAATATTAACTGAGCCTGCTGAATAAAGTGCCCCTGTTCCACTCAAATTTCCATGTTCATAGTCTTACTTTGTAGACTGGAAAGAGAACAGATGGTCTACTACTCTCAAAGCACTCCTCACAGCTTTGGTTTTCTATTAAAACCATGACTCTAAGCAAATCTCCAGCTTTAGATCCTAAGCCTGTCAAGAAGAGTGGCAGAGAAAGATTTCCATTTCTCCAAGTTCAAGTCCAGTGCAAGCTGGTTGGGCATGTTCAGAATAGCTCATTTTCTTCATTCTTTGGAGAATAAAAGATTGGCCAAAGCACTCAGACAAGATGCACCATTGCTTTAGGACAGAGCACAGAAGGCTTTAACAGCCTGAGGACACTTCTTGCTCACAAACTCAGTTATTTTCTCACATTTGGGGGCAGGGACACTGGGTGTCCGTGCCAGCCTGCACAGCAAGCAATGCCTACCTCCAGCTGGGATGGTGGGCACATCTCACCTGATCAGCATCCTGTAACATCCCCATTGCTGTTGGCAGCACTGTTGCTTTTACTCTGCCAGAGACTCAGAGTTTTAAAGACTGGGTTTATTTCTTGTAACTAGAGTAACTGGGATGACTGCTGAATCAGTGGGGTTAAATGCTGTGATGATCTTGTGTGGGAAAACAGACTGGATGACCTGCTCAGCCTTTTCTTGTTAGATGTTAGATGAGTTGGTCACCTGATCTTGAACCCAAATTCATCAAAGACATATATTTTTGGGACACAATCTCATGGTGAGACCCAAGATTTTGATAAGAAAGAAGAAGAAGATTAGAGAAAGAAGTTTAGTCTTGAGTATGGCACTTACATCCCTCTAAATTTACCATGTCAGTGATTCAGACTTTACTAAGGATGTGTCTGATGAGTTTGAATCTGAATGTTGCAGCAGTAGAAGACTGAAATAATAAGACAAGATCTTGCTCTTGTCTGCAGTATGTTAATGTGGAACTTTTAGGATGCCTGATCTCATTCAGACCTCACACTGTGAATAATAACAGACAAAACACACTGGAGCCCAGACAAACTAGAGCAGCAAAGAGGGGGACACTCCCAGGTACCCACAGAGCATGTCAAGCTTAGTTCACTATTGGGACAGCTCCTCTGGGCCCCGTCTTGTTCACTTATATAGATCATAGTATATTTTAGAGAAAATGAATCTCAAGGTTTTTCAGCCTCATGTATACAAATGGTGGGGAATCCTTTCACTAGGTATGAAACTTCACTTAATTCATGTAGCCATAATAATACAGTAAAAATCTCTACCCCCTTTTACAGTAAATGTCTAAAACAGACCCCAAGAACACGATTCTAAAATTGCTTGTTTCTTCCCAATAAAGGAAGTCTAGGATTATTTGCTCAGATAGAGGCCTCTATCCTGTGTACATTTGCTTTCAATCAAATGAAGCCATCTGATACTTTTACTCTCAATCTTCCAGCATGCTTTGATCTTCATGCTGCATTCATGCCTGAAATCTGTAGAGTAAAATAAAAATCAGTCTATTATTTTTAAGCAGGAAAATGCACATGAAACAAGCTTACAAATTCTTGAAACACACCTAGATCAGAAGAGAATTTCAGCAATGCACCAACTGAAAGTCACAGCATTATCTTCAGACTGTTCAGTTTAGATGCCAATGTAGCTATTGCAGCTATTTCTCTCAACTGATATTTTTAGGACAGATATATATATATATATATGGTCTAGCAGTGCAGTACCAAAAGATATGAAGGAAAAATAACTTCTAAGACATCAGAGTCATAGGGCTTAAATTAGTCATCTACAAGGAGAGTGCATGTTACCTTATGCCATCAATGCAATCGGCTATTTAGAGCAGTGTGTGGGCATATGTAGTTTAGGCATTTATGTGAAACAACAATAGGATTTCAACACAGCTGAGTAGTTTTCTGAACATGTGTAGGATAAAAAGTTTTGCTGAACTGGTGTTTATACACTTGTCAAATTTCAAGTTTCCAAAAAATTTGCCTAAGAAATAACATAGTTTAAAGATAAATAAATTAAAACCCATAAGTAATAATGGAAGAAATGATTTCTCAGCTACTTTCCTGTTATACCAGTGGCTGAAATGTTTTCTTGATATCTCGCAAAGTTATTCTTTTTCAGTTGTTTTGGATTATTTTTTACTGTTTACTTCAGATATGCCAAAGTTCAAGCTGAAAGACGATCATTTGGGAAAAAAAGTAGAAACTGCTCAAAAGAGCTCAAAGAATGAAAAGCCTCTCTTAGTCTGTCTTTCTGTGCAGTTTAATCCCAGCATTTATTCGTAAGCACTCCTTTTGCTGGCCCATTTGTCTAACAGTTAACTGCTTCTGGCAAGGAGTTTTTAATGTCGTATATACAAAGAGATGCAGGGGGTTAATAGCATGAATCCTAAATTACTATCCAAAGAAAGCTGTGATTATCCAAACAGCAATTTCAATTCCTAGCCAGCCTCCAAACACAAAAGACTTATAGCCAAAGATATGCAACAAGGAGACATTTCTGTGCATTTAAACATTAAATTTAGAGTGCAGGAATCTTTTAGCAGTGTATGGCCTTTTTCTTCCAAGAAGACAGCACCTGCTGGCAGGGATTTAACTTTGCTCTGGTGTCTCAAGTGTGACTGTACTTATGTGTTAAGAAAAACACACAAAGCTGCAAATTAGTTGCTTGGTCACTCACATAGACAATAAAATGTACACGTACTTGCATTAACAACCTACAGTTTTCTGCTCACTGCACACTGGCTTAAAAAAGCTTGTACCCATATGTCACAATTATTGGTTTACTGTTAAGCTCCAGACGATCTGTTAAATGGCAGAAAAAATAGTGTGGGAGGACATCTGATGGTTATTATCCTATATCTTTTGTTCTTTATAAATCTTTTGCCTTTGTTTGCAGTGTTTAACAAGGAGAAATAATCCCGATGCCTGCTTTTGTTGAGAAGAACCAAGTGGACATTTCTTCTGACTTGTAAATTGCTTTCTAATTCCTTTCTTCCCCATAAGTGAATATAGCTTGGGCTATTTGTGTCACTCTAAGAGTAGGAATTAAAATTCCCATTTTCTTTCTGTTTGTCTTACTCTGTTTTATACAAATGTACAAAAAGGCATAGATGTTCCTTGGTCTGACATTCTCATTCCCACAACATTTTGGGAAGGGATGGTGGTGGGAACATAGAAAACCCTGATGTGCGTTTTCTGTTAAAAGAACAAAACAAAAACCAACCATGAAAACACTGAACCGGTACTGAGCAGGACATGAAGAAACCAGTGTGCAGGTTCTGTCTCTGTCTCACCTTCCCTCTGTTATCACAGCAAGTCCAACTTGTCCTTTGAGATAAATAACTTGGCAGCTTCAGGATTACATTCAGAAGGTATGGGAGGTCTGGGAGGAGCAGCAGAGGTGGCCAATGCTCTCATGGATTGACTGAGAAGTACAGACAGACAATGAATTGGTGCAAAACCATGGAGGAACCATTCCACTAACAAAGAAGATGCAGAAGTTTCACTTTGAGCTTAAACCTGTCTTCTTCCTTGACTGTGCGACACCAACATGTTAGAATGTACTTTTGAACAGCGTGGGCATCTGAGTCCTTGGAACAACTCACAGATCATGGCAGCAGGCCTACAAGCCCCATTTACACAATCTGCCCAAGAAAGACTATCAGCTACTATTGGAAACAGGACACTGGCTGAAAAACATCTTTGGATTTGACTGATATAGCCATCCTTATGTTTTGACCTCACTAGAGGCAGATGTATACATCACTCCAACCTGGGAACACATTTTGCCTTGTCAATTTCTGGAGAATACTTTTGTCAAGCTGTACCAGAATATTAATTATTAAAATCTGAATATAAAAATACAGATTATTGAATTTAGTGAAAGAGGGGCAATATTTAATGCATTATACAGAAAGACTTTAATGTGTTATGGAGACCTGGTTTCTGGCCTTGATTTTAAGAAATATTTTGTGTTGGCCTTAGGTAAATATTTGTTATAGATAGTCTAGTCTATCTGTATTGTGAAATGTACTGAGCATGATGTAGACATTCTCAACCTAATGCAAATCCAACTTCATAGCTTCCTGTGGTGGAGAATAGAACCATTCAGATAAATCAAATTGAACCCAGGATCAGGATAGCCTTGTGCTGTCAGCTTTGCCAAAAAGCAGATTAGCTTGGGCACTGCATCAAGCTACGCTGCTTCCTGGTTCAGGCTGGCTCACACAGCATCAGCCGTAAGAGGGAAATGCTGAATTTCTGTTTATGGCTTCAATATGGCTTAGTTTCATAATATCTGCCTTTTTAAACAACTTTTGCTTAATGTAGCTCTTTCCAAGTGCCAAGAGACTGCAATTTGCTCACAATACGAAATAAGCTGGCAAGGAAGCCTCAGGAAGCAATTTACAGCAGGGCTAGCAAACTCTTTCTGCCATCAGCAGTTGTGGTAATTGCAGGTACTTCCATCAGCAGTAGTGCTAAATGTGAATGCCCTCATCAGCAGTGATGGGCAGCAGCAGCAGCAGCAGCAGTGAGGAGCAGCACCACGCACACCCGGTGCTGCTGGCTCGCTGCCTCGCGGCTTCGCAGAACTGGGAGCACGCTGATCACACACAGCGGTGTGGAAACCTTCAACTCGCAGTGCCATCACCAGAACTTAACCCCAGCAGCTTCACAGCTTCTACAGAAACAGCTTTTTCGTGTGCAGTGGTCAACAAACTGAAGTCCAGTCAGGAAGAAAGATAAAAGTATACCTTGTGTAGAGAATTCCACTCTTTTAATCATTAGCAGTTAAACAGTCTAAGAATTATATTCTTCCTCAGTTTAGCAAATATTAAGTATTTCATATAATGTCTGCTTTCCTGCTAGGAAGGATTTTCTGAATCACTGCTGTTCAATGTCCAAATGTACAGGGCAAAATAAAAGCTAATCATTTTGAAATATGGAAAATCAGCACTCCTATCCTGAATCGTGAGGCTAAAACTCTAAGGCAGGCACATAGATCTGTCATAGGTGTCTACCTGTCACATTTCAGAAGGGGAAAGAGTTCATATATGGCTAGTGACAGGGCCTCTGGCTGGCCCTCTAGCCCGCGGTGTAGTACAGTTCTGCCCTGATTCTTAAAAGGAACACAAAAACAAATTAGCCTCAAGTAACCAGGTCCTCAAATCTCCTAAGTTCCCAGCTGCATGTTCATCCACAACAGTGTGAAATAAATGCTGTGCATTTCTTTTTTACTGGATACTTGGTACACTACAGATTTGCTTTCAATTTTATACCAGAGCTGGGACTAGAAGGCCAGACCTTCAACCTTTCTAGTGTAGCGCAGAGAGGTAAGGAGGAAAAGCTGAATTCTGACTGCTGCATTCCAATGTCAGTCTTCTTTCTTTTTTTCTCAGAAGAAAAAAAACATCTCTGCTTGGCCGAAAGGGAAAAAAGAACGAGGTGTGGGAGGTGGGGGTACTTAGACAGCTGCCAAAAAAGTAGGGGAGACATTAGGATTCAATTAAAATTGCATTGGTTCAAATAAAGAGGTCGGTCAGCTTCCAGCTGCTCCTCTTGTGTGCTCCGGAAGAATTGTGGAGAAGCAGCAAGAGCAAGATGCAGGCCTAGATGTTAGGCCTGACATAACAGGATCCTTGAGCCAATCCTTTAGGGTCTGCAGAATGCTTTATAATAAAGCTTTTTTTGCTACCACCTGGTAAGATACAGAACTTTCAGCCTTCCATCTTTGGTTTTTTTCTCTCTTTTTCCTTCACTCTCTTTTATCAACAGAGTCCCTGACAGAATGAGATGGACCTGGAGCTCTGAATCCTGGCTCTTCTATGTACAACTCTACTCAGGTTCTCTTCTCTAATTTGTCCTCCTCTCCTACAGAAAACATCCATGGAAGATCTCTGTACAACCTATTCAGATGGGAAAGTCTATTGTCTCCACTTGTAAGCTTTTCCAGGATTTTATTATCCCTTTACAAAGGCAATTAAAAAAATAAATACAACTCAAATTTGCATTGCTGCAGTTGTACCATTTTTGCCCATTTGCTGACATGATTATCTGATCAATATTTTAAACATTACAAAATTGTAAATGTGTTCTGCTATAGTCTTTTCCTTTATATATTAAGCAAGCTCAGTTCATTCAACATTTCTTTATAGGCCACATTTTAAAATGTCCTACAGTGTTTGCTTTCTTTTTTTTCAGATCTCTTACATCACTTTTAAAATATGATGGTTTAGCACACTGGTGGACTCCAACAGACAACTGATCAGTGCTGAGCAGATGGCTGGTTGCCTCCTATGTCTTGCATTTTATATTCCTGTTAATTTGCTCTGAGTGACATTTGCCTTTGTTGGTTTTGGGAGGATACCACTCTGTCAAGTCAGAGTTCAGCTTCTGATCCATCATGATCTCTTTCACATGTAAAGCCCTCTGCTTTCAACTTTAGCCTTGCAACACATTTCTGCACCCCACTGAACATCTCTCACTGCACGAATTCTCAGCCTTTGCACTGCTTCACTGCTGCAGAAAATGGCAATCTGGCATGGGTAGATGTAGTAACATTTCAACTCTTCTCTTCAACTAGATCAAATTCAGACAATGAGATTTTAAAAAAGCCTGAAAGACTCATCTCCTAATAGACCAAGAATCCTCCACATTTTTTTTCCAATTCTTGTAACAGAAAAAGAATTTCGATCTGGTTTGATCAGACTCATGTTTTCATTAGAAAAGAACATTGTTATAATGAAAAATAATACCCCAAAGGAGTGTTTTTATTATCAATCCTTTCCTGTAGTAGTTGATCATAAAACAGAGATCAGTCCAAGATCATCTTCGTGTTAGTAACTGACAAAGTACAAGATGAAGCTTGATCCAGGTCTTCCAAATTATTTTTATTTTCATCCTTTCCAGTCCAACACTAGGATTCAACAAATGCACACTACTGTACAGTGGAGAAAGCTTAATATGCACATTTCTGGATATCTCATAGCACATTGAAAAAAATCCAACAGCAAGTTTTACCCTGGACTTTGCAATTTTTTAGGAAGCAAAACTTTCTGGAAGCAACTACTTGTTTCAATGACTCTTGAGCCCTACTTTTTCCAGGCAGGTTTGAAAGCTTTGCAGTTGACTTTTCAGATCCTTGACTATGCAGTGGAAGTTCTGTGTCTAAGCTGAGGCTCCAGGACAGTCAGGACCCAGTCAGGTACTGTGAAAACCATCCAAGATGATTAATTCCAGCATTTCTTAGTGTCCAGGACAACCAGCTCTCCTGGTGGTGGGTCAGGCTTGGGAAGACCTGATGGCCTCCATCCTGCCACCCCAAAAGGTGAACAGCTTTGACATCCTGCATACAGCAGACTTTTCAAATTAGGATAGTTTTTCCAATATTATTTAAAGGTAGATAGCAGTGCAAGTCTCAGAAAATATGCTAATTTCATCCAGAGATTGTGACTGGGAAGAACAGTTTGCATCAAGTCTGAAAACATCAAGTCAGACTTGGCTTTATAAACACTCTGGGGACAGTTTTCCACCAGAATTATTAATACTTTTTCTTCCCCTCTTCAATACTATACATATTACAGCAAAGCAGATTTCCTGCATGGCTCATCTGATTATGCTAGTGAGAGTAATATAGCGAGGAGCCACCAAAACTGTACAAACCCCTCACTTCTGCTTCTTGGTCACTAGAGAATCACATCTGCAGAGAACTGGAGATGCACTAGGTAAAGGAATGAAAAATGTTCTCTCTAGAAAAGCAAATATCTCATGCATCTCCCCTTATCTCAGCTTTGTCCATCCCAAGCTGCTCTTGGCCTGGGATCTGTGAAGGTTTTTCAGTTCTCTCTATTCCTTTGGGTTTATTTCTAGTGCTGAAGTTGATGCTAAAGAGGAAACATTCCTGCAGCAAAGACAGACTGAATGATGGGAGTTTATCATAAAAATAAAAGAAATACGTATTTCTTACTCCTTGGCCAAAAAATAAAGAGGAACAATTATTGAAGAGGAATTGTACTGAAAGGAATCTGAGTAGAGGTAATGAGTCTTTTTCTTGCCATTATTGTGTTGGTAAAGATTGAGAAATATAGGACAAATATTAGAAAGAAGAATTGAAGAAAAAGAGTAAAATTGAAGAAAAGAGACAACCCTTGGGATACTGCAAATAAGCACGAAATATTGAAAAAAAAATCAATCCTGTAGCAGAAAAACTTCTGACTAGAGAATACGCCACTGTGTGCATTGTAAACAGCTCTGAGCATCTGTGCTGTGTTTGTTATAACAATGTCTTTATTGTTGGGCTGGGGCCTCTTGGGGCTACTGGTTATGACTGTGACTCTATGGCACAGAAGTAACACCAAGAAGTTAACTCAACTATAATATGTTTCTAATACTCTTTTTTTTCACAGACCCAGAAATTTCTATGCAGCAAACTCCTGATAGTCTTGCACAGGTTGAACAACACATCACCTCTCAAAACATCTGAGTGAGTTTGGCGTGCTCTGTAATGGGGAGAAGCATTGGGTTATTTGTCCAACTATGATTTCCATGTATTCCATAATTACTCATTTGCTAAAGATTCAGTTTCCCATTTGGAAATAAAATAATTTCTGCAGATGCCAGACTTCTGGGCAACCATCTGATACTTGTATCCCACCATACGGTTACCCATATGTAACCATGTTAATGGCAACAAAAATAAAGATGAAAACAAAAAAGTAAAACAGACAGTTGAGCTGTTTGACACTAAGGTAATTCAGTTGCCTCTTCAAAGGCAAGTGAAATAGAGAGCCATACACTTCCCATGGAAATCACAGGAAAAGCATAAACAACTGTTCAGCTAAAAAATTGAACCTGTCACAGAGTCTCTAATGACTGCTTTCTATGAAAAAGTCTTGTAGATTATTAGCTCCGCTTAAACAGGCAGTTTCAAGAACAAAGACAAACAGGGGAACAAACTCTCCCAACCTATCAGGCTTAAAATCTTCCAGCATCTGGTGCAAACATTATTAAAAGCAGCTGAATAAGGTCACAGCAACTGCCATGCATGGAGACTTCCACAGCTCTCAGCTTTTTACACTATTTTGTAAAAAGCACTTTGGGGCATTTGTTTTTACTCTCCTTTTTTTTTTTCTCTTGTGAAAATGTGCCAGCAGTGACCTGGGAAATCAGCAGGACAGTCCATCTGCAGCCATTCACCACTACACAAAAATGTTGCTAGAAAAAGAAGTGCAACTTGACAGACGTGGAGAGTCTGTACCTTGTACCTCAAGCCATGCTCACCCCAAGGGGTTCCAGGCTGTGCTGAGAAAAGCTTGGACTGGGTATCTCAGCCCAGCATCGATAACAAAGCGAACGCTCCTTCAGTTCAGTGGCCATAGCTGTGAGGTGGGAATGAGAATGATGACAACTGCAGAAAACCAGCAGGCAATATCCAGTACAGCAAGGAGGTACAAGGTGGAAACAGAAGCACTTCATACAGCTCAGGTCTTGTTTTATTCCTAGAGTAAAACTGCTTCCATGAAGTCCTGCATAATGTGTCCCAGCACAGAACATGGATTTCAGCTGCAACTCTACATCTAATGAAACTCAACTTATAGTGCTAAGATTTTGCCACTCTGTTTGGTCACTCCTGGCGATGTCGGTATGATTCTTCTCCTTCTCTGAGATTCTTCTATTTCATACGAATCTGTGACATATGAATAAATAGCATCCTTCTGCAAGACTGTCCTCTAGCATCTTGACTTCTGTAAAGGTCCATTGGATTTTCCAGGTTTTGTTGACCACAGAAAGATACTGTCGCTGATATTGTGGATGAAGATAAGCGCTAGTGCTATATATTTAAACTGTCTCTTGTAACTAAGTTACCAAAAGCAAATTGCTGCAAATAAATAATGTTACAACTGCAAACAAATAATGTTACAATAAGAAATAACAGTAAGGAGGAATAATTACAGTATGCCCTACATGGTCGCATTTTCTTATTGACCAGACTAGTTTATGAGCTACATGTCAATTGTTTACAAGTAGGGCTGCTTCTGTGTTTAAGTGGTGTACACACTACCAAATTCAAGGGATTTTAAATGCTATCTGTGTTCTGTCTCATGTACAGGATGATAGACACCCTTAATTTGTAAGCATTAGTAAAATGAGATGCAGTTGCAGAAAATGTAATGGGATCATCTTTGTATTTTATGTCAGCATGTCTAAGTGCTGTTAAAAGATGCACAATCCATACAATGCAATCTGACAGCAAATAGAGTAGCTGTTGTAGGCATGACAAATAATAGCAGACTTCACTTTTCATTGTCATTCATACATAGGCAATATCCAATAAACAAAGAAGTTATAACACTGCCTAGAAACTTATTGGTTTTAAAACCTTTCCTATGTTATGTCCATAATCACAG
The DNA here is from genome assembly GCA_013397155.1 of Irena cyanogastra. Classification (NCBI taxonomy): domain Eukaryota; kingdom Metazoa; phylum Chordata; class Aves; order Passeriformes; family Irenidae; genus Irena; species Irena cyanogastra. Next base: position 1,006,725 of record VWZV01005539.1, on the reverse strand, counting down.
TTGTCTTTGGGAAACATGGAAGGCTGTGTCTGTTTCCAGCCAGAGAAATTCTATTTTAAACACAGTGTCATCTTCACTTATAATTACCTTGAAACTTGGAAATGTGCATCGTGAAATGATGTGAAAGAGTGTGTTATATTTTTGAACTCAATATTAGTGCATCAATAACACAAGCTAATCATTGCATGAGCTGCTATCTGCATTTTTAAGGAGCCCATTAGTGTCATCACTAGACATGGGTGTATAATTTGAAGATTACTTCAGTCTTTCTTCTGGCAGCAGCATGGGTTTTCATCCCTTCATTCACATTGTCTCCTTGCTTCAAAATAATTGGCTCGAGGCAAACCAGTACTGGGAAGATATTCCCTAGGATCATGCTTCCAGATAAGCTGTTGAAGAATAGACTCATCAGGCAAATGATGAGTCTCGTGTCACAAGCTGTGCAGGTGAGAAATCCTTCAAGGTCCAAGGACTAGGCTGCTTTACAAAAAGTGAAGAGCTGCTACTGACTGTTGAGTGTAACAACCAAATTCCCAGATCACTCTCTCCTTTCATAGTACCTTTAGGAGCAAGAAAAAAAAATGAAGGTGTTCTAATTACATTGCTGTTATCTCATTACATACTAGGACACACACGAGTATCAGAGTGGAAGGCACTGAAACAGATTATAATGTTGGCAACGGTTGCATTACGAAGTAAGGAGGCCTTTTCAAGGAAACCTCTTTTACTAGAACTCTGATCTAGCAGACAGTTTCAAGTTTGCCACTTACAGAAGGTTTATTTGATTTTTTTTTGTTTATTTTGTGCTTAATAAATATTAAAAAAAAAAAAAAAGATTTGTCTATTTATTTTTTTCCTCAGCAAAAGTATGTAAAACCCACATAAACTGGGATTGGGTGGATTTTTGGGTTCCCTTTCCATGGCATTACAGTATCTCATTTCTTCCTTTAAAATATGAAGCAAATTAAAGTCATTACTTTGTAGAGAATAAGGGCTGGGATTTAGAAAAAGCAGAGGGAACAAGAAATTAGTAAATTGAAAAGAGCACAGACAGATAAAACCTGAAATTTGTTTTGTTAATTTAGCACCTACTTTTTTAATCAAGGATGGTCTCCCTCAAAGTGCACAACACAACTGAAATCCTAAATTTTCCAGATGATTCATGAATGCAGATGTGGCTTAAGACCTGTGCAAGACATATACGACATTTGCAGGTTCAGTGGAAATATGTGCAAAACTATTCCTCCCCTGAGTTCACCAAAGACATAAGGATGCCATTTGCTGTGTGCAAAGCACACACAGACAAATGTTGTTCCAACGTAGCAAGGAGCAGTCTAATAGCAGAGGATATCTGTGCAGAGAGCTGACTGTGGAGCAACTACTAAAATATTAAAAGAAAAATTTAAAAAGTGCTTAATTTAATGTATTTAATTTATGAACCTACAAATCAGATGAGCACTGAAAGCAATTTGGGAGTCTACTTCACTTTTGAGGAGGTACATGCAAATTGCACTAATTAAAATACTTGTTCTACCACTATTCTATGAGATTTTGAATGAACAACAGAAAAGCAAGCAGGTAAGGAAAAAATACAAAGCATTTTATCTGTATACTTTTCAAGTGCACAATGTTAATAACAGGCAAATTTAATTTGTGGGTACCCTTGGGGATACAAAACCTTCTGAGCCTCGCAGAAGTAAAGCAGTGGTTATAAACTGGCTAGTGACAGGCAGATCCCAAAACACCAGGCAGCTGCTTTTTGTTTCAGATGTCACCAAAACCCAGACCTTTTTCATTCTGCTGATAAGCAACTAAACATTTATATATAAGAACTTAGAGCAGGAATTTCAAACACCCAACCTAGTATATACAACTGGAGTATACAAGCCCTCAATGTAGCCTATTTGTAAGTGCCTATAAGAGAATTCATTACATTCTGTGCATTAACCTCATTCTGCCTGTTATGATTCACTCTTAGCTGCTGTGTCTGATGACTACTGGGTTTGTGTCTTTTATCTTAGAATCAATTAATTTTCCTCTGCTTGTAATTTGTACTTATTGTACAGAATAAATATGCCCCAAACAAAAAAGTAGAAACTTAACATAGATTTAAACATTGTCTGTTACATGAAAGTAAAAAATGCAGTCCTGAATGCCCACCTATTCTTTTTGTTAAACTACAGAGGGGCAGAAAAGGATCTTGCATTGATTCCCAAAATTGGCAATATTGGATTAAAATGAAGTCAAGAATTTTTCTCTGTATAAACATATTCATTATTAAAGTTACAGAACAACTGAACTACATTTCTTAAAGTTTCAAACAGTTTTGAAATTATGAAAGTTGGGATTGGAACAGGAATTACAACTTTTCCTCTCAAGAGGAGACTAAGTACAATCCAGCTCTTGGTAGAAGAGGTTTTTTTATTTTCTCAGCAAGTTGCTTCTAGACTGATTTTTGTAGTATTCCCATTGGTTATTACATTTTCATTATAGTGTCATTTCAAAAAGTTAGGTTTAACAGTAAGACTTTAAGGCCTCCCTTGAAATGAGCAAGTGAAACTGTCAAGGGGCAAAAGAACCTGTTCAAAACTATCCAAGAATCCCTTCATAAAAAATCTGAAACTGTTTTAGTCAGTGGGTAAAGTGAAGGACAAGAGCATTAATAATTTAATTAATTTATTTAATGTACTTTTGACAACAGCAATGGCTTTTTAAATTAATAAATTAAATCAATGCAAAGAAATGCATTCATCAGCTGTATGTAAAAATTAATTCTGTTAATCGTCAGAAAGAAATGAATAAAGTTGGACACGTAACATGTTCACTGTATTGTCCTTTCTGAGCTTTATGGAAGCCTCACAGAAGAATAGAATTTTGAGGCAAAAAATAAGTCAGGAAGACATTCTGATAGACAGGCACTGGGACAGGAAAGCTCCACAGGAAAAGATAAAACACCAGAATAACACTGCAGAAAGTTCAAACCCGTTGACTCATACGTGAACATAAGAATGATTATTCCTGTCTTCTAACACTGGCAGAAAAGTCAAATTTGCAAGTGTGGTTGTATTTACCTGTGCATCTAGGGATCAGCCAGTGAGTGACGAGGAGCAGGAAAACACTGGGAGCAAGGAAAACATAATGCCAAGAAACTTGCAATTTCCCATCCAGTAATCATATTCAGGTGTATCAAGATGTTGATGCAGTTTGAAACTAAACACTGCATTTATTTCTGCATTGACTCTTCTCTTTTTCAAGATCTTCTCAGGCATAGGAATGCCAGGGGAAAGGGAGCTCAGCTGTCTGAGGGTAGAGGAGCTGGCAGCCCCCAGAGCAGTCTTTCCCATCAGTGTCTCTGCTCTCCCGGGAGTTCTGGGACCAAATCCCTTTTTGGATGAATCCCATGTCTGCTCCAAGAGAGCAATCTGAGGAAAACTCTGCCCAGACACAACTATTGCCACATCTGATCCAGCAATGGATTTTACAGGAATCAGTATAAAACCTTTCTCTGCCTGGCTTTGCCTATATTTACATACAAAAATGTTCATGTCGGTGTAAGCATTTCTTTCCTGACCAACAACAGAGAAGAAGGTAAAAAAGGAAAAAGAGAGAATGAAGGTGACAGCACTTACTGTTTCTTTATAAATTTTTATTAGAAATCCTCTCCTCAAGGTAATTGGATCATTTCTCTTTTCCACAGAGCCGAGACAAAGAAATGAAAGAGAAATATAAAAATATGTCTGTGACAGAGTGTAGAAATTTAACAGAAGGGTTTGGAAGTACTCTGGAGGGGAAAGAAAAAGATAGATTTAGTTATTTTTACAGTTCAGTGCTGTGAAAGTTTTATAATACTGAGAAATAAAGCAGAATTCATGTTTATGTTGGTTTGAAAATTCTGAGAAGGGAGGCTTTTAAACTTATCATTAATAATATCTTCTTGAGGTCTTTCCTACAGCCAATTTATCGGCCTTAAAAGTACACTGTACCTTTAGAGCTTCAGGGATTTTCCTTCCTGGATCACCCAGACCTGCATGAATATCCAGAGGTTCAGCACAATCCAGGCTATGCTGCTGTGGAGACTTCACAGCCAAAGAGAGTCAGGGTCTCTGTGACAGGGACTGGAATGGATCCCAAATGAAAAAGAAACTAGAGGAACTGAGTGAACCATGAAACTGTCTAAGTGTATACATTAGATTATGTGAAACACTAACATCTCTTTTGGCCAGTAAGTTGACATCTTTAAGTCTGGTACTTAAGCCTGATGCTTTTATTGTTTGGGTATGAAAAATATCCATTGAGATGGATGGCTGCAGGCTTAGGGTTTTTGTGGATTTTGTTGTTGCTGGTTTGGTTTTTAGTTCTGGAAACTTCCACTGCAAGTAATTTGGCTGATTCTCAAGGACAAGGTGAAAATGAGGGATCCTAACCAACTGCTAGCTCCTGATTTCATTGCAAGTGATAGGGATTCAATGCTTTGTGGGACTCAACCTTCCTGAAATTAGGTATGGAATAAGCAAAAGCAAATATATTCAGACTTCCATATGCTCAAAATAATAATCAGAATTGAATTGCAGTAGTTCCATCTATTTCCTATGAACAGAGAACCTTGCAATAATTAGAAAATCCAATCGTAATGTATACACATGCCTACATCCAAACACTGCTTATGCTTCCACATTATTTTGAATGAGTCTAGGCACAATGGGGCTAAGGTAGATTTGTACTGATATGTAGAGGAAGAAGGCCATTCTAAGTAAAATATAAACAAAATATATGGAGGTAGGTAGCCCAAAATTTTTTGTCTTAGTCCCTTGATACTAAAATAATCAAATGGCTATGTTGTGTAGATGTAAAGAAAGTGTACTGCCTTGTGATGATGACCTGAAATAAAGACCTTGAAGTTTCTCTTCCACTCTCTAAATGAATATAAAATTGCACAGATTTCTAATTATTAAGGAAATTAAGACATTGTCTCCACTGGTTTCACATAGACCTCACTGTGTATCAATTCAATGCCTTTGCTATCATTGTGACTGGCAGGGTATGCAGGAAGCATCTTTTTCCTGTGCCTTTTCCTGAAAGGGGCAGGTGACAGCTAGAAGGTAGAGCTGCTGTACTTCACAGTGAGGACATAGGTTTAGTTAGTCCCTCTGACTGGAAAGTGTAGTTAAATTATTTTTGCAATTCTTACACGTTATCTTGTTTGGATACCATATGTAAAATAAACTTTGTTTAAGCAATAGAATGTAATTAGGGTTAAAAGAGATGTAGAGTAAGGATTTACAATAAAAGCAACAACTTCCTTATCACACCATCTCATTATGGCTATTTTTCTACACCAATTGAAAATGGCCAGAAAATTGAAGACACTAGAATTTTATCCTGCTGTGTGAACATGTAGAAAGTTTAATAATCAATAAAACATTAATTAAAGTCCAGTTTCTAGACATACTGAGCAGGCAACGTTCCCACTAACTTCAGTAGGCACTACAGTTTTCAATACCTCTGTAAACACAGAAAAGATTGGTTGAATAACTAAAATATCCTAGCTAAATACATGAGCATATTTTAAAATTTCGCCTCAATTCTTTACATACAATAGACAATGGACTGTTAGCTAGAAACCATATGTCTGGATAAAATTTGTATTCAATAAGTTTAGATTAATCACATTGAAAGACAGTGGAATAGAGAAAAAAAATCCTACAGAAATAAAAAAAAAAAAAAAAAAAAAAAACCTACAAAAAAAAAAAAAAAAAAAAAAAAACAACCAAAAAACTGCACAATAGAAAAGTAAGTAATGCACAATGGAAAAATAGAAGCTAATGTGTTCCTGGAGTCTTACCTAGATTTTCTCCTACCTCTACATATGGACTGTCTGGGCAAAAAGTGACCCTTTCATTTGTCAAAGTGCTAGCATAGTGCCTGTGTGATATATGTATCCATCTGGAGTCACAGTGACAACGAAACTGATAACTGTGTGGTTTATAGAGTAAGAATCTGGAATCAGTACAAGATAGAGCTGTATAGCCAGCCACTGACTCTGTTACATACTGGTTCCTTCCCAAACCCTTTTGGGACTTTCCTAATATATAACAGTACCAGTAAAGTATGCTATAATGTGATTTGGCCTTTCTCCAGCCTGAAACAAAGAAGCCATAGTTTTACTTAGGTCTGTAGGTTAATCTTACTTCATATTGCTCTGCAAAATTAATTCTGAAAACATAAGAAACTAATTTTCCTGATCAGTTGTGCAAATATGATTAATAAAATACATATTTTTTCTGTTCAAACATCACAGTGCCTTAAATATCTCTCCTAGTAGCCTGGAGTGCACAGTATACATCTGAGTGGTTCTGGGCCATTGCAGAGATCAAACTGTACTTGCCTAACCCGAGTTCCCACGGAAAGCTGTGTGCCATTGTCTGTCAGCCTCCTGCTCTTTATGGTCACTGCAGGGTGGATGTGGCAGGAGAGGAACCAACGTCACACCCCTGAACTCTGCAAGAAAGAGAGCTCGGGAGAGGTGGGGGGGGTGGTGGGGAATAAAGAAAAAGCAGTTATTCAGTGGTAAAAGGAGTGCTACAGAAAACAGGAATTGAATTTCATTGAATACCTGGCTCTTGTTAGAGCTGCCTATAGTATGATTTTTCCTTCCATGTAATGTCTATGTGCACACAAAAAATATGTTGCACAGCAGGAGGTCATTGCCACAAGTTAAATGATGTGATTTCAGCCAGTAAAATGTCTCATTCTGTAGTATACACTTTAAATACTTACATATTTTACATTACAGTCTGCCATTGAGTTCTCATAAATGTGACCTGTTTTGTTCAGGTCACAATTTAAAGGGCCATCTACCCTCTGTATCATTCAGAGTATCTGCAAAACAGATCTGGAAGTCTGAGAAGAGCAATGTAAGTAAAAAGTTTTCTAAAATGGGTTGCACTAACATGGGGTTGCATACAGAGATGTCAAAGGTGAAGAAGAAATGCACCTCAAGAGTAAAAAAAGATAAAACCAAGGTGAATAAGAAACCTTTCTAACAAAGTCAGGCTTCATTAGTATTCAGTATTAAATGACAGTGGTATTGGGAAAAGAACTTGGTCAATGGAACATAGAAGTGGTTAGAAACATGGCTTCTTCCAGGTTGGATGCTTAATAATTTCTGAAAGGGTGGAAGGGATTCAAACCACGGTTTGCTTATATTTCTGCATACGATGCATACGGTGTTTTCTGCAGGAGAGGACAACGAAGATGGAAAATGCATCTTTGTCTCAAAGATAAATGAGATGGGGGAACTCTGTGTTGAAGAAAGGGTAAGAAATGTCCTGAAGGGGGGCATTTTTTCAAGGTAGCTGCAGAGATTACATATGCTTTATGTAAGACATGATTATTATTTTTCTTTTGGTGTAAAGCCTCGGTGTTGGCAGTTTTTCATCCCAGATGATCTAATCTCTTTCCAGTCCAGGTTTTTCTCCCCTTAGCTCATTTGTCATATACTGTAAATATGACAAATAATGATACAGTTGAAGCACTGAGAGCCCACAGAGGGCCCACATCATTCCTTATAATGGGTTCATCACACTCCTCTGCAGAAAATTGTTCAAGATCTTGTTAACTTGTGTTCAGTAGGTCGTCTGTGTCTGACATTTTGCCCTGTGAGTCCTATTGCTTGGGAGAAAAAACTATTGCACTTTGTAAAGTACATAAGCAGCTTCATTCTACCTCAGGCAAAATGTATTCACACCTGTATGAGAGCTGCCTTTGAATTAGTATGCAGCACATGGAGCCCAGTCCTGGCAGGAATGTTTAGAAGGTGATCTGTACTGTTCGTGCTGCAAATACAGGTCATCAAGAATATCTAGTACAGATTAGATCTGTATATTCACCAAAAAAGAGTAAGATCCTGGGTTCAAATTCTTGCTTCAATAAACTGCTTTGATTTTAGTGATTTATTCCCCATCTTCCAGCAAAAAAATCCCTGGTGCTGGTTGTTAAACTCTATTCCTCAAAGCAATTCATTCCTCCATTCCACATACTCTTCATCCTTACCAGATTTAGATGGAGAAACATTTTATTCCAGTTACCAAATCTCTGAGAGCAAAGGAGAGCACTTAGTGCTTGGAAATATACTTTTTCTTGGCAGTGGCATAAGTAAATGATAGTTCTGTATTCAGTCTCACAGAAATAACTAAAGCAATGCCCAGGCACTTTCTTTAGCAACATGACAGGTTTCTGTAACTGCTCACATCTGATTCAGCAACAGGTCTGACAATTTGAAGGAGAATAAACAGATGTTGTGAGGAGCACTTCCATAAAAATCAGATGATCTCAGAGACACCATCTTGACATGAAGCCAGATCAAAATAGTCCCCTCAAATTCAGCACTAGTTCAGATGTCCATGCTGTCACAGTGTCTCATGAATGGCTTTGCACTGTACCCACATCTTCCCCTTCAAAGCCCTAGGTAGGACTTTTTTTCTTCTACCAACTACATGTTAAACTCTTAAAGTGATTTAAATTCTTACAAATTTAAAGAGTTTAATGTGACATACCAATTCAAATTACTTTAAGGACCCAAAGCAGATTTTAGTTTTAAACTCTGTTTTAAGCCCAGAACTCATTCTTAAAAAGCTTCCAAACCTTCATCAGCTGCCTATCTCATGTGCAGAGTTGCAATGGAATCCCAAATATCACCAGTTTCGCATGAATTTAGGAATCTGTGCCTCAGTTTCACCACCCTGGTAATGGTCCTAATTTCAAATGTCTTCTATGCCTGAGCAGAACACAGTGGCAGCAGCAGCAATTTTCTAAAGCTGTCACATTGCTAATCCTCTCTCATTTGTAGCATCTTCTTCTCATTTGGAGCATGAGTTTGACATCAAGAATATCTATATTTTCCATAATTAGCTTAAACTTGAGTACAGTTTTCGCACAAATAACACTTTTTCTGGTCAAAATATTTTCAAGATTTCTTTTTTTTCCAGTAAAGAAGTGGCTTTTTGACTGGTAAGAATTTAAGATCAAAAAGCTCAAAAAATTAAAAAGCTTTTCAGTTTTTGATTAAGAGGAATTCAAATATTAGGGGTGAGATCTGTGTATGTGCAGAAGTGGGTGGTTTGTCAAATATTCATGGAAAAAAGTCATAGGCAAACACATTCTTGCTAATACTATCTGGTTGGTAGCTCAAATGTTATTAAAATATTTCCTGATCCTCCTGTTTTCAGTAACATAGACAATTCCCCTTTCTACCGAACTTTTAAGGTTTTTTTGTGTCAATTTTGATAACATTTAGAAAAATATTTTTGCATTTTCACTGTTTCAATAAGTATACATTTGTACAAAGATTATAGTAATAAATTATACATAGACATAAAATTCCATGTAGATTATTTTTTAGAGATAAGGAATTCTTAACTAATTTCAGCCCATTCAATGGTGATAACTAAACACGAATATGCATGAATGGTTGACATTCATCTGAAGTTTTGCCAAGATAATTATTTGTAAAACTTTCATGAATGCATTTTCGATATCAAAAAAAAAGTGGTAAATTTATGTTGCAACCTATTCTTTAGCTGAAGAAGATACTACAACCCTTCTTCTGCCCACCTGCTTTCATAAAAAAATTATATATGGGGATTGAATAACATTCAAGATCTCATCTCTTTTTTCAGATACAGAAACCAAGTGAGAGATTCACAATTTATTGAGAAACTGAGAATGAGGAAGCACAGGCATGCAGGGCAGAGTGTACAGAGTGCAAGCATAAAAGTGTCTTTGCATAGGGAATGAATTTAAATGTAAGAAGAGGAGTATCATATAGATGGAAGTGAGTTTGCACCCCAGCATATCATTATCAAGACTTCCTTGTGAGTGCCATTGTTCTGTTCTTGATCTGAATTCAACCCTTCTACCTTGAATAATTGTTCTAGTCCTGTAGTACATAAACAATTTGTGAAATACATAGAATATGTGGACACATACAAAGAATGTGCACCCTTGCTTTGACACCAAGGACTCCAAGGTATATATCTTCCCAAATTAGATGCCTCACTCAAGTGTCTAAATTAGGTGGAACAAACACATTCTAGAGTTCACACAGTAAGAATATACCTCAGAATCATAGAATGGCCTGGGTTGGAAAAGAACTTAAAAAATCATCTGGTTCCGACACTCTGTACTGTGAGCCAGGACACCTTGCATCAGATCAGGTTGCTTGGAGCCCCATCCAGACTGGGCTTGAACACTTTAAGGGATGGAGCATTCACAGCTTCTCTGGGCAACCTCACCACCTGGTCAGTGCCCTCACCACCCTCACAGGGAACAATATCACACCTGACCCTGCCCTGCGTCAGGGTTAAAGCCATTGTCCCTTGTCCTTTCACTACCTTGCAGAAATTCCCTCTCCAGCTTTTTTGTAGGCCCCCCTTTAGGTATGATCATGTGCTCTAAGGTTATCCTGAAGCCTTCTCTTCTCCAGGACCAACTCTCCCAGCACGTCACGTCAATAGGGGCATTTTGGTAGCATATTGCTGGATAGGTGTCTGTAAGGTCTATGGAACACAGCTGCTCAGTTAACTGAAGAGAACTTGGGATGTTGATTGGACCATAGTATGTGGAGGAAAACATATGCGACAGTTTCAAGGATTGTTCAGTCTTTCTCACAGTGGTGTAATGATGGCTAGGGACTGGATGTTGCGTGAGACACATTTGTACTGAGCTGTATGATCAGGGTAGCCCATCCGTCTCCCCATCCAACAGGATATACATATGCCCATTTACCCCTTTTTCCTTGGCCTTGGAAAGAGTGGGTTTACTGATATTTTGCCTGGTGTTCATGGCATGGGCAAATGACACCTTTCAAACCTTGAACTGTTAGAAATAATTTTTCTATGAGCATACCATTATCTGTCTTGCATTCACCATGCTGTTTTCTACCTTCATCTAAGAAATCTTCACAGTTGAAGAAGGGACATAGGACAAATTATATCCATATAGATAAAGAAAAGAAAAAAATCAGTGCAGAGAATTCTGCTTCTCAGATGCCCAGATGGTATGTGCTTTGCTCTTGTGCCACACTGATTTCAAGGGTCATACTAATTTCTTGATTTTGAAAATTTTGGAGTAAAATGTTTTCTGAATCTAAGATTTTCAAAGGCAATGCAAGTTGCTTTCCCCTGTACAGACAGTGTAGTTTGGCTCCTGGGGATTCCTTATGTCTGTTGTGGATATTCAGTTTCTTGCAAAAGAAACAGTTCAGATATAAGTAGCATCATGGATTATCCTCTTCTGTGTCAGTAACATACAGTTTATTTTCCCCAACACAGAAATGCTTTAGCTTGTATGAAATCTATACTTTTAGAAGAAGTAAAAATTAGTGCCATACAAGATCAGATGATCTTGTAGTCCTTTTAAATTAATATAATGAAAGCATACAGACAGTTTTAATGAAGACTCTAGCAACAAGGTTAAGAGAACTGCTGAAGGTTATGAGCTAAATTTGAGATTGTGGAAATATAAACTAAATCTCAAAACTTTGCCAAAAATTTCATCAGAGATCGGAACGCAAGGGTTCCAGACAAAATTTCTCCTCTTACGTAACCATTCAGGATTAAGGCAAATGTTTCATGTAACTTTTCCTTTGGGGATGGTTTTACACTTTTATTAGTAACCTGTATGGATTTGGATCTTTCTGACTAGCTCCTGTCACCTTTGGCCTTTCATGAGTGTTCAGTCTAGAGTCCATAAAGTGAAGTGCCTGGATACACATGGATTATTTCCATGAAAGAGACTGAGGAAGAAAAGCTTCAAGATGCTAAGGTGTACTTTGAAAATCAGGGTTTCAGTCCTTCAGAACCAAGAAAATCCTTCTGTAACCTGACTAAGCAGCCTACTTCTAAATAGTGTTGAAGTCAAAAGAGAAAACTACTAAACTGCAGATCAATTTTTACAATAGGCTTGAGTTTCCCTTTTTCCTTGTGGAATATTCCTTTTTATTTCAAAACAAGCTCCCCTGCCAAATCTGGATACCAGGCCCCTCTGATTTCATCATGATCAGTCTCTAAACCCTGTTTTCCTCCAGTCACGTTCTCTCTACACTTCCCAAGCCTATTGATCCTCACCTACACACAGTGGCACTGATATGCCCCTGATGCTGCAGCTGACAGGAGTTAAACCTTCTGGGGTGAATTAGCTTTGGCTTCAAGCTGGCAGGTAGTAGATAGAAAATAAATGGGTTTGGGAGCTCTGGGGACATTACTGGTGCTGCTTTAAAGGAGCCAATGGAAAACAAATACAGCTAAATGAAAGAAAAGCTATTTGCTTTCCCTCATTTAAGCTTTGCTTTCGGGCAGAAAAAGAGGTGAGATTGGAGAAGAGGAGGAATCCAGGTCAGGAAATGATGCCCCCAGAGTCACACAAGATATGAAGTTGAGCCTGAGCATAATTTGGCTCCTGCGTTTAACTGCGTTAGGCCAATAAACCATTTTTATTACTACACACAAAGCAGAGTGGCCAGCCATCTCTACTTTTACCAAAGGTCATTAATTTCTTTCTAAGATATAATGCATTCCTCCCTGAAAAAAACTCTCACGAAACATAAATTTTAAGTTTAGAGAGACGTAGTTACAGATGAGCATTTAAAAATAATATTCACTATTATTCACTTTTTGGCACTATTTCATACAGCACTTCAACATATATTTTAAATGTTCAAATAAAACCAAGAAATTAGTTTAGAAAGCCTCTTTTTTTTTAAGCAGATGACTTTCCCTAAAGATTTCTAAGTCAGCATTTGGAAAAATGTAGGGTCATGTCAGCAAAATATATGCTTTGTTTCAATAAATTCATTAGCAGGTGGGTCGTTTACTCTGATGCAAAATGCCAAGTTATAGAGGTCAATGGATTTATAAGGTTCAAAGAGGAGAATTTACAGCCCCAAAGAGGGATGGCTGGCATGAAGAATTGCTCCCAGAATTGTGAGCTGTTAGAGTCAGAGCAGACTCCTGACCAACAAAAACTAGTCTGGCACCAAGAAACTTTGTTCGTGGAAGGTTTGCCTCATAGCTATACTTCACATAAATTGTACAAGAGACTGCTATAGCTATTATTATTTTACTATTTATTTATATTGCAGAAGTACCCAGAGGCCCCACACAGGATCATGTTCCAGCTGTTATTTGGACTACATGAACACAAAGATAGCGTCTACCTTGACGGCAACTTGAAGTCATCATAAGTGGCATATGAAGAGATAAAGGTAAGGTATAAAACTTAGAACAACTTTATAGTGAGATTTATACACATTATACATTCAAAGATCTGTCCCCATGGTTTGCTCTATTTTATGGATACTGTTCTAGGGCAAATATCTAATTGTGAAGGAGGCAGTTTTCTGTTCACTGCGGGAAGGGTTTTTCTTCACTTCAGAAGCAGCACAGGAGTCATGCACAGAAAAGCAAAGAATTGCCTTGAACACAACTGCAGGGCAATGGCAACTGTGTAAAACCTTTGCAAGGAATAGAAAATCAATTTCTAAGGTTTGAGGTTTGGTCACAAGCCAAGAAACTAGATTCTGCTCAAGGTTTGCTGAGCTTTCCAAATCCTCTCACAATGCTAGGAGAGGTTTGCAGGGAAAGTAGGCTGACATATGGTTTACAATGGATTATGCATAGTCTTGATTCAGTTCTTAAGGTTTGAGATGAAATTCCTATTGGGCTTTGAGGTTTATTCAAATCAAAATGCTGGGCTGTAAACCCACTCAAGCCTGTTAAAATGATTCACATGAATCTCTGCAAGATGAAATCAGAAAGTTGCAAAATAGAGCCCCAAGAAACTTTTGAACCATTGAGAGCAATAGGAGTTGTGATCCTGACTTGATTTAGAGCAGCAATAGAGGTAAATTTGGCCTTTAAAATTTATAACAAGTAGAAAATGCAAGAATCACCCAAAGAGTAAGGATTATGCAAAGGCCAGGAAAACATCTATTGGCAGCTGTAGTCAGTGCTGGACTTTCCACCAGCAGCACAGTGATTTCCACTAAAGCATCAAAAGATTAAGATGCCCTTCTATTGTCTTCAGACACTTATTCCATTCAGAAATATGATGTTTATACTTCTCAAAGTTAACTTTGCCATAACAACTGAACTTTCACATGATTATTGATCCACCATAATGAAAATTCCAATTCTGAAAAAAGGCAACCATATACCCATTTAGAAAAAAAATTATGTATCTAATATGTATACATACATATATATATATCTGCAACCACAATTTTTCAGGGCTTTCTTAAACTTCAGTTATCATCAACACAAATTGAATTAGTCACCACATATTAAATTATTGACTGCTTAGAAGTAAGTAAAAGTAGAATTAGGAACAGTCTGCAAAGTGAAATGTGCTCATAACAGCCGCTCTATTTTTTAATTTAAAGAAATTAAATTAAAAATCTATTTTAAATCCTTTCCAGGTGAAAAAAAATATATTTTGTCACATATTTGATCTGTCTATTGTACTTTTGTTAAGTACCATGAGTGTATCTGTCATGGGCTTCTTAAATGTGCAAAAATGAGTAGGTTTCTGATTGCAAACAATATATGGCATGAAATAAAAAAAAAAATAAAGTTGGTTATATAGCAAGGAGATAGTTTTTGTAATTTCATTTCTCCATGATTTATACTGCTGTTATGTCACAATACAACTAAAAACTGCTCTTAGAGTCTGATTTTTCTTAAAAACAGCAATTCTGTTTTTAAGCAATTTTCCTACTCTGAGGTAGGAGATTCTGTGTTAGCTGAATGTTGGAATAGTCCCCTGCCTCCCACTCTGTCTATGAAGAAAGCTCACACTTTGTAAATAAATGCAGCTAATAAAACAAAATCTCTCTTTTTTTTTCTTTAACTTATCAAAAACAGGAAAATACAGAAAAGTTGCATTTGGTATTAACACTTGGGTTGTGAAGAAGTGTTTGACTAGAGCAGTGGTAGCACAGCAGAGAGAAGAGCTTTGAAGACAAAGCTCTGGTTCCCTGTGTAGCCTCTCCTGGGTGCCCCTTTCCCTCGGGATGCCCATTCTGGCTGCTGACACACCCGGCTCCCTCTCACCCTATTCTGTTGGCTCTCCTGCCTTTCTTTCAATGACTCTTGGTTAATTGTTTCCAACCAGCTAATCTCCTTTTTACAACTGCAGCACAAGCATATTTGTCACAGTAAAATAAATCTCAACGTGCTTCTGAACTATTTAAAAATTTAACTTATATTATTCCATATACTTTGTGTTTCCCTAGCTTTATTTTCTGCATGTAGCTGCCAATTGATTCAAAAGATAGGGCACAGTCAGCTGGGTTTCTTTATTCTCTTGACACAGTTTCTTGGTATATTACTGGTGCCCTCTACAGAATCCTTAACAAAAATTAATCTAGAATGGAAAGGATTTTTTCAACAATGATTGTATTTCTATGTTACAGTTTTATCACAGGAGAAAACTGATTTCCTCATGAAATTTTGGAAATAAAATTTTGAAGGTTTTATATTTGCTTTGCTTAGAGGTTGGGAAACAGATTGCATTTTTAAAAAATGTGTCACCAGTAACAAGTGTAATGATGAAAAGAAACATGAAATAAGATGGAGAAAATTGCTCCAAAAGGAATGAAATGTAAAATTTCATTTTACACCAAATACAAGAATTCAAGGACAAAATTTCTCTTTGGAATATGTCCACTAAGAAATAACATAGAAGCAGGAGCAGTCCAAATAAACTATATTTAACTTGAAACCATTTAAAAGACAGCAATTTTCATTTCTAGCCAGTATAAGGTGATGGGCCTGTTACCCCATTAGGCCACTGGGAGTGTCTTGATGGGCTTGCAAAGCCTTAATTCACAAGTGTGTATTGCCACATGCCTTCTTCTTCACAGCCCCATCCAAGGCAGAGCAGCAGCAGCCCGGGTACCCAGGGTAAGCAGGGCCAAGGCTTTGCACCCAGAGCAGAGGTGGCTGCCTCTGACAATGTAACATCAGGGGCAGCAAGGTGCTTAACAACTGCTTGTGATACAGCTGTGAGAACATAGTAGCACCTGAAGTTTTCCAAATGTCTTAAACTGGTTCAAAGTGTGTGTGTGTGGGATGTGTAAGGCTCCATTTCTGAGTGTATTTCTCCTGTAACCTAAAGCCATGTTCCTTCCCCACCTTGCTCCTCTTTTTTCTTACATCCTCTGAATATAATTCAATTAAGAATAAGACATGTTTTCCTACTTGCTAAAGGGAAGCATGTGTTATTCATTAAAAAATTGGCTGGCACAAATGGTTGGCCTGTAGATAACATACCAGTTTATACTGCATTCCTTTTTTGTAATTAGGCTTCCCCTCTTGTCCAAGTCTCTCTCCTACTCCCTTGTTTATCAATTTTTGCTCTATAGCTGCCTTTCCACAATTGCATTGAAGTGGGATGTGAACCCAGAGCAGCAGTGTTCCACATGGCTCAGGTTAGGTTCAGAAATGGACAATCGTTTTGCTCACAAGCTTCTAGTTTATTTGTCAAGAGTGACTTTCATTGTCAGAGCAAAGCCAAGGCAACATGGAAAAAGTCTGAGGAACACAATGTTTGTTTGCCTCCTCCAGCAAATCCTGGGAGACCTTGATTGGAATTCCCATTACCTGCTTTGCTTTTTTTGTCTGTTACTTTCACATCTGATTTTTTTTTGGGTGGCATAAGTACACAGCACAGAGAACAGGGCCCCATGTTTTGCTGGAAATGAACAGTCAAGTTTCTTCATTCAGCTCCTTCATCACATTAAAAAAAGCTTTGTGATAAACACATATCCTTTGATATCCCTCTGACAGGTTGGCTGGATGCCAGGTGCTCACCAAAGCCACTCTATCACTGGCCTCCTCAGCTGGGCAGGGCAGAGAAAATAGGACAAAGGCTCACGGGTCGTGACTTAACTTCACTCCCAGTTTGCTGTATCTTCTTTCCCCAAGCAAGGGGATGGGGAACAGGCACTGCTGTCAGTCCATCATACGTGGTCTCTGCCACTCCTTCCTTCTCAGGAGCAGAATCCTTCCCACTCTTTCCCTTCTCCAGTATGGGTCCCCTACAAGTTCACAAGTGCTGCCAGCAAATCTGTTCCAGCATGTTCTCCCTGCTCCATGAGGCCACAGGTCCCACCAGGATTCTCCTGCAAGGTCTCACATTCTCCTTTGGGCATCCCCCTGCTCCAGTGAGGAGTCCCCCACAGGCTGCAGGTGGATCTCTGCTCCACCATGGAGTTCCATGGGCTGCAGAGGCACAGCTGCCTCACCACGGGCTGCACCATGGGCTGCAGGGGAATCTCTGCTCCAGTGCCTGGAACATCTCCCCCACCTCTTCCTACACTGACCTCGCTGGCTGCAGGGCTGTTCCTCTCAATATTCTCATTCCTCTCTTCCAAGTGCTACTGTGCTGGATTTACTACCCCTTCATAGCTGTCCAAAAAGTGCTACCTTCATAACTGTCCAAAAAGTGCTACCAAAAAGTGCATTGCTGATGGGCTCACCCTTGGCCAGTGGTGGGTCCATCTTGGAGGTGGCTGGCATTGACTCTGCTGGACATGAGGAAGCTTCTCAAAAATGCCATCCCCGCAGCCGCCCTGCTACCAAAACCTTGCCATGCAGACCCAATACAGACTCATAGGAAATTCCTCTTCCCTTACACACAGGTTCCCACAGTTTAGAGTTTCAAACCGTGCTAAAGACAAGAAACACTACTGTTACCATTACCCTGGTAAAAGTTTCTGTTCACACAGAAAGAAACTTTGAATCTCATGCGTCGTGAGCAAAGTAAAACTCTTCAGAGTTGAAGAATTTTAATCCACAAAAAGTTGAAGATTTCCTTACATAAAATGGTGTTTAAAGGAAGAAGAGCAAATGCCAGACTGTCTTAACTAGAGCTGGTCAGGGCCTCATTAAATGAGTGGCTCTCCTTAGCCTCACAGCAAAAATAAATGGAAATTTTCCTAACACAGCTGTGATGCTTGTTTGCAAGTAACAGAGCACTGCTTCTTCTGTTCCCAGTGCCTTGCAGTGGGGCATTCCCCAAATCTGGCCATGTTCTTTCACAGCAGGGTAAGCCTTCCCTGAGAGAAGACCTTTTATTATCTTTTTAGCTTTCCAGTGCTAGTTAAAAAAAAAAAAAAAACAAAAAAAAAAAACAACTAGGTAAGAAGATAGAGCAGGTCTTTGGTAATGAAAAATTTGCAGCAGACAGACAAAGTATGGTTTTCAGCTCTCTCTATTTAAGTTATTTGAAATCTGTATTGCTTCTCAATGTATTGATTTTTAACACAGAAGTCTATTAATGGTATTGGTTTCATGTTAAGCTGGTCAACTTTTCCAAAGCCATCAGTGCTACTAAAGAGAGGTAGAACAAAATTATAAATGCTCATTTTACAAAATATTTTGGCACTTTAATTTCTAATTTAGAACACACAACTTTATAAAAATATTTTATATTTTAAATTCATTTATTTCTAATGAATTGCAAGTTGTAAAATATTTTAATATGTGCTTAGTAGCTAAAATAAACAGCATTGCTGTATTTAAGGTATTACTCTTGATGTTTTTCTGATTACTACTCTTTTTGTATTTCATGACAGATAGTAGTTCTTACTGTGATGTCATATCAAAGTATTACAGTGTCACTGGTCTCAGAGTAAGGTTAACTGTTTATAAAATGTTCAATGCAAAACAAAGAAAAGAGCTATTTTAGCTACTTTGCTGTTAAATGGCATTTTATGTACAAGTGACAAGTAATGAAATGGTGTAAAAATAATGCCTATAAAGTGAAAAATACTATTTCAAACACGAGTTTCAAATAGTGTTTAAGTCACTTTTCATAAGAAATATGGGAAAACACAATTCTTCATTCATGAAATGCCAAAAAAATCATATTGTTAAGGGAAAACCAAATCAAATACTTCAAATACAAATTTCCCAAGGACACTTCTTCCACTGTAGAATTCCAGTCAGGCATATGTTGACTCACTTACCAGTGAGTCATTACCACCATTACCAGATGTATTTTTTCTTTGGCATACATAAACCCAGCCAGCCTACCTTTCAGACAATGAAATGACCAATTAGAGGGGATGATCCTTATGAAGAGATTCAGAACAGTTCAAAGCATACAGCAGAGATACAGAGGAGCACCTTTCTTAAAACAGGGATGTTATAAGTGCACAAACAGGAGAGGGCCATTTGTCAGCAAACTAAGAATCTTAAAAATAACTAACTGTAGATATATATGTACATATACATATGCATGTACATATGTTGGCTTGAAGAAGAAATTGTGGGCCTGAAACCTCTACTTTTCTCAAGGTAGATGAGGAGAGATTATAAAATATATTGTTTCTTCCTACAATCTGAGTAAAAGCAAGCTTTTCACTATTAGCAGATTCAGGAAACAAATTATTATATTGTTAAATTGCAGATAACTCTTTGTAAATAGAAAGTGTTTTGCCAAAAGCTTACTCTAAAACAACACAAAAATTTTGAAGAGTGATCCTCTGCCCTCCCTTTTTAGCCAAACTTGTGAATTGCCAAAGGAACAGCAAGTATAATTCAACTGCATAAATATTAAGCAGCCTAACCCAGCAGGTTGTTGGATTTCATACAGGACATGACTGGCTTGTGAGCCCTTCTGCTGCGTGTCAGTGCCAGCTGCATGGCTCTCTCTCATCCCCTGCCTGGCATTCCTGCTCCACTAGCAGCTTTCATATTGGCTTCGGGGCTTTCATGGGCTTCAGCCTTTCTCTTTTTGCTTTCAAGGCATTCCAGCCCACAAAAACAAAGCACAAGAATCAGAATTTGCTTTCTGATAACATTTTGAAAATTCCTATTCCAGTCAATTTTTCCTGATTTTCTAACAGTGGGATTCTATTAATGATCTGAACCAGAGAGACTATTGCAGGTGACTCAGTCACAAGAGATAGGAGAGAGGATTTCTCCCACCAGTTCTTTCCACAGTGTTTAAAATAACATATTTAGAGCAGGAGGGGTGTCATTACATTACAGATAAGCAACAGGAAAAAAAAAGATAACTAGACAAGTAGGATCTAAACAGGCTTACATTATTGTACAAATGATTCTCATTACTTCTCTTTCAGTATCTATAGTGCTTCCTTGCAGCACATGTGAAAGGAATTTGAAATTGGGATGTGACAGAGCTCATTGCTTTCTAAATCTTCAACTCCTACTCATCTGCAACAAAGTTATTATTTGATCAGCTTAGAAGGGATTCACCTCTTTCCTCAAACTTAAAATGTCCTGTTACATGAAAATCCAATCTTTTTAATTCTAATCTAATCTTATAAAAAAGCAGTGCATCTGAAATGAGCCAAAAATGGTACATGCAATGGTAAATGCTCACCTAACACTTTTGCACGCCACCTTCCACGCCCAAGAAATAACCACTGATATACTCACACAGGTTAATAATGTTCAGATAAATGCAACTTATAACATTACTCACTCTAGTCAAAACTCTTAGAATAAGAAAACAAATATATTCTCTGTGTTAACTGTCTTATCTGCACACAGCCTTTGCTCAGTCCTGTTTCTCTGAATAGAAAAAAAATATAGCAGGCAACAGCTTCCTTGCTTAGAAATCCCCACTCTATCCCCTGCAGCTTCCTCTGGGCCCCAAGAAGTTCTTGCTTCTCTTTTCTCTGAGGGCTGCACTCATATTCCTTCAACATTCCTGCATCCAAAACAGATAGTTTGCTAAAAATTTCATAACCTCTCTGCATGTTTCCTCTACAGCTGGGGAATCCCTGGTTAGACCCACTTACGTCAACTTTTGCATGCCAAACAGCTTGGGTTTTTTCCAATTCCTTTAGAAAAATCAAATTATTTTTACTATAAAACCTTGAGCTCTTCAAAGTCCTGGAAACTGCAGAAAGGAGTCCTCTGAGAAGGCACATATTTGGAGGTCAAATCACATGTACAAAGATATAGACAAGGGAAATGACAGGCTTACAGTGCATGGAGTCAGTGCTCCAACCTGCTTTGGGAAGGTAAGGGAGGGTGAGGTGCTCAGAGGCACCGGACAGAGATCCAGAGAGGGCTCCAGGGGAGATGAAATGCTACACCAGGCACCAACAGCTGAGGGATGGTCACCAGTACCCTTTTGGGCTGCAGATTTTCAATCCAGGGCCCAGCTGGTGCTTTGCCTAAGAGCCACGCACATTTGGCGAGGCATACAGAGTGCTGCAGAGATCCCAGAGCTGCACTGCTGGGAAACTCAGCAACAACCTTCCCATGGTCCAGGCTGCAGACAGGGCTTTACCATTCAGTAACCCTGAAACAGAGGAGCAGTGGGAAATGACTCTGATGTCAGCACCCTGGAGCCAAAACCACTTGATTTCCCATTCAAAAATGAAGCAGCACTGTAATAGGAAGCAGAGCTTTCCCAAACTCTCCATGCCTTGGGCATGAGAGAACAGTTTGCTCAGCACACCACCTCCACACCACAAGGACAATTAACTTGGGTTATAATGGTCTACAGAGCATAGCAGCTTCCTCTGGTGAGCCTGAACTGCTAACAGTGCATCCTAAGCAATCATGCCTCTTCATCTCCAGTTCCTAAAGCTAACATTTTACTGTTTTCAACACAATGAAATTAATCCTTGATTTAATCCTGCTGTTTAAAATCTTTGCCTGAAATTGCAAATGTGCTGCTAATGGATCATGATTCAGGCAAAGTAAAAGTTTTTCAAGACTGGAGGTGGATTCTAAAACTGGTGTCAACTAAAATTTTAGAACAGTTGTCTTTCTACAGGACTTCTTGCAGGGAGACTCAGAAATTGAACTCAGATACCTCTGCTGGCTAACAGTGTCTGACAAAACAGTCATATAGATGACAGAGATATGAGGGCTAAATAAGAACAAAATTATAGTTCCTTAGTACACGCGAGCAGCCCATGGTAAAAGTAAACCACTATATTAATGCTTTGTGGTGGACCAATTACTTCAGCCTTGATATATCTAATTGTGTTACAGGCCAGGCTCTCAAATGATTTAACATTAGTGTAGCTCAGTTATATTTATATTCACTTATAACAGTATGTAACAGCTGAGGATCTGGTACAGTCTCCATGTCTCACAAACACAATCACTGAAGGCTGCTTTTAGCCTTTTTTCTACTCCTATTTCCCTTATGAGCAATGGCAGAATTTTTGTCAATCACTTGAGAGACATTGCCTTTGGATGTGCTAATTTAATTCAGTGGGACAGACAGATCTATGGCAGCTGGCAGCAGACAAAGGATGGGCTGAAGGAGGATTTCTAAAGTTAATACTATTCTTGGTGGAGATAATTACAGACTTTTAAAAGCCAACCAATGAGCTGACAGAGCAGCAGTAAACTCTGTGCATCCGAGGGAGCAGGGGAGAGCAGCATTGTCTGCTGCCACAGCTCTGCATTCAGGGGTGTCTGACTCATGGGAAACCGGCCCAATGAATTTCAGTGGAGCCATCAGTTCCCTGCCAGAACTGAAATGTTCCACAAGATCAAAGATTCCTGCTATTGTTTCACTTCTGAGGAAAACTGGGGGAAAATACTGAATTAAAACTTCTAACCCAGCACCAATACAGAGCTGCACATGACACAAGTTTTGATGGGTTGTGAATACTCCAGAGAAGACAAAAATGAGAAATGCTTGAACAGTGTGCAATAAATGAAAATAAATAAAGTGCAAAATGTTTTCTTAGGAGGAAGAAATGCCTAAACAGTAAGTGAAAAATGGTAGAGAGGAGACTGCGAACAAGTTACAAACTTATTTGTAAGTTGGTGCTGGTGCTGTTACAAAAATTAAGTTATTCTTCGTTGTAGTGACTGGCATGTGATATTTAATAAACAGAAGAGGTAAATTGCTCTATGTATCATTTGTGGAGCCACATCTAGAGAACTGTCATCATTTGAACTTTCCACATTATGAAAGCTCTAAAAAGTTATGCCAAGAAAAAAGAATGAGGAAAGCCTGGAAAATCCAATTACTCCAGAAAATACAATATGCATTCTTTTTCTCCATGCCTTTTCTTGGCAGAAGCAATAGCTTTCTTAGGTCAAAGCCTTTGTTTCCTCTCATCTGTACCTTCCCTACTGGTTTAATTTTTCATGAAGGGTTTTAGGTTTGGTTTTTTCATACAAACAGTATGTCAGCACTGAGCAGACAGTAGGAATGGCTAGTCACAGGTAAAAACACCTGAAGTAGGGATTTTTACTGAAATTATATAGTCCCCCAACACTGCATAGGGTATAAGTTTTACAATATATATTAGGCTGTTTCAAAGATGATCAACTACTGACATTCTCATCACACTTGGCTATTATCCAAATGGGCTAAGATTTAGTAAATGGGGTACAGAACGTTAGATAAACTTCTGGTCTTAATGACAGATTAGCACAGGAACATATTGTATAGAATGAGTATGAAATCTTTGTTCTCTAAGGCTGGTTAAGCAATGTGAATTTGTAGTACATGTACATGCAGTGTCATTTAGGCTGTGCAGGTGACTGACACATGCATGAGTCACCCCCAGGGCAGAATGTGATACAGGTGACATGTAAAGGCAGTTTAATCCATGTCACACCAAAGCCAGGCATCACAATGCAACACAGTATAAATTAAAACTTTTGAATATTATGAAGTACTGAGTAGTACTGTAGCTTATCTCTGCTTGGATTAGTCTGTAGCTCAGGCTTTCCCAGGCACGTTTTTTTCATGAATAAAAGCAGTACTAGCAATGGCAACCGGTTTCCACTGCCAGTGGTGGCAGCAGCACTCACTGAGAGCCTGGGTCATCCTAACTTGAAATGGCTCATAAATCACTAATGGTTCTTGTAACATAGTACCTCTTTATCTGGGCAGACAGATCTGAGGCAGTTCTGCCTGAGCCTGGAAAGATGGCCAGGAACATTTGGAAGCAATAGGAATTGCTGTCCATGTAAGGCATTCTTTCTTCAGGCAATACACAGTCAATCTCTCTTGCAAGGTAGTCAGAGCTTTGTGCTACTGACTGTACTGTCATCTTGGTAAAGTACAAAACTGTACTGCAGTCCTGTTCATTTGTCATTTTAAACTTAACTTTCCTAGAGGAGCTACAAAGTCAGTGCATAAAAAACCCAAAACCATAGCAGATCATCCTCATAACCTCTTGTGATTAGCATTTTTGTTTCCAGCCAGTTGTCAAAATGACTATCCAGCCACATGTTATTTCTGTTAATTTTCATCTCACTCTACTCTCACTTCGATGAAATTAGTCTAGAATCCAGCACAATAACCATGGCTTAAAATATTAACCATGTAATTCAAATACTCTGCAGAAAACAATCCAAACCATTGTTAGAAGGTACAGCAGTATTGAGGATGAAACTATAACGCCCTCAACTACAGCTTTGGAAGCTGTAGTAGAGGTTCACATTGTTACAATCTTAACACTTGGAACAAGAAATTCAGATTCCACTTCAGAGTTATTCTGGTGCTGGGAAGACCCCTAATTAACACTATGTGAATAATTTCTATTAATTGACAAGTTTTATAAAAATAGCCCTGCTTTCTAAAAGTTTCCAGTGTAGCTTTCTTTTACTTATTTTTAAATGGGAAATAGTTCAAGAGACTGACAAACTTTTGAACTAGTCTTTTTTGAGATATTGGTGAGGTTTACGATATCATTGTGACTGTATCATAGTCATTCAAAATTAGCTATGCTCCCAGTTTCTGAGAATCTAACAGTCCTACCAGTAGTAGTAGCCAAAGTGGAATGGAATGGAATGGAATGGAATGGAATGGAATGGAATGGAATGGATGCCATCTCTCCACATAGGAGATGGTTTCCCCAGAGCAAATACTGCCTGGGGACAGGAATCTGCAGAGTAAGCCAAATGTAACCAGATGACCCACCTGAAGGGACTACAATTCTTCCACTGCAGAAATTATGCAGCCTGGATAACCTGGGTCGTTTTCAGAGGTATCGTTTACTGTTCAGTCAACCTGATAACAAAACTTTCTGAAGCAATCTTCTGTTGGAATTTTCAGTAGTCTATTTGTTGAAATGCAAACAATGAAAAATCTCAAGCTGTTAAAATTTCAGTATTTTATGTTAAGAGAGAAGAAAATTATTTTAAGCATGGCACATTTATTGGCATAGAATCCTATACTATTACATCCAAGTTGTAGAATAAGTACCTCCACAGAGTAGCCCAAATAGATTTCCTGGCTGAAAAAAAAGTTTTATTTAAAACTTTGTAACCTCAAGCCACACTTTGAAAATCATTCTAATAAGGCCTCTATATGCTGAAAGTTCACTTGGTCAGTTTTCCAGCTGATTAGATTGCTATCTCGGGTGACAAATTACTTTTCTATAGTCTGTGATTTGACTCATTAATCTCAGATATGTATCGATGGCATAAACCATATCATATCACAGCTAGAGGAGGTGATGCACCTACTTTGTGAATTAATTGTGATCGAATATTATTTTGAATTTGCGTGTGACATAATTTGCTGATAAATGTATGTTTTAAATTGAGATTGCAAACAGACCTGGTGTAAGTATGATCACACTGAGTATGGATCACTCTTTGAGCAACCCAAAATGAATACCTATATGAGAAGGTTCATTTGTTTGCTGCAATCTTTCAGACACAGCAAGTGTCTGGAAACACAGGAAAAAATTGGCCCACAGGGACTCCTTACTGCTGTGCTCAGACTTCTTCCAATGATTGGCTGAAAACAGCTCAGCTATTTCTACATTTTACTTCTCAGTCTGAACTGACTAGAAGGGAACTTTCTCAAGACACAGACAAGTTAGACAGCTAAGTAGAAAGCGTCTAGTAAAAGAAAGAAAAACAGGATGTTCTAGACTTCTTCCTCCCTGATGCTCTCCATTCTTGATGTTATTGCAGCAGGATGGGTCAGAGTAACCAGGGCATGACAGTAGGGCTCTGAACAGCAAGAGGAAGCATCAGCAGCCACCATCCCGTATTCTGCCCTCTAAAAGCCCAGGAAACACTGAAGGTGAATAAGAATGGCTGAAGGAAGAAAGAAATAAGAAAACTATTCCTGGTTCCAGGGAGAGTATGGTGAAGCTGGGCAATTCATAGCGGAGGGGATTTACTGCAAGATCTGCAGCTTACACCTTCCT
This sequence comes from Irena cyanogastra, assembly GCA_013397155.1. NCBI lineage: Eukaryota > Metazoa > Chordata > Aves > Passeriformes > Irenidae > Irena > Irena cyanogastra. Next base: position 980,540 of record VWZV01005539.1, on the reverse strand, counting down.
GTAGAAGTCCTTTCCAACCACACTTCGGCTGGGTCTCCCCGCTTTGATGGCAGCCTTCTCCAGGGAAATTTTATTTTTCGCAACTTAGTCCTTCCTTTGAGGATCATTTTTGGTCCCACTGAGCAGGACCTTTTTCTCTGTCATAACTGTAACACCAGCCTTACCCCTGCATTTTGACAACCCTCAGCTATAGAAAATGTCTCCATCCATTGCTTTCCTATACATGTCCTCCAAATTTTCAGCAACTCCCCCATAAACTTATGCACCCCCAGAAAACTATTTCATCATCCTTGACATCAGAGCTGAACCTTGCCTGAATAGCTGAGAAACCTTGAGACATTTCATGGTTATCTTTGAGCTGTTTCTGGAAAATGCACCTGTCAGGATGTAAATGTGTACCTAGATATTTTGGAAGTTTGTTGTCACCTGCCTTGCAGTGAATGGAGAGAATCACAAATCATATTCATTGCAAATGTGAGACACTTCAGTTCTTCTTCAATTTATGTGCAATTATTACTTATTTGTAGTCACATTTCTCATACTTTGTAAATTACAGGTCTACCTGTAAACTCCAAGGTGACACTCAGCTGACTTTGTGCAGCCTCTTCAAATCAAATTAGTGGATTTTTGTGAGAAGGAATATTCCCCTGAGAGGAAGTAAAGCCAGGAGAGAATCTCCATCTCCTGTCAAGAGCAAATTCTGACCCACCAAAAGTAGCATGCTCTGTATGTAAGTCTTATTGAATCCCTGAACTTGACTTCCATGCCTTGCTTCTACACAAAAGGTGTATGCATCTTACATATTTGCATTGTAGCAACCAGGTGTCTCCCTGACTGCATGATTCTCTGACTGCATCCCACTGCTCTGCCCTCACAATTCCCACCTGAAGTGCTGCAGCTGTCCCTGTCCATGGCAGGGGGGCTAGAACTCGATGATCCTTAAGGTCCCTTCCAACCCAAACCATTCTGTGATTCTGTGACCAACATCATGCATGCCATATACTTCCAGATTGCTTTGTATAACTGATCACTGATCTCTGATCACAATTTGATATGTTTTGGGGTCTCTGAAGACAAGCTTCCCCCAAGTGTACATACGGTGATCTGACATCCTGAGTATTGGTACTAGCATTGAACCTGAAGTCTCTCCTAGTAAATTGCTCCCTGCGACCCACTCCTTTTGACAAAACAGATCATCATTCCTCTGTTCATCCTGTATACAAGGTGCCACAGTCTCAGGTAACAGAAAGGGACAATAATGTACATCCAACACTACTCCTTCCCCAGAATGACACATGCTTAACTATTCTATTTATATCTTTATAATACACTTATAATTGAATTGTTATGATAATTTATATGACCCTCCTCCTCAGAGATATTCTGCAAAACACTCTGCTGGATTTCTGCCTAATCTGCAGGCTCTCAAAATCTAGGAGTTGTCTGTCTGCAGTCAAATATTTGTATAATTAAAATAATGAATTATCTCTATTGAAGATAAATTTAAATTCATCAAGAAGATTACATAAACTGAGTTGTGGGACAAGATTTTCCCCACTCACCTAGTTCTCAGTCTACATCCTGATCAGTCTACAGCCAGTCTACAGCACCTTTTTGGTTTTCTAAACTGTTCCTAAAAGTAAAACCAATTTATAGAATCTCAAGCATACGATGTAGCACAACACCCTGCCAGGGTCTCTCTAGCCCTGTGTCTATCTCTTCTAATAAGCCATTCCTAAATGTTCTCTCCTGAAACAGAAGGATCATTAGTTTTCAGGTACTTATCATAAGGTTTCAAAGGGTACCTAAAAATAGGTCACACGGATAAGAGTTTCATTTGACAAATGTCAGGCTCTTCTAATGCTTCCCTTTGTAAGACAAAGGGCAAGCCAACGTTTTCACAGCTGTCAAGTAACTCTGCAGTGAAACACAGTAGAATAAAACCTGACAGTGAACCATTGCTGCATCTGAGTCCTGGTTACATAAGGTAGTATAGGAAAATGAGTGTTTTTCAGATTAACTTTAATGTCAAGGCTGGTAGCATGAATGTAATTATGGCTGATATTTTTATGCTGCAGTCTGACAGATAGTTAGCAATAAATACATCACCTCATGCAGAAAATGAGCAGACTTTCAGTAATGGGAATGGAGGGTGTCAAGTACTTGCACAACTTTTGTGCATTTGCTTTCTCCTGGGTTTCATTATTGCCTTGGAACTGCTTCAGATCACTGTTTTGGTTCTCAACCTCTTCACCTCACCTTTCAGAAAGGCTTTTGAGAGCAGGTCGGGTTTCCATGACCTAGCAATGCTTGTGGCATCCATCTTGCAACCGAGAAAGTGAGACCTGTGATCTTCAGGACAAAAAGCATTAATGAATCAGGAAAAAGGAGGTGAACTTTAAGTGGTGTGACTGCTGCCTACATTGCTGGACAGTGAAGTCAGCATGGCCATGGAACTGGCACAACTGTAGGGAACTCTAGGTGTGGGTGCTGGCTGCACAGATGGAGGGTGGCAGAGGAGTGCAAGTCAGGGGGAAATAGAGAGTGCAAGTACTATAGGTGGGGTCTGAAAAAAACACTCTTTGAGAGGATAAAAACATGTTGTCTTCTCTGCCAAAGGAACACAAGTCATGGTGATGGAGGAGAAACATACAGAGGTTGATGACACTAAGACATTCTTGCCTCTTTTTTTCTATATTGTGACATTTCCAGAAGATTGGAATGTATTAAAAAAATTAGAGAACTACTCTTTTCCCTGTAATTGTCCATCATTGGTTTTTCACCATGGTGAGCTGAGAGTTTAAGAGATTTTTACCAGAGCAAAATCAGTTCAGGGCAGAAAGACAAGAGGATCCAATATCATCACACTCCTCAATCCTTCCTAGCTTTATATTATGCACTTTACTTACCCACCTCTCACAGACTGAACATTTATATTTTTAAAAGTGCTGCCTATCACCATCATTATTTAATTCAAGGACTCTTTTAGTCAAATGGCCAGCAGAAAAGATGGGATTTAAATCTTACGATCATTGAACTTCAGAGGTTGTTTTAATCAAGCCATTTTACATGAATGCACTACATCTATCATTAGAGGGGTTCCGTGTGGTGATTTTAATATTTCTTCAATTGCTGATTGTACAAACTTCTTCCTCCATATCCTCAGGAAATTAACTTTTAATATCATATTAAAGAATCAGCTTTCATTCTAGGGTTCAATAGCAATTTATTCTAGATTATTATTTATCAATAATATTGTTGAAGCAAATTTTAATTTCCAAAGAAGGCTTCAGTCATTTTTCTCTAGAAAAAAGTCATCTAGCTAAAAGAAACTGTAGTCATTTTCAGATTGATCTGGACAGTGAAAAAAATTATTAATGCACATCACGAGAACATTTGTATAAAATATATTTAAATGAGCTACAACCTCACAAGTATTTATAGCGGTTCAGTTTCAACAAGCAGCAAAAATCATCATGCCAGGTATTCACAGGTTTCAGAATTGATGACATTGCCTTTCAGGACTACATCTACTAAAAGTACAGAATAGAGGTATTCACTTCTATATGAACAGTGGCTTAGAAATGAGAAATAATAGGATATTCTTGTGGTTTCATAACATCAGTGATCGCTATAAGGTAGAAGAAAGCATTTTAAGCATCTAGTCTGCAGTGCCATCTTCTGTGCTTTAATGCAACATAACTATTGATTTCCATTTCCCCTCTTTAATAAATTATTACTATCTGTGGTAAGTCACCTTCTCTCAGTGTTAATACTGGTTTGGGGTCTTCATTTCAGATAATGTCTTTAGATTTCTGTGTCATTAGTAGCAACAAGTATGCTGCAAGTTTAGTCCTGTGTGATTCAATGTAGTACAGGCTATACTATTTCAAGAAAGTCATGTTGATGATTTGATCTCTGAGTAAAATCTTCCACGCTGTTCAACACACTCCCCTGAAATCAACCCATTATTTCACCAGTTTTGGTGGGTTGCAGCAGTTAATAGTGTATGAGCATCTCACCCCACATGGGCAGCTTATCCTACCAGAAGTCCTGCACAGAGGCCTCTCTGCTGAAGTGTTAATTCTCCATTAGGGTGCTAACATTACCCTAGAATTGTAGATTCACAATATTTCACAGCAGTATTCAGCAACAAGTAGAGTCAGATGCTATATATAGGCCAGAAAGATTTTGCCTTTCAAGACTATTTTTACAGCCTCGAGTTTGTACTTAAGCTGCTCAAATAAAAGGAAAAATTCACTGAGAAGTGGGGAAGCTCAGCCATAAAAAACAAAACAGAACACTTTTTGAAATAGAAAAGGAAACTCAGAAAGGAAACGGGAAATCCAGGCACATGCAATGGATCCTGGGTTTGAAAGCAAATTCCTGATCTTGGCAGCAGGAAAAATATGACACTTTCATATTTAGACTTGACTCTCAATATGTTTGAAGATGTACATGATGAGGAAATTCTTTCCATGATCTGGTTTTAGACATTTTCAACACTAAGGCAAGCTGGATAGGCATAATGGAGAGCAGAGTACGTGACCCAGATGCCTAATTTTCAGCTCTGTGCAACATATATGGAAACAAATTTGTATTTGACAACTGTCTTTGATTATTACGGTCTCCCTGTAAGAGTGGATACACTGTAAGGGAATTATAAGCACTCGGTGATGAAGAAGAAATTTGATACATCTGACATTGTCACAATTTGTTGAGATGCATCACAGAAATGGCACATGAAAGTCACACAAGTTGTTTTATAATGGTGTGATGGATAATGGGATTATAGAAGCTGAACTCTCCCTTGAAAGTACTGTTATCTGTTTAAGTTGTACTGGTGATTCAAACCCAGGGATCACGTGGGCACATAGATCAACGCTCTACTTAACACATCTTACAAAGAGAACCTGCCACTGACTTACCTGGCCTCTGAATTATGAGAATGTGTTTCTTCCTAAGTATCTGCTGGTTATGTGAAAGAAAAATCAAGCTCTTACAGAAACTTGAATTTGAGAAATGCAGACTGGTGATTTCATATAGTTGGTGGTAAAACTTCTAAACAATCCCTAGAAATATGCATTATGATTTTATAATGCACAAGGAATTACAGAAAAAGAAAAGGAAGATAATTTTGGACTTAATTCTGCCAGATAAAGCAGAATAACCACGGTTTTGGGAGTTAGCACTTGCCTAGAAACTGCAGATCGTGACCTCATATTCAATAAGACCAGACACTGCCCCAAACATAGATATATAAAGAAAATGCATAATACTCCAAACTAGCTTATATTCAAAATCTGAAGAAATTAATGAAAATACTGATTAGAAGGAAAAATGCTGACAGGCAAAGAAATTAATAAAGACCTCTGGAGTTTCCAAGTGTCACTGTTAAGAATGGGAATGACCTTAGCTAGAATCTTGTCTTCGTTCACTGGCAAGGACAAAAGCACAACATTTTAAAGAAATATGTGGAATAAAAAAATAGGAGTTATGAATTGCCAAAAGTAGCTTAGAACAGCAGTTATACAGACTATCAGAATTAAAGACATTCTAAAAAAATATTGAAAGTGTATTGGGAACAAAATAAATTATAGAAAGGTCTATTAAATGCAGATTGTAAAATTGTCAATGATGACATGGAAAGAACAGAAGTTTTTAATTAATGCCATGTGTCTATATTTGGAAAGAAGCAGAGTACTGCATTCATACCATATGAGGACAGGGAGGCAATTTCTAGGCTATTAATAAGCCTTAGGAAGAAGTTAGACAACATCTACTTAGGATAAACATTTTTGAATCAGGAGGCCTAAAACATTTGCATCAGAGGGTCATAAAAATGCTGGTTAAGAAAATTTGTGGCTCACTGATATTAAATTATAATAAAGACTGCTTATATATCTATTCATACCTACATTCATAAAATGCTAGGAAGCCTCAAAATAGCTAAGACAATGTCAATATAACAAATAATAAAGAAGAGTGATATAACTAAAACCTGATTAATTGGTCAGTCTTCAGTCTCAGCAGAAATCCTAAAATATCTGACTGAGGATTTAACAAATCAAACTAACTGTGTGAAGAAAAAAAAAACTCTTTCCAATTTATCCAACTTTGATAGTATTAGAATTTTGGTTGATAAAGGCCACATGCAGAGATTACATCCTTACTTATCCCTGATTGCCAGCAAGTCGATGATGCCCCATCTTAACGCGATCCAGTCCCAGAGTTGCACAAATGAGCCTGTACAGCTCCACAGGCATGCTGATCAGCTTCCCTCTCAGAAGGAATAACCAGCCAAGGCACAGCACCATTCTGCTTTTTTTCCCTGAAGCCAGCTTGTTCAGTGCTGGATTAAGGAGGTCCTTACCCCATCACACCACATTAGCGCTCACTTAGATTTTGTAGTGTACGCCATTCAGTCAAAATATTGACATGATGCAAAACAACACCAGTAACGCCTGCAACATTAATTAATATTTCATTCATTTAGCATTAATTGTTGACAAGTGTAGGTGAACAGTTGCTGGCCAGAAATAGCCACCAAAGGCTTTTTTTTCACCGAGGCTCCACCTGGAGTGTGGAGGACATTAATGATCCTCTTCAGTAAAAGTCTCAAAGACACTGAAATAGTTAGTTACAAAAACACATTGCAAATTTCCATATATTTTTTCAAATTTCAGTAGATGAGATGGGCAAGATGCTAAAGTTAGAGCTAACTGAATTTCTTGGGGAATTGCCTTCATAACTATGTTTTTTTTTATCAAAATCAAAGTCATAAAGCAACAGGCAGAAGAACTCATACTTATAGAATAAGGGGCTCCAACCTGGTATCTAGTGAGACAGAAAATATTTGAGATTAACAATCCAATGCAAATTCCCCTTAAAATATTATCGTAAATAGATGACGTGACTCAAGAAAAATAGAAATGATGAATGCTTTATTTCCATGAGTTAGATATTTAAACTCTGCAAACACAGTGTGTGCAGTAAAACTGGTAGTAGATGCAATCAGTAGATGAGATAATCTCATCTTCACAATCAAAGGATTTTTGAAGAGTGTTCAAAAAAGCCGTGAATTTTTTTGAGAACTGTAGGAATAGTCACCTATTGAAAGATTCAAGGAAAGAAGATTGAGAAAAGACTTGAGGAAGTAACTTTAGAAGGCAATTCTGAATGTTACCAGGCTCTTAAATGTAACAAAGAAAGATGTAAAATAATCGGTATTGTAAAGTGAAATTAGGCAAATTAAAATTTAAGGTTGAAGAGTGGATGATAAAAATTAGGATGGATAATAGGCCAACCAGCGTGATGGATTTTTTTATACTTTTCCAAATATTTTCTATTAAATATATGATATCATTCTGGGGGAAAAAAAAAGTAAACTAAAAAACCCAAACAAATTATGTGAGGAAAACTGCCAGTAGCAGTTCAAAATACTTGATCTGATGGCTCGCTCTGGCCTTAAATCTTTGCAAGCACATGAAATTATTCACTGATTCTAGGGCTTACATAACAGCAACCAGCATTAAAAAGCTTTCTTTCCAGCTGGCTAAAAGAGTATTTCCTGGAAGGCAGCGACCTGGCCTCGGTTATTCATGCTTTTGTCATTTCTCATTTAGACTGCAGTGATTCAGCGTTCAATATAAATGGTCATACTGTTTCAGTGCTTACAGAAATTCAGCTCTTAAAGAAGGCTACATCTCATTTCAACAGTGCGGTCCCCTGGAAACCTACCAGATGTATCCGCCAGGCTTTTTCTTACCTTTCCATAGACTACCTAAAGAAGTTCAAGGTCCTGATTCCTTTCCTCAGGATACACCATAGGTGAAGCTCAAGAATGAAAAGATCTCTATAAAGTTTTATGATGAAAGCCAGTTTTCTCTAATATAATGGACTCCCTACCCCTTGCCCATAACTATATCTAACTGACATCTTATGGGCCAGACTGAGCTGCCTCTGTACATGCTCCTAACCTGTAAAGGCTGCAGACCACTGTGATCCACCTTGTTATTATGTTTAGACATTGTTGTGCTGACATTTGTAGAACAGTTTAAGCTGGAAGATACCTGAGACAGTCACCTAGTGTGACTTCAAGTCAAAGCTTATCCAGGCTGAAATTTAGGTCCATTGCTCAGCTCTTGTCCAGTCAAATTTCATGTCTCTCCAAGGATAAATATTGCAAAATCCTTCTGTGCTACCTAGTTGAGTCTTTGACCACTCATGGTGATTTTTCTTATCACTAGATAGTACTTTACTTTTTGAAATTTTTAACTGCTGAGTCTTATCTTTTCATTGTATAAGCCTCTGAGAAATTCGATTCCACTTTCTTTATACCCACCCAATTAGTTTAGCTAAACACAGCACAGTTACATTTTCCCCATAGTCTTCTCTGAGTGAGTTAAACCCAGCCTCCTCACCCCCTTGCTCCTTCAGCATCTTATGATAGGCAGCCCCACACTAGACAAAGTAATTCAGGTTCAACCTCATAAATGCTGGATAGAAAACAGAGAACAATCACCTTCCTGGACTGGCTGGCTGTGTTCTCCCTTGTGCAGCCCATGCACCATCAGCCTTAAGTTCTACAACACCCGCTCTTGACTTATGTTCAACTTCTTGCCCACAGCTCCTTTTCTACAAAATTTCTTTTTCTAGTGTATCCCATCTGATCTGGCGTATCCCACTCATATCTGATCATAATTTATTATGCAGGCAATTCTGTGTCAGAGTCAAGTTTTCTTGGGAAGGGAGTAATCTGAGATGATGGCATTTAGGGCCAAAGTCTAGGCTTTTATAAACCTGATTGCTTTATTCAGCATGTGAAGCATAAGCCTCAAACTATTAATTACACTGGTGTTAAGAAACATGAATGCTAAGAGAGAATCAAAAAGCCCTCAAACCACCTCCTCACTAAGAAATTTCCTTTTTCTCCCCCTTCCACTAAAAAAAAATAATTATTTAACAAAACAAGACTCTGAACACACTTTCTCTGGTGCAGAGAGAATATAAATATAAACTGCTCAGAACAGATGTTCAAAGGCTGACAGCCATGATTTTCACTGCACTGGAAAATATATGAATACTTTAGTGCTGAGCCCAGAGTAAGAAAGAAAATGAGAAGGAAAGAGTATTCTTGCTACTTACCTTTTTTTTTGTTTGGCAAATTACATTATTATAAAGCTATAAAAGTATGATGATCGCTATGACAAATGATCTAAATATGACTAATGTTATCAGCCAGATTATGAAAAAATCTTATTCTCAGAGTGTTACAGTTAAGGGCAAAAAGCACAACAGGATCTGTCGTTCTGAGTAAAACAATCCATGAAACCTCATTCAGTAATTTCCATGTTCAGTGCCAGCTATATCCAACTTGAATTAGCATGTGTGTTTGGACATGTGCCACCTTACTTGACAACACGAAGAAAGAAAAAATCTACATGTCCATTGGCAAGCTGCCCTGATAGTTAAGCACATTCTTGATTTAAAAATGTGCACATTATTTTCAGCCTAAATTACTTTACCTTCAATTTTCGTCTGTTGAGAGTACATTTTACTGTCTGTGACTGCAGGGTCAAACAGTCTCCTACTAACTGATATCCTATCCTCGTGGAGGCACTTTGTATTTGTAATTAATTGCCTCTTAAATACCTCTTGTGCAAGCTAAATAAATGGAGGGATTTTTACTATAAAATATTTTTGTAACTCTTTTATTGAGAACATGAATTGCCTTTTAAAAATATATTTTCTTTCCAGCAATGAATTGAAGGCAGGATATAACATCAATATATTACCATCATCAATATTTTGCTTAACTCCTGTTATTTTACTACCACAGAACCCTTAGTTAAAACTTTCTTATTATGGATCCAAGGATGGTGCTAACAAAAAAACAAAATCAAAAAAAATAATAATAATCCCCCCTAGCCCCTCAAAACCCAAACAAAAATCCCCACCAATCAACCAAAAAAACCCAGCTCTTGCTGTGCTGCTAGAGCTGTCATGTTCTCCAGACCCACAGAAAAGAATGCATGCACACCACTCCTTTAGGGGGTTACAGCATAACTTCATTCACATGCTCCAGCTGAACTTCATGGTGCTGTAGAAATCACCAACACTTTTAGTTTTGGGGGAGATTAAGAAATTTAGGTATTCTCCATATCTTTGTTACATTTTCCGCAGCGTCTGGACTTGAGACCCTTCTGACAGTGACCAAATAATAACATAACTGTTTGCATTGTCAAAGCTTTGACAATTATAAAATCACAGAATGGCTTGGGCTGGAAGGGGTCTTAAAGTCTATTTAGTTCCACCTCTTTGCTGTGGACAGGGACATAGTCCACTAGACCAGGTTGCTCAGAGCCCCATCCAACCTGACCTTGAGCACTTCCAGGGATGGGGCACTCGCAGATTCTCTGGGAAACTTGTGCCAGTGTCTCACCATCCTCACTGTAAAGAATTTCTTTCTAGTATTTAATCTAAACCTACCCTTTGTCAGTTTGAAGCCATTCCCCCTTGTCCTGGCACTACATGCCCGTGTCAATAGTGTCTCTCCACCTGCTGCAGCCCTCTTCCAGGTACTACCTATGGATGGGCAGGTCTAGGGATGCTGCCACAGACCAGGTAATGTACAAGCTACTAAAGACATCGTGGAGTTAAACAGCAGCACAGCAGGCATTAAAACAACCACGGAGCCACATTCAGATAGATCTAGTGTTTCTTGACATTAGTGGGAATATTTCCATTGGCTTCAGTGAGTGCAGAATTGCCAAAAACCAATAGATTTTTTGCGGTTGTTTTTGCATTTCAACAAGCTGGATTTAAATGCATTAACATTCCAAATGAGATCGATAATGAATAGTTCAGTAATAATTACCAGGACTCCACAGAAAACTCTATAAATTATGTCATGAGCTATACACTGCATGTGCCAATTTTCCATAAACAAGGGATTATTGCACTCTCTGTTTTCTAACAATAAGCACATTTGGTAATTGTGACTAGAACTATACATTATTCATTTGAATTTAAAGCTGTGCTCATTTATCTCTTCGCCAAAATTTTCCTTCTATTACAATAACAGGTCTGCAAGAAACAGATTCAACTGAGGTTTTCTCCAAGGAAAAGATGTTCTCCCAAACCTCTGAATTTGAGCTGAAAATTCATGTTTTAATTAATTTGCCAAGGCTAAATGTGATCTATCAATACCTAAATCAAGTTTCTGCAAGACAACTGGTCTGCAGTATAGAACAATTTTGCTGCATATCTCATAGTGCTGTAGTGTTTATCCTAAGGTTCAAGCTCCTAGAGTAAAGTGACTATCTAAAAAATGTCCTTCAAATTAATAAAAATAAATAAATTATTTGACTTCCTGGTCATGGACACTACTTCAAATCTGAGGGTAGAAAAGGCCATGGTAAAGACTTTTATTTTCAAAATTACTTTTCATCCTATTTCATTAATGAAATCCCTGGTACAATATTTGTAGATCTGCATTGTAGATCAAAATCAATGGTTAAGTCAGAAATCAGAACTGAAAAGGATGAGATTTTTAGAAAGATGCTTTAAAATTGTGCAGAGAAATTGCCAGTTGTGAATTTACTGGTGTGTTTTACTTGGTGAACACTGAATTCTCAGCAGTTAGTAAAACAAGGAAAGAATTTATTTTTAAGCAGAATTTTAAAATAGTGTTTATGGAAGTCACAACTGCATTTCCAAAATGATTACATGGAACTATAAATTTTACTGTAGTCAAAATTAAAACTGGTGGTTTGAGTCTAAATGTGGAAGATTGTTCAATATATTCCCTCACAAATTAGCCTATGAAAAAATTAATATGCTGACCTATTGTTTTAATATCCAGTACCATGGAGCTGAAAACTGAAAGGACTCATTCAGTCAACTTAAACAACATTTTTTGAAAATACCAATCTTAACTGTGTAATCCTAGCCATGATTTTACTGTTTTGAACTCGGTGTTTACCTTCTGTCCGCTACTCCAAATGGAAATCTGTTTCAAATGAGCACTCATTCTGGCAGAGAGTAGAAAAAACTTCCTATAATTTTCACCTTTTGTGAAAATTATGTTTGTGGTCACTATCTGAACTTACTTGTTCTTATACCAATACCACTCTTCACTGAAAATACATCCTTTACTTCTCTGATATGCTTTATTTTTAGGCAAACGTCCTGTGAATTTAAACCACCCAAGCTCCTTTAACCTTTTTTTTTAAACTAAATTCTGAAATTCCTTGGTCATCCCAGTATCTCTTATCTGCAGGGTCTCTGAATGCAACTTTCCTGACGGTAACAATCCGAAGCATTTAATTTAAACTAATGAATTAATTTCCCTGATATGGCCATGTGTGTATTGGTAAATAAGCTGTGTGTGAGGGACATTAGTTGGTGTGGCATGGCTCACTTCTGCACAGGCAAGCACTCCCTGGCTTTCAGCACTGTCCTGAGAAACATTCCCAGACAACATCACTGGTCCATGTCTAGGTCCTGTTTAGCTTATTTGCATAATTGCAGTATATGATGAATGCTACACTGGTAAAAATGCTGCTCAGTTTTTCCTGGAATTACTTTTCCCAACATATCCTAGATCTCACTTTGCATGCCTGACCCTCATAGATCACATCCTCCCTGAAGTCAGCTGCTGTACTTGCATTTTTCTCCATCTGACTACAGTAATCTTCCAGGATTTTACCAAAGCAAAACATTTGGGTTGTCTAACTCCAACATTTACAATTTTGTTCAGTTCTCCAAGGGGTCTTCAAGATTTTCAAGACTGAAAATATTGCATGTTTACAATGTAAGCTAGTAAATCAGACTTACAAATTGTAATGGACATGGAGCAAGGAAATTAACAACTTGATACAGTGGAAAAGGGGTTATTTGCATACAAACGATGACAGTATTTACTTGCTAAGAGAGTGCACGAGTTACCAAAATAAACATAAACACTGGGATTTTTTCAGGTACTGTTATTCACTAATAGTAATATGACAATATATTCCCCCATTTCCTCAATCTCATTCCAAGGTTGCATCTGTTAATAGAACACCCTGAGAGATTTCATGTGAATCTGTTGAAACAATACCCAGAGAAATTTCGTGGGCATTATATGACATTAAAATCTCAGTCTGTGCATGTTTATCTAGCTTTCATTTGGAGACTACATGTGAACACTCATATTCTTCATCCCCAGGAAATTTATAACCAAATCATCTTTAGTACTCCCTTCACTCAAATCTTTGATAAAAACCCCAAAGCATTCTGGTCAAATTCAAATGCAATACAAATAAAAGCAACACAGACTTCGACTTTTTATTTCTTAAATGTCTTATCTCTTAGCCACCAGAGGAAGCTTACTGAGGCTATGAATAGTTGAAATAAGTGATTGATAATGAAGAGGGGGAAAAGTTAATTAAAGATTTAAAATGAGAATTTTGATACCCTATGTGTTCAAACAAAGTGCCTTTCTTAGATCCTACAAAGCTTTACCCGTATGCTAATTTCATGGAAATGAGGTTTATTATACTCTGTGGATTTTTCATTAAACAAGCAGAGACATAACTCTTCTCTCCCTACCCCAAGCTCTCACACATTCTGTGAAAGGTGTGATAGCTACTTTCTTTTTATCAGTTTTTATCCCTTGTCAACTCGTCTTTGTCGAATCAACATAAAAGGGACCGTTCCACAAACCGTACAAGCTGGATCCCCAGCCTGCCTGAACTCAGCTTTTCTTATGATCTAGCCCAGCCCTGCTCACTTCCACTGGTCTGTAAATTGCAAACCTTCCACACGCAAACTGCTTGTTTGGAACAGAGTCTGGCTCAGACTAACTATCAAACCATGCCAGGTACTGGGCTAAGATCTTAATGTTGGATTCAAAACAATCCAATTCCCAAGGCTGCTATTTTGGACATATCTTCAGCCTGTATCCACACTTCAGATTCAGAAGATTTTGTCAGATCTTTGGGCTTTTTTCCTGAAGAAATGCCTCCACTTTCCTCCTTCAGAGCCTTCTCCCAGGCCCAGAGTGCATCTGCTGGGACAGGAATACACAGATATTTCTTTTCATTTTTCCCCTCCTAACCATGGCCCTTTTAATAGTGTATATCACACACTGTATTTATGCATGTAGTCCTTTCTCTAAAGAGCCAGCTCAGGTTTTCGTTGTCAGCAATAAGCACAGTCTCAAGGCCATCCACAGACCTCAGAAAGTTAAATTAGACTACCTGGAAAGTTCTTTCAGACTTGATGGTGATTACAATTGCTTGGGCAACACCTTCATACTATTTTCTGAAGCAGCCTTCTATTCATAGCTATTCATAATACCATGTCTCTGAGCACACTTTACAGCTGAAAACAAAACAAAAAAAAAAGCTGCTCAAATTCTCTGGTCTTCTCTGCTGCATTGACTCTCTTCAATTTTTGCCCAAAAGATTAATAGCTTAGTTGACTTTTCTATGTATGCTTGGTCATCCAACACTTAGATCTCACCATCATCACAGGGGAGATTAAATACTGAATATCCAGCATCAATGTCATGCAAAAAAATTACATTGCTTAAAGCATATTTCATTAGCTAAATAAAATCATGATAATTTTTTTTTAGTTTTAAACAGAGAGAAATGTGGGAAACCAGCTCTGATGTGGAAATTCTACACGGTTAAAGAAGGCTAGAGAACCACTTATGCTACTTATTTTTTGTTCAACCATGTTAGAGGCTGACTAAGTTTCTTTTGAAATCTGAGGAAGTCATTTCACTTGTTCCAGCCATGGGTCTATAAAGATATATATTTCTTTCATATCTGTATATTTTTTGTTTTCCTCATTTTACCAACAGGTATGGAAGGACACAAAGGACTCAATTACATTTTTCAGTTATACCTAGTATGGTGTGGATAGATAAACAGACAGATAGATAGATAGATAGATAGATAGATAGATAGATAGGATATAATTACCCTAAATGTAACTTAATACCTATTATATGTCATTTGAAGTGTCCTACATATCTTCCAGCTGCTGGTTGAGAAGCATTTCCTGGTTTCATCTATGTTTCTGACATATGTGCAGAACCCATATATATTTTCTATATCCCAAGGCTTCTGAAGAAACCAAGACATTTATGAGTAGGCACCTTAATCAAGCTCAAAGTGTTGTAATATAGGCATATAACTCTTTTGGAGAATGCTTTGGCTAAAAAGCCTCATTAAAAAACAACATGACTATTTTTCATACTACTTCTTTCCACAAAACTTAGGCTTTCTAAAAATTATATAAAGAATGCAAACTGCAGGAAGTAGCAAGAAGTAGTACCAAGAATTCCTCGATATTAAAGATTTTCCTCCTCTTTTTTGTGCTCTTTGTCAGATATTTTATAATTAAAGGATTTAGATTTTCTGTTCAGGTAATGTGTTGAATTTCAGAGGAGTTTTGTGGTCTAAACACCTCTTAGATATCCTGTAGTGATATCCTAGCAGGTGTCTTGGAGATTTTTCTAACCTAGACATTTAGTATGTTGCTATATGTGAACTGGTGGAGTATGTGGTCCTTTCCAGTGCTGTTCTTAAAAAAACAAACAAACAAACAAAAAAAAACCAAAAAAAAAAACAACCCCTGTGGGCTTTTTTATAATTTTCACAAGAAATAAAGATTTTAAACCCAATGTTGTTCAGTTTTGTTTGCTCTGAAACTTGTAGTATTCTCCCTACATGCATCTTGAGGCATGGAAGGAGTAAGCTGTAGCACTGTAAGCAAAGATAAATTATCAGCAGTAAGAATGAAACGTGGGACCTCTGGATCCAAACACATATTTCTACTGACAGTGCAAAGGGGCTCTATTCCACAGCAACGGGCTGTGGCAAGGTCGTCAGCTTCTCTTTGCACAAAAGAGGGATAAAATGCTGCCTTTGAATGATTTAAATAAAAAAGCATCATTGTTTACTGCTGAAGTGCACTTATTTTGATCTCATTTCTTAGAATCAAAAACATGACTACCTTTAGTAGCATTACAATGAAAGCTTTACATATTCTACTGATTTCAGGAATTTCCTTTGTAACTATATTGATTTAAATTACAGTGGGATGCATAGAAAACTAATTAGGAAGCAACATTTGGCTTCCCAGAACAAATACTTATGCCAGCTCTTCAAAAATAATGGGCAAAATTATTAACCTCAAGTACATGGCACCCCATCCACTAATAAGATATATGTTTGTTTTTCCAAGTTCAGAACTTGAAAACATAAAGGCTAATGAGTAGTTAAAGGACTCCTGAGAAGAAAAGATAGTATTCTTCTCAGAACAGGGCTAGGGAAGCAGACTGAAAGGTTAAGTAGAGGAAAAAAGAAATAGATTCTATAGAAAAAGTCTAAGATGGTGGTGCCTTTCCAGAACAAGTGCATAGCAAGCTGTAGGGAAAAGCTTCATATGAAGCATATATGAATATATGCTACATTTACTGATTTGAATGTTTAAGGTTTTCTTTGATGCTTTACTTCTAAATACATTACACATCTAGAAGGCTTTCGGTCTGCTGTTTATGTGAACAGCACTTTGAGGGAGCTGATTCTGCCCCTCTACTCTGGTCTAGTGAGATCCTACCTGGAATTCTGAGTGCAGCTCTGGAGTTCCCAGTACAAGAAGGACTTTGACATATTGGAGTGAGTCCAGAGGAGGGTCATCAACTTAATTAGAGGGATGCAGCTTTCCTCTTTCTATGAGAGAATTGAGACTGTTGAGCCCAGAGAGGAGAAGACTTTGGGGCGACCTAATTGCAGGCTTCCGGTACCTGGAGACAGCCTACAAGAAAAAGGAGAGGGATATTTTACAGGGGAATACACTGTTACACATAGTGACAGGACACGGGGGAGTAGCTTCAAATTGCAAGAGAGTAGGTTTAGATTAGACATAAGGAAAAAATTATTTACTGTGAGCGTCATGAGGCACTGGCACAGGTTGCCCTGAGAAGCTGTGGATGGTCCATCCCTGGAGGTGTTCAAGGCCACGTTGGATGGGGCTCTGAGCAACCTGCTTTAGTGAAAGAGGAATTGGAATGAGATGATCTTTAAGGTTCCTTCCAAACCAGGCTGTTCTACAATTCTATGATATATCACCTTGGCATTCTGCAGAGAAAAAAGAACATCAGGGACCAGTCCTATTTGGGATCCAGGCTCTGCCTGAGAGAACTGCAAGCCAGGATACAGTGAATGACCCAAAAAGGACTACATTCATCCAGACTACAGGAGCCGTGGGATTCTAGTATACTATTGGTTTGCCAAAATAAGGAAAAATCCCAAAGCTCTGTGTTTTGTTTTACCTAATATTTTACATTCTGACTGTCCTCATCTTTACTTTTCCTAACATACCTCTTTCAGGAATCATTCTCAAGAGCAAATTTTCTTTTTCCTGTTAATAGGGGACTGTTTCTTCCTTGTACCATCCAGCTCTCTCTCTGCTTGTGGATCACCTTTAGCTGTATTTTGACCCATTTTGGTCTGAGTGGAACTGTGCTACTGTTCTAAGACAATGCATGAAGAGGATGTGACAGCTTTATGGCTTGGGTGATAGCACAGTGAACAGGCACATTACAAAAAGGGCAATTATTGTAGTCTTTGTAATGTTATTTACAGTACTTACTTTGCTAACATGAGCGGCATTGTAAAAATGTTAGTTGTTAACACTGCTAAAACGTAATGCCAGAGTTTCCTGCAGCACAAGAGGCTGGTATGCTGATAAATGATACTGCATTAAATGGTGGCCATGAAAAGCAAATTCACAGTGAATCACCCTCAACACCAGATTGGAGCAAGAGCATTGCAAAGCTGATTTGTGGGTTGATGTTGCCATTTAATGTGGTTTCCATCAAACTGTTCATAAAATTCATAGCTGCAGCTAACCTCCATTACTGTGTCCTTGCACATTCTTCTTGAAAATAACTTGTTTATGAAGCTTCAGCAGTGCAGAAGGACATTGTATGATCTGAAGGAAATGGAGGAGTTTTGTGTAAACATCGCTACAAAGCAATGGCCAGAAGACACATTCCTTTTACGGGCTTCAAATCCTTGCTTGCATGTTATGATTCTGTCCAATAGTCTTTGCAATTATCTCTGCCATGTGTGTCGAGGCCAGTCAACAGGCTGATGCAGGCCCACAGCCCAGAGATGCCTGTGCAGACATCTAATTTGTGGCTCTGAATCTGGAGCTGAACTCCACCCACTGTCATTTCAGCAAGTCTCCATTATCCTCACAGATCAATGGTATGATCCTGAAGAAACATGAGCACTGTTCAAGAACCATGCAGGTGTCCAGAATGTTATTGCCTTCAGCTCCCTGGGGACTCCCTGATACAAATGCCAAATAGACCTAGCACCTAATCAATTCTCCATTAACATCATAATGATTTTGATGAAAACAGTCTACTTTTATTTGTAAATTGATGATTTCACACAATGTTTTCCCCTGTGTTTACAAATTTCACCAAATTCATGATCAGCTTTGTGTGATTAAACGTTCCGTTTCTCCAGCCCTTTTATGTGAGTTAGGTACATGATGAGAAAATATCAATATCATAAGTATAGAAAGTATGACAATAAGATAGAAAATCAAGCTGTCTGTTGAAATTCTGAGAGGTAATTTTTATTTTGCCTGCTTAGAGTAATCTCTTTTTTTCTTTGCTACAGTGCTTTTGTTGTTTTGTGGGGGTTATGTAGAAAATATTGTGATTTTTAAGCTGGGGAGAAAACAAAGATTCAAATTTATTTCTAAAATATCACTGTAGCAAAGTTAAGGCATATATCCTTTGATGCCAGAATCAGGGAAATATCTGTAAAAGAAGCATATATTGTTGAGGTGTGCACTTCAGCAGTTTTTGGTTCATGTTTCAAGTTCAGATTTACACCACAGATTTACTTTGTGGAGCAGAGTTTTTAACAGATCAAGAGCAAATTAACCCTTCCTCTGATTTTCCACAGAAAAGAACTTCAAATTCTATTCAGATCAGATTGTATGACTTGTCTAAAGGAAAATCAAACTAGAAGGTGTAGTTGCCTTAAAGCTGAACAGGATTTTAACAAAGCAAGCCCTGGAATGACTGTGTCCACTACGATACTTTTGAGGATAGATCATGCAGTCAGTAGCTCCCTAGTACATGAATTCTGAAAACCTCAGTATTTTTTCCTTGTTGGGTAAAGCAAAAATTAAATATTATTGTAATGTTAGTATTCAATGAGAATTGATTATAATGCTGAAGTTATAATATATGTTCATAAATATTCTAGGTTTAGTCAGACAGGAAAGCATTTGGAATGTTTCAATGAGATCCAAGCCTGCACTTCCCTGGCTAAACTGCTCAGCCTGTTAGTTTGAAAAGGCAAAATACAAAGGGCAAGATTTTCACAACTGATTAGGGAACTGAGAGAGTCACTTTGCATTTCCTTAAAAGGGGCCGGATTTTCATAAAATACAGAGAAAGCCTTGAACCATCTAAATCTGGTTTAGCACCCCAAGCTAAAACAGCTAAATTTACAAGTCATTTTTGCCTTTCTCCAGCAAGTGGTATATTTAAATTTAGTTTCATGAAAAGAAAATATCAAAGAGACAAATCCAATTTGATCATGAGAATCAAGTCCTACTAACTTTAATTATTGATAAAATAGATCAAACCCAGGAAGGATGCAAACGCTGCTGACATCTCTCACTTTCGTTCCTTGTTTGGGCTACTAGGGAAGCAGTCTGAAAGAACTTGAAACATCATGTTGCATTCTGAAACTGAAAACAAACAACAGCCTCTGCTCTGCAAAGTCCTCACCCGCAGTCAGAACGACAACAGCTAATTGGATTAAGAAATGGATTATGACACCCAGCATAGTTTGAATTGGTTAATTGGATTAAAATAGATTGAACTGGCCATTTAGATTAAGGCATAATCAAACTTCTCCACAGACAAAAGATCTGAGCAGCATGTTAAGGGGAAAAAAAAGAAAGAGAAAGAAAAAAAAGATAAGGGACAAGAAATGCTTGTTAAAGGGGGGTATGCTACTCTTCTCTTCCTCACTATTTTTAATGAAGGGCACATTATCTTCTTGCCTAGCAGCTGAAATAACATTGTGTAATGGAAATGAGCTCAGCAAAAGGGCTGTAGTCATTATAAAAGATAAAAATCCCTAGAAGTCTGTTTAAATGTTAATAAATATAAAAGGATTAAAGAAGAAATTAAACATTTCAATACAATGTTATCCCCTATGCAAAACTTCCCGGTCTGCATTCACTCCCCACCACATTATTGATTTTTAAATTACATTGTCTTTTTATTTCTTTTCTCTAAATCTGTCACTGTAAGAACTGACACAAAATCTAATCAAACCATAAGGAAACCATCAATTTTATCTAGTTATTCAGCTGGTTGGTGAATAACATCACAGCCTCTGGTCCTGCTCATAGTAATGAAATCAAGTCCTGCCCTGTGCTTTCTTATTTTAAAGGTTTTGCTTTGGAAGAGCTACATAGCTGAAGGGAACACCTCTTTGGACTGCTGTGGCACAGAGTAAGGGTACAGGCTGTCACAAGGCATTGACCAAAATGTTTCTGTAACTCACTGGAAGATCTACACAGATATCTACAGGCTTTTTAATACCTTCTCATTTATGTGCGAGCCTCACAAATTTTTTTCAGAAGTCTGTGGAGCAAAAGACACCATTCTATCAGTGCCATCCCACTGAACATCACATGGACGCACACAAGAAAATTAGCTGGTGCAAAGCCCCTTAAGCCATTGCCACTAAAAATGGGCTTCAAATCAGGAGCTGAAATTCATTCCCATTCAGAGGCTGCAGAAAGCCCATGGTGCTGGCAACATCTGAGCCCTTCAGGAGAGCCATGGATTTGCAGAGGCTCCAGCAGGGTTGAGGGTCTGATCTATCATTCAAATCCCCATTTCAAAGCCTGCTGGCCTACGCTGATGGGAGCAAGGGACAGGGAGAGACACGAGGGAAAAAAATTGAGTGAGACAATCAGGTCACAACAGTCATTGGGCCCCTCTTTAGTTTTCCCCCATAGTCCCTGTGGCCCATGCAAGCAGCAGGGAAATGAGTCTGCACTTCCAGCTCACGCTGTCCTCTCTGCCAAGCAAGAGAGGTCAGTTGTTTCTTTTCAGGTCTTCTTCACAGAGCTCAATCACTGTGACATTGCTCAAGTGCACTGAGTGCACCCTTCAGTTAGCAACAGTAGCAAAAGGCTTGTGAAAACAGATGATGCTTGAGGTCAGAGATGGAGTTAAGTGTCATAGAAATTCAGGATTATGTGAGAAATTTTCCCGGATGCAGTTTGCCAAAAAAAGAATCTATATTCAGCAGCAACATGATATGTGCTAATTTAGTGTGAGTATCCTACCTTCAATCTCACCTTTGCAGAAGCCCCATCAAAACCAAAGTGACATTGCTGAATAATACATGACTTAAATTAGCAGATTACTGGAGACAAGAAATAGCCATAAACTGTAGTCATAATTCAGTGTGCATTAAACTTTCCAATCGCTATCTCTAAATCACCTTGGTTCTACCCACATTTTCTTTTTCATCTTCTTTCTCTAGAAATGAACAGGAAATAATAAAATCCTGGTAATTCATTAACATAAGAAAAAAATCTGAGGATGGGATGATATACATTCATTGAAAGACTCATTTCCTTCCATCATTCAGAAAATAAATTTTCTGGGTTTGGTTTGCTTAGGTTTGGTTTCAACCAGAGAGCACGCTAGGAATATTTCCAAAATTATAGCAGGACTTTTACTTTAGTATCAAATGGAAGACACCTGTACTGCCCTGTAAAAAATCATAAAACTTTTTTCAAATATTACACAAGTAATACAGCACAATGCTACTTCATGATCTAGAGTAGGTCAGATCATGCCTTGAATGCTCCTTTTGTGTGTAATCATCTTTGTCATATTTGTTGAACAACCAGGACTTGTCTTCTGTATCAACATGATCATCACATGGAGGAGCACAGACCCTTTATAGACACCTGTAGAAGGCTTATACCTTCATCAGAAAAACAGAATCAATGTGCTTGGGGGCTTTGGGTTCATCGATTACAATTATCTGCTAGAGCACACTACACTTTAGGACAGAGATCCCACTGAGTCATCTATATCAACAAATTTCTTAATGGGCTTGTAAATTTTCCTGGGGGATCTGTGGCCAGGGAGAACCTAAACCTCAGAAGCTCACACCCAGCTGCACTCAGCTGTACTGGTCTAGCTGGGCACATCACAGCTGTGCCAACGTTACCAAAATAAGTGAGATAAGGTTAATCTATCAGCAGAGTGATTGCCAAGATTGCACCCTAAGAAGTAATTAATAAAGCAATATTAGCTTTGACCCACCCTCTCTTACCTCCTCTCCCCATCAGTGAACCTGTCTGTCAATCTGCAGCTTCAAGGTGTCAGAAATATGCTTCTTCGTGCTGAAGTAACCAATTAAGTTTTATTGCTTTATTGATGCCACAGATATAAAATGACTATGTAGAGCATCTGTCATAAAATGCTTGCTTAAGAATCTGTTGCTAGAGACATCAGTACTGCAGCAGAAAGATGAAAGGAAGATTTAAGACGCGTGATGTGGATATGTGTTAGAAGCTAATTACATGCAGTGGGAACAGATACAAGGATGGCTTGCCATCAGCTGTGGATTGCATTGAAGATGTGGTTATCAGTGCTAAAATGTTTTCATAAAACAATCTTATGTGCTGTCGAGCTAGTCATTTTTCTATCATGAATTGTTCCTTCTAGTGATTTTTTTTTAAGAAGATGAAAACTCAGTACTGGTTTTCTCTGTATAGAGTGGAGGTCTTTTATGGGGAGCTCACAAGTACACACAAAACAGTAAATGCTGGTCCTGAACAGGGAAGTCTATTGTCAGGAGCTGTCTCTTATAGCACTAATTTATAGAAATGTAAAGAATAAATTCAGCATGAAGAATCTATGACCATATAAATCTATCGTGCATCACTTCAAATGAAAGCTGTTGAAAAGAGCTGGACTGCAAATATATTCATGTAACTGCCTGTGACACAGAAAGTTTACAAAAGAAAAAAAGAAATGCTAGCAATAAAAATGGAAAGGTGTCTTTCTTCTACCATATCCTTTTATCCTTGATATATGCCCTGCTTCTGCATTTTTCATATGAAAGCTTAAGAGAGTGTTGAAATTCTTTTTAAAAAAGAGGAAAAGGAGAAGCAGTGCCTATTGCCTATCAGATATAGTTACAGAGGCAGTTGACTCAGATATACAGATTAGGGAATCTTTTATGCTGTGGCAGCATTGGCCCCTGCTTTTTCTGTGTAGCCCACAGCAGTATTATCTTCTTAATCTGTTATTTTATAAATATTTTGAGTACTGAAACCTTTAAAAATCCTCAGAACAAAATTAAAAAAAAAAAACAAACAGCATCACCATTGTCAGTTTTAAAATGGCAAACTCAGATTCCTAGCAGGTTCCTTTGAAAAGGGAAATTGTGTATGAGAATCATGTGCACAGGAACATGTTATCAATTCTGAACGATTTTCAAGATGTAGTCTTGCCTGCTGCTAACACATTATACAGTGCTGCAAATCGCATGTACCCTTAAGAAAGGTCAAAAGCAAGAAATTTTAAATACCATGGGATTCTTCCTCTTTTTAAACAAAAGGCCATGCTTTATTGAAGAGGTTAGGAAATCTGGTATTGTAAAATCCACAGTGGAGATCAATTTTGTGTCACTGAAATAGGAGGCTATGTTATTTACTACGTATTAATATTTACTACGTAAATATTAAAGAATTGAAAACCTGTTCTAACTTAATATTAAAACCCATTTTTCAGAGACCTGGGCATGTATCTAATAAATTCACTACCTTATTCAGTAAAACAAGAAGATAGAAGCAAGTATTAAACTCCCATACAAAATCTGCCCAAGACGTGAATAAGGAATGAAATAATTTTCATTCCTTATTCCTTTTCTACCCTAATTTCCTTTCTGCCTTCTCTTCCTTTTTCTGGCTATATAAATAGTTATTTTTTCAGGGTCAGGAAGGATGTTTTGTGGCAAGAGGAGGAAAACTACCTTTCAAAAAAAACCTTTTGGTCCTGTTTGTTTCATTCATATATCCAGACAAAAATAGTTTTAAAATAACCTCTAAATATAGAAATTCAAAAGAATGAGAAAATTTCAATCTTTTTGACCTGACTTGATCAACCCTTATTGCAGCACCACCCAAGCATTCAACATTTCATTCAATCAAGCTACTGGCTAAAAGATTGATGAAGAAATATTTGTTTTGCTACTTTACCATGTCCTAAAATCATTGTAAGATTAATAGTTTCTTTGTGTTTATTTATTGGTCCTGACACAAATCCCATCTCTTATTGATGCAATGAGCTTTGTGACCATTACACATCTTCAAAAGTGAGAAGGAGGAAACCAAAGCACTGCTCCTTTACAGAAAGTGTTTCCTGCCTTGACATTTCAAGAGTCAAATGCAGATGATATATGTCTGCAGGTGGTTTAACCCCATCCTCTCAAATAAGATCAGGTAAATCAAGATGTACCAGGACCAGTATTTGTAGCAATAACAGGAAAAAATAATGTTATGAGAAAGTACACAGAAATGCTGCAATGTCTCTGTCACCATCCCCTACTCCCCTCTGTCCAAGACCACATCAGCCACCCTTACCAGACACATCTGTGTGTACTCTCAAGTAGTTACACTAACTTGGAGAGCAAAACCTAATTATATATGAACCTCTGCCTGAAAAATTGCACTTATTGAAATATCCCATTGTCTCAAAAGTTATTAAATAATTTGCAATTATTTGTTTATGTGTAGTTGCTGCTATAGAACTATTTTTGTATTTCAGATATTATTTAAATTAAAATGATCCATACAAATGGACAGTCTTCTCTTACTAGTGCTTTACACTCTTTAAATCATAAAATTTAATTCACAGTAGAGCAATAGAGTGTCTGTTATAAATATTCCAGGTACAAGATTTCTAGTCCTGAGATAGCTTCCATCCAGGACAAAAGATGGATCTATGTCATCATTATTAGTGTGTGTTATTCAGGTTGCATAAATGCAGACTGAATTCCTGGGCCAATCAAAGGAGACATTGGAAAGATGGGTTAATCCACCCTGTTCCATAGTCCCTTGTCTCAAAAACGTGAAAAATTATTTTCTCTCCCAAAGAGGCAGAGGAATTGCAAATCTATTAATGGTTGTGTAATCTTGGATACTACAGTTCTGAGGACCATAGCAAGAAACCTTTGTAACTATATTTTCTTCCAACTTTTTAAATGTTCCTTAGTGCCCACCCTCTGGGAATTCCTACAAATATTCCTTCTTCTCATCTTCCCCTTTATTTGTATAGCTTATGTTGGTTCACCACCATGGAATCCAGCAGTGGCTAGGGTCATGCTGTAAAGCTATGAAACTTAAAGCATAATCACGTGGTTTTAATGTGGATCAACCACCTCCTGAACCCTTCCTGTAATGGTAGTCTATCTTAAGATAAGCATTAGTGAAGAAAATCAATTAAATTACCACCACTTAATGAACAATTGCTTGTTGGCCAGCCAGGGTACCTGACTATGTTACCACAATTGAAAAAAATAGTCCATAAAGGGCATAAAGTAGTTGCATTTCATATCTGAGTGAATCACATATTCAGATAGCAATGAAAAATATTGATTTTTTTTCGCTTGTATTGAGTCGCCTCCTGTGGTCAAGCAACAAGTCACAAACTACAATTGATAACAAATTGCAGCAGACAAGACCTAATCTTCTCCCATTGCTCTTCCCATCCCTGAACTGTACGTCTTGCTTCGGACTAAACATTAGCAGGAATTCTTGGCAGAACGTTTAAGACAAGGAACTGAATCACTGCATGAACACAGTCAAGTGTTAATCCAGTTCAGGTTAAGCTACACAGTGTATTTCTCAGACTATTGAGGATAATCCAGGGCTTGTACTGGGTTGCAAGGATTAGCATTTAGTTTGAAAACTTCTGGACTTTTAGCTTTACAGTTTCTAGTACATCCAAGGTTTCAAGCGCTGAGAAATTTGGAATTGTGCAGTTGCTTGTACCTCACATTGCAATGTCAGCAGTGAGTGTCTTGCATGGCTTTACACAGGAAATGGCCATAAATGATCTGGACCAAATTTCCCCTTTTCCCTCAAGAGGACTTTCAGGGTCAGAGTTGAGGTCATTAACAGGATGGTGTGGGGAAACTCACACTGCAGCTATCTCTCATGTTTGCAGCTCATGGATAAACAACGGACCTCACTGTAAAATATTTCAGTCCATTAATCTTCAAAAATACAAATATTTATAATGCAGTAAGAATGTATTAGCCCTGTAGACAGTATCTGCCTGCTTTGCTTCCCTTTGTGCAGTTCATTAGCTGTTTTAACACAGGCGTCAGTTCTAAGGTGTGTTGTGCTCACTCTCCATCCATCTGTGCGTGCACAGACTATCTGAGAATGCAGGGGTCATCTTCCTGCTTGTGGATTTTGTTATGGTGTTCAGGAGAACTTAATCTTCCCAGCTCTACTCTCTCCCTCTGAGGCTCACAAGCCCATGAGAAAGAGGGCACTTTCTCCAATTGCTTTGAAACTGGGAGCAACTTCACAAAGCATAAAAAAAAGCAATGCCATTAAAGCAGTTTTTATACTCTGTTTCCAAATTGTGCCAAGCACTCTTCAAAAAAATGTGTTGGTTCAGAAGAATTGTATTTTCAGAATAGGCTTTCCTCTTTGGTTGTTTTAATTTGACCAGTAAATGTTTCATTCTGCTCCATCAATGCAAATGGGTCTCCATACAGCAACATACTTCCCCCCATAATGAGATCTGTGTTTTGTGTCCTGCACTTACCTTTCAAAAACAGGTTCAGCATTTAGACCTGAAAAGGATGATTTTTCACAATACAGTGCAGTAATAACAAGACAGTTTCTCTTGTAGAGCTACTAAGACTGACATAATATCATATCTAATGGGCCACTGCCAACAATGAACGGTCCATGAAGGAGCACATTCAGTGCTGTCACTTTCTAGGCAATTAGCTTCACCATTTAAATTATTACACTTCCAGTAATATTATGGCAATGACATAGGCACATCAAGAAAAAAAACGTGTTCTGCCCTTTCTCACCCATGCTAATTGCTTGCAGACCTGTGGAAAAGGCAATGAAATGAAAAAAAAGAAAGAAAAGAGAGAGGGGAGAAGGCAAAACAACCCTCAGGGATGAGTTATGAGTCCCTGATGGAAACGACTTATCAACATTAGTTGTACACTATAGGTTGTCAATATACATATACATAGGTGTTCTTTGGATTGTTTTTACAAATATTTGCTTAGTTAGATTCCTAACATGAGCTAATGGATCAAAATCACCTAGTACATCTTTTTTTCTTTCATATTTCAAACATAGAAAAATAGTTCTGCTTTCTTGCTCAATTTACTAACAGAGAGCAGTGTCTCTACTATAAAGAGCTAAGCTTTGCATTTTGCTATCCCCAGGCACCAGGGAAGATCAGCAGGACCATGCAGCTCATGCCTTAGTGTAGGATTTTTCCAATGAACATCTGGATTTTTGCTCCAGCCAGTTATAAGAACTGGGCAGAGCAGGAGTGTACTCTGGCACCATCTAGCAAAAACATAATGCAACTCATTCTTCTTCTCTGAGTACTGATTAAAATGGGGACATGAAATAACTGCACTGGAAGAGAATTCAGAATATCGGCACCATGTCTCCTTTTTGACACAGGTGAAAAACTGTGTTAAGGATGATTTGTAAATATGTACCCCTTTGTCAAACGGCTATTTGTGCCATCATAGCAGAAGCTTATTTCTTATACTTGAAGGCAAATGGAATAGACTATATAATCTATAGTGATGATTGATGTCTCTGCAGAAGTGGATTAAAAAGCAAAGTAATTTCTTAAGTGTAGGCTTCTTCTTTAACCTTACTCCTTTAACCAACTGAGGCAAAAACCTAGTGTATCCTGAGAACCAGGATGTTTTTAACAGTGATTTATTTACTTGCCATAGTGAAGCATCCTAGTTTTCAGTGTCTCCATATATACAATGAAAAAAAAATATATTTTACAGGATTGTGGAGAAAATAAATTATTGCACACTTACTGGATGTTCTGAAAGCATGACCAAAGCTGAAGCAACTATTTTCCTTCCTATTAATACTATAATAAGGCAGTTTTCAGACAGAAGCTTAAACTTTTAAAGAGAAATGAAGAACCAAAGCCTGGAGATAAGAATAGAAAAGAAAACATGTTACTGTATTAATGAAAGCAGCTCTGCTGGTTTTGCTTTACCTTGGGTAAAAAGGTAAGCTCCTCAGATGGTATAAATTGCACTACTTCCAGATTCCTTAAAATGATGCCCTTTCACACTGACTGAAAGCCTGGCCTGTGTTCTCTAGCAGCTCTGACCTTGGAAATCCCTTTGTTTGAAGAAGTTTTATGGGAAGCTTGCCTTCAAAACATTTATTTTTGAAAAACAGAGGCACTCAAAGAAGTTTTTTTTCATTAAATGACAAATAATTGCTAACTTTTCTAAGTAGCATTTAGAAACACAGAATCACAGAATAAACTGAGTTGGAAGGGATCCACAAGGATCAAGTCCAGCACAACACAGCACCATCCCCAAGAGCCACACCATGTGCCTGAGAGCATTGTCCAAATGCTTCTTGAGCTCTGTCAGGCTGGTGCTGTGACCACTTCCCTGTCCCAGTGCCCAACCATCCTCTGGGTGAAGAACCTTTTTCGTCGTACCCAAACTAAACCTCCCCTGACACAACTTCAGGCCATAACACAATTAGCTTGACTTCTTAAACCCTGTTGTCTGAGTTCATGTTTTAACTTTCTTCTCATCAAATGACTTGTTCTATAACTACTTTCTTTTCTATCATCTCACCAGTGCAATCTTGCTTGCAATTTCTGATAAGATGTTTGGGA
This sequence comes from Irena cyanogastra, assembly GCA_013397155.1. Lineage (NCBI taxonomy): Eukaryota > Metazoa > Chordata > Aves > Passeriformes > Irenidae > Irena > Irena cyanogastra. Next base: position 951,517 of record VWZV01005539.1, on the reverse strand, counting down.
TGGTTCATAAAATTTCCTTAGTAATCTGGTAATTTTTGCAGTCATCTTAAGTGTCTGTAAACTTGGGGGGATCAAGGAAAAATTATAAGCAAGTGGTTTGAATCTAAAAATGTTGAAACTGTTATTTCAGACATAATTCAGTAAATAAATTTCCCTGGTTTTTGTAAGCACGATGTTTATTTTTAAGTGGACTTTTTCTTGCTTTTCTCCATTTACCTGAAAGAAGGAATTTCTTTAAATCTTTGGTTAAGACTCATACTATTCTCTCTTTTCCCAACAATTCTTGTTTCTTTTCATAATATCTTCTATAAAAAAAGCTAACTTTTGGAATATCTACTCTGGAACCAGAATACAATTAAATTCTCCCCAATACTTTACTAATTAATTCATATACCATTATATAATATCTGCAATATCTGATAGAAGAGATCACATTTCTGATTTTCCCACCTCTCCAAAGACACACAGGCAGTTTCCAGGTCTGAGGGATTTTCTCTTCCAGGCTTCTCTTAGTCCCTGCAGTATTCAGGCTAAATGTTTCCATCTGCAGGGTGTAACCTCAAAATATAGAGCTCTCAGCTGTTTTCTGGGCCAGCACATCACTTGATAGAGACATATGCAATGCACCAGGTTGTCAGTGAAGAATACACATCCATATTTTGCCTCCCATGGCAAACACAGGCACAGCAGTCCCTGACCCGGTGGCCTCAGCAGGGCTCCTTTCAGCACCAGGTTCCTCCCACGGGTGGAATGTCCTCACAGTCAATGTGGAATGTCCCTGCCTCCCCAGGGACTCTGAACCCAAGCACGCCTAATGGAATTCTCATTCCAAGTCACCCCAGGGAGCCATGGGGACACCAAAGAACATGACCACACTAATAAACCCCAGCAGTAGAGGACCACTATAACCCACAGGACAGCTCTGTGCTCCTGCCACCATTGCACAGACTGATGGGAGGACTTGACCTAGAACCTCATGGAGATCCACAGTGTCAGTCAAGTATAGGCACACTGTTTTACTCAAATGTGTTTTTAAGAGCAACTTTTGGAAACGTTTCTACATCTGATTGCATATGTTATTTAACCACCTGCATTGGCTATTCCATACATAAAGACAAATTTCTGTTGGCTTCTTGACATGAGTTTAAAATACATTTGTGAACACAGCAATGTGGGAAACTATTAGAAAGTGGGCCTTCTTCCATTCTGCTGTAGCAATCCCTATGGCTTCAGGGTAAACCAAATGGAAGGCATTTTATTTAGGATCTGGCAAGTGTCCACACTCAAATTTTTCACAAAATCATGATACATTTATGCCAAAAAGGTTGACATATATGAAACATTTGTGCAGCAAAATGTCATGCTAACAATAAAGCAAATGGACTATGGTTTAGGCCTATTTTTTTTTTTGTACAGTGCCAAATTCCCCTGTAGGATGAACTGCAGAGAAATTGTCTCTGGAAAAACAGACTGATTATTCCTGGTTTCATTAACAAGCTGTCAGTATCTCCCTCTAAAAGACCCACAGACACAAATAATGGTGTTCTTATATTTAGATTTTTCTCTATCACCTTAAAACTATCCTATCTCACTGCAGCTGTGTCCTTTCCAAGCTGTCAGATTCGCATATTAACTGATATTTCATCAATTTGGCCTGAGCTGCATTTGTAACTGAGTCCCAAGGGGAAAAGCTAATGCATTAAACAGAACATTAGCCTCCTGGAAGTCATATTTCCTTCAGAAGCAAAGAAGCCTTTCTCAGCTGAGCTGTACAAACCAGAAGCACCAAGATGGCGTGGAGAAACTCATATTGTTCCTCATGAATTTTTCATGAGGGTTTCTGCCCATGCGTCTCTAACACCCAGCTGTACATCACTGACCTTTACTTATCCTCATCCTCATAGTAAAGATGGGAAAAGTGAAAACGACCTGGGCCTCCACATTTTTGGGTATATTTGATACAGAACCGAGGCTATCAGGGAGTATTTGGAGCTGGAGATGGATATTAGCTTGCTAGCCCAATGTCTACAGAATCATGCAGTGCCAGAGGTAGTTAGTTTGTAGCTGTACAGATGGTCATGGATGATAAGATTTGCCTCAGGCAGGAGAGCTGTTCTTGCTTATTCCACTGAAATGCAGCCTTAGATATTTGTAGCTAAATTGCTTTGATTTTTTTATTGTACACTCCTCAAGTTAAAAGGGTAAAGCTCAATTTATGAACAAGGTATCAGAAGGCAAAGTTTAAAATGCAAGCAACCCTTAACCTAGCTTAAACACAAATTTCAGAAACTATTTTATTTGAAATACATTTAACTTGCAAGCTTACCAATCGCATCATTTCCCATACAGTTCAAATCAAGACTCGGCAGAACTTTCTCATTAATGCATCAAATAATGCAGATGTCCTTTTCTTGCCCCCTTTGAAGTGACATATGCTTCAATTTATTTTTAATCTTCTTAGTGATGTTGTAAGTAAAGCTGCCCTGTGTGACATATGAAGTTACTATTTTCTTCATTGCTATGAATCTGGAGAACTCAGGCAGTAGTGGCTAAATGCAGATTGAATCAGGCTGTTTAACCTAAACGCCAAGGAATGAAAGCCAGCATTTAATTGTGAGGACATACACAAAGGCAAATGCAATGAATTTGCCCCTTGCACTAGGACAGAGAATACACTAAACACTTAAAACCCCACATCTGCACTTCTCTTTTACAAGGCACATTTCCACTGCCAGATGAAGCTTTTTGGCTGTAGCTGTGTGGAACAACAGTGTCATCCAGTGGTTACTTGGCTAACCACACGCTGCTCTTCCCTCCAGGCTGCCCAAAGTCTGCATCCCAAGCTTGCTGCATTGCTTAAGATAACAGCCTGAAAAGGAGCTGGCACGACCAGCCCACTGCATCACGCCTTTAAGGAATATTTCTTGTAACAGAACTGCTCTCTGCACCCGCAGTGCTGGGTAAGGATTGGGTTTCAGGAGGAGCCTGCCTTCTGGGAACAGTGCAGAGCAAGCAACTGCCATGGCCAAGGTCATTTCCATGTATGTTTTTAGCATCTGACTCTGAGATCCCTTTAAGAAGACCAGACAGCCAAAGGAGGGCCAGATAAGGAGACACTTGGATGCTCTGCCTTGGCTTCTGGCATTCACAGTCCAGGAGCTTCCCGACCCAGAGGCGGCGCCTCCGTGCCCTGAGTCTGACGTTAGTTTGTCCAGTTCTCAGTAAAAGTTTGATTCTTCCACGTGTAAGGTTATGTATACTTTGCAGGGAAAAAATATCTCTTGCCTGCTTTGATTCCACCAACAGTCTTTCTCATTCTTCCACTGGCAGAGGAAATGAATAATCTATTCTGATACACTTTTTCCAGGCCAACACAAAGCCAGATCTTCCTTCATTCCCCTTCCCAGCTGCCAGACTTGTGATCACAACAGACACTCCACATCTTTGAGCTTCTTTGACCTTCTCTGTGCTGCTACAAGCTCAAAAATTTCCTTTTTGAGACAGAGTGACATGTCTGAAGATTATATTCAAGAGTAAAGATGGCATTTTTGGCAAAGCTGAAACTTTCACTCTCAATAAAAGAAAGTCAAAATCACTAATAGATTTTTCTTTCATTTAAATAACATAAAGATCTTCACTGGTATTAAAATAAATTGATTTGGCTTTATTGTTTTCATGCATTTTCCTCTGACCTAAGGATTAAATATTAATATCCTCCTCTATATAACATATCTAGAGTATTTAATATTTCATACTGTGATTTGCCATGGTCTAAATGAAATCTTCTAATATTACTGAACTGAAACTTTCTGACATTCTCAAAATAAAATGCAATAAGTGCTCTGATGTTTCCAAACTGAGGGAAATAATTAAAAATAAAAGATTCAGTCTATCATAAAATTCAAAATTTCCATTTTAGGTTGGCATGAGATGTTTTAAAAGAAAATATCATGGGAAAACAGTTCTATCTTCTCAAGTTCAGCTGCAAGAGTTTTCCAGATGGGAAATGATGCAGCTTCTCATGGGAATATAATGCTTTCCATATATTTTGTTAAAGAAGTGCACATGATCACTTTGGAAAAGATATATTAAACTTAAGATTTATGCTTTGTTTGCAAGAAAAATATGATGCCAGGGAAAAATAAAATCTAAAGTACATCTTAGAAGAGGCTATCTTTATGACTAAAGATTTTTTTTGTGATACTCTCTTCTTTTTCAAAGCTTAATTTTCCTTTCTCTTGAACAATGTATTTAAAAGAAATTAAACAGTCTCAGAGTCCAAGACCCCTCTGCCTCCTTTTGTCCATGCAGACTGATTATTTTACTGCAGGAGAGCACTGGAGATAAGGAATTTTATAAAAGAACCTAAGTGATTTAGGCACAATTAGATATGCGCTCTTATACCTGCTAGGTGCATTTAAAAGTCTCCCTAGACTGGTTATGACCACTTATATCCTCATTTATATGGCCTGCCAGGGCTACTTCTTTAAATTAGCTTGAAGCAGGCCAGATAAACCCAGAAGGAAGTCAGTTGTCTTTTCTTTTGGCATATGGATAGCCATTGCTCTGCTTTCAAGGCTAACAACAAACAAGATGAGGGTAGAGATAAACAGGACAAAGACTAAACCATCTTCTTCCTTAAGAGTTCACCATGCAAGCAGCAAAATGTCAAGACAAATTGGATGAAATAGTAAACCCCAATAGGAACAATACGTCTTTTGAAAAGAAAGGCTGCCAGATAGCCTGGAAATGTTCCTTGGCTAGATTACCTCTTCCCCAGCAAAGCTCATGAAATCATCACGCTAAGCAATCACAGATAAAATGATGGGGTAATTATGAAGGTTTAAGCAATAATACTTGAACTTGGCAAAAAAGCAAGATGAAAGCTCTCTGTTCATTAGTGTTATTAGGCTTCAGTTTGTGCTGAAAATCTGTGATATTTTAAGGAGCCTGGGAGCATAACTCAGCTTCAAGAGCAGTTTCTGAAAGAGCCTACAATTAAAGAAGAGGAAAGCAAGCATGATAACATCTCTGCCAGTCTGAATGAAACAGGGGGCTGGGGAGGCCAGAGGAGGTATTACAATGCTCCTCAAAAGGTAGCATTGCTGAGAAAGTTTTGGGCAACATGTGTTGAGAATCTGGAGGAAGAAGGCAGGTTTTACATGGAAGTGACCTTCAGAAATCGTAAGCAGAATATGATCACTGACCTCTGCCTACAGCAGGAAGACAAAGCTGCATGTTCCTGGGGGGAGAATGGGGTCGCATCTACAGATGCAGATGCAGCCCATATGTCTCTTTTTTTCTGGTTTTAATGAAACTATGTAACACTGATGTCTTTTTTTATTTAACATACTGTTTTGTTTCGGGTTTTGGTGTTGTTGTTGTTGTTACTGGTCTTGATGTTTTTGGTTTCTTTATGTTTTTGGCAGGGCTTGCATAGGTGTGTATAGCTGCAGCTGTCACATGGCAGAGTACATATATACACATATGTCCAGGTTTCGTCTGAAATAAGTTTTTTAGCTTCCAAGGAGAAAGAAGTAGAAGAAGGACAGTAAAAGTCTTTAGCTATCTGAACAGTAATGCACAGAAAATTCTTATTGTGGGATGGGGAGAGAAAAAAATAAGTTCATTCACAGCAAGTGAGAGACTGACATAGACAAAAACCAACCTCAGCTGCAAAAAATCTTGCAAAAGATATATACATAACAAATAGGCCATATATATATAACAAATAGGGGCACATAGAGGGTAAAACCAACATCTGAGGCAATGTAATGAATTTAACCTCCTGTTCTCAATGCAGAATTCCTGTAACCACTCTCTGCAGTTGACTGGAAGCCAGTCCACAACCAAACCACGGCTCGCCCAGGCTGCAGGCTGGTGGGTGGAGGTCCCCTAATACTCTTGGGCTTACAAAACCTGAGGAGACACCTCCACTGACTCTGAGGGGTAACAGATGTATCCTCTCCTCATCTTTCCACACTGCTCCAAACAGTTCAGTAAGACCATGCTTCGGAGAACAGCAGAGAGGCAGCTGAGTGATAGCACTTCATTCCCATCCTGCAGCAAGTGAAATACTCCAGACCCCCCAATTGCAGCTGTAATTCCATTGAGGCTTTCTGGTGACATAAGCCAACTCCTCAAGTCTGTCTCTTGATGGAATTAGAGACCTTCTATGGTCTGTGGGATAGATATCATGTCATTAGCATCAGCACTGGTTCTGCCCGAAAAGGCTGAAGCATTGAAAAGCAGCTTCTGAAAGTAAGAGCCATTTGGAATATTACTTTAATGGGAAGACAAAGAGCTCATGCTCATGTAGCATAACGTAGCTTTCAAGATAACAATACCTAAAAGATATAACAATATACAGAGAAATCTAATTTGCTGTTTACATTATATGTTTTAGTATGGTATCTCTCTGTTTTTCACCTTGCTTGCACCAATGTCAACTAAAATACCATAACTGAGGGCTGTGGGATCACATTGCATAAATCTACCTGATGTGAAGTCATGGTCAAGCTCTAAATACAGATATATTACTAATTCTAGGACTGCAACCAGACAATGGTGCAAATCCTCATTACCTAAGGGGCAGTTTTGTGCCTGGAGCTCTGTTTGCACAGAGCTTCACCTTCTATAGAAGGCTGCCTAACTGGTTTCTGCACTTTGTCATCTAAGTGGCCTAAAAATATGCTCACAAGAAAAGCTTTTTTTGACAGCTGTGTAGAGGCCTCTAGTGGGGAGATAAATAGAGAGTGGAGGTTATTCATCCTTGTCCCTCCCCCACCCAGCCTAACTCTCCACCCAAGTTAGCAGAGCCAAAAATGTGTCCACCGCAGAAGCTTTCTCTTATTTTTGAAAGTTAATCTCCCCCAGAACTGGATTACCACCGGCTAATCCCTTTAACCATAGGCACATAATGCTGGGAATGGATAACTTGCTTAGAAACCTGCTCAGAACACTCACGTTTCAGGCACGTCTAGAGCCTTTGGCGGCTCCGCATCGCGGCCTTAGAGCAGCCACTGCCCTGTGTGGCTCCTGCCCTGCTGAAGAGCCTGGCACACCCCTCCTCTACACATCACACAGGGGGTTTTACTGAGCTGCTGTGCACTGCCCTCCACGTTATGCTGGAGCTCTGCTATTCCACCTCCTGCTTCCTCGGAATGTGTTTTATATTTTGGCTGGGGAGCTCTAGTAAAGATTTTAAATGAGTGGTTTCTGCTTGTTGCACAAGCTTGCTGCCCTATTAAACAGATAGATGTTGTGTTTCTCATCCTGCTAGAGTGTTCTGCAGCAGTTTGTGTACCGAGTCCCACACTACACTGCTTTTTATTTACATTTCAAAACACCTGTCTATAGAGATATGCATGCAGCACAAAAATTAAAATTAAAGCCTAGTGCTGGAAATATGCTAAATATTTCTGCCTGGTTGATACTGCATTGGAATGTGGGAGAGGGAAGACAGAAATAAAGCATTATTATTTCATTCAGAAAGTATATGAAGAACGAAAGCTTTTTTTGATCAGTGTTGTGAAGCTCAAAGGTTATGGTACAGGAGTGATAACAAATCTTGGTTGATGAGTCAGCACGGAGCCAGGAGGCAGTGACATTGTTTTTTACTCTGAGCATTGCTGATATTTGTTCCACAACCAGAAAGTATCTGGGGTATTGATTAAGCATAGATAGAAATACTGGTTATAGTCTAATCATGTAACTGGAATGCAGCTTCTAAACATAAAATTACTTATAAAAAAATTCATCCATGCTCTGTGCTGAATTATCATTCAAAAAAGAATATTATTAATATTCTGCACTGACACTCTAGGGAAGATGATGATGGTACAGTATATTCCAAGTCTCATGTTAAAGACTAATCCAATGCCACACTATGATTGAGGGTGTGAAGTTAGAGCAGTCAAACACAGTCTTACCCACCTGATAACCTTCATTGTTCATGCCCTCTTGATGTAAGCGGGCATAAGCAAACCTCAAATTTACAGATACTTACAAAATGGTCATCGCATTTGCCTGCAGACTCTCTGCAGTACCAGTTTCTAACCAGATTATGTATTTTTGCTATGTATAATGTCTAGAAATTCACTCTGAGTTACCTATGATCAGAAAGTTTAAAGCTGGTTCCAAGAGAAATTATCATAAAATGAATAAGGCCCTGTCTAAAGAAAACATTGACAATGAAAAGCAAAGGCATTATTTCTTTTTGTCCTTTTAATATTGATCAGCACTGGCATAACCAAATAAGAAGAGTTGTTAGCTTCACAGATTCCTACTGCATTGGGAACAGAAGTGACAGGACGCCAGGGTGCTGCATGTGCATCACTTGTGTCTCCTAGACACAACAGGGAAGTGATTTATCACTATAGGGCACCCAACATGTTCCCATATATCAGACAGTCCCTTCATCACATGTTTGTGCCTCCATTTCAACAGCAGGTACAAAATGCCATGCTTGTATTTACTGCTTCTGGGTTCTGCTGATGCAGCTCCTCAAAAGCCTTTGTAAGACAAAAGCCAGTAGCTCACCAGAGAAGACATAAAAAAAATCACAGACTGTGCCCAGGTAGGTGTCTATGCTGGATTGGCTGCTGTTGGCAGAAATCCAGGGTCAGGGTAAACCGTTTTGGAAGTGGTTCAGATCCTCAGGTAAAGTCTAGACTACAATCAGCACACGAATTTCACCTGCTGTCAGGAGATTTCCAAGGAGACAGCTGGCAAGCGAGGAAGTCTATCAGTCTGTGGAGGCTCAGCCATGATGCTGCCTTTTTCCATGCTTCAGCCACAGCAGCGTGGGGATGGTCTTCATCTTTGGAAGGGTAACTACCTGTAACACTGAATCTATTTCAGTCCTGTCAAACTGAAAAGTGTTTTCCATATGCCAAAGATTTGTTGTTTTATTCATGATTTCGTGACAGCTTACTGTAATGAAAGAGTGCAATATCAGCAGTAATCTCACTGGAGCAGGAAACACAAATTTTCTTCATTTGTTAAGATAGTTAAGACTTCAAATATTGTTAATTTCTTAAAACAATTCTTAAATGAGAAAAATGAATCTACACAAGGCATTTGCTTCCACTCCATGGAATGGGGTTGGCTCTCAATGCTGCAGTGACTAAGAAGTGCTCAGATATCTCTGATGACAGAGACTGCATAGATGTTTCAACCAATCATGTACAGAGAAATTTTGCAGCTTTTAATTCTAGTTTTTCTCCATTTCCTGTAAAATTCAAAGGCCTTTTAATTAATTGAAACGTGTGTTAGTGATGCAAGATTTATAAACCTGGATTTTAAATTGGGTAATCTGTATTACTTGGGATAATCCAAAGCACATTCTTAGTTTGACCAGCAGATGCTTTGTGTCCCAAAATGCTGAATTCAGATACTTTTCATGTACCTCTTGGGAAAGCAGAGAGTGCTACCCTAGAATAGGGTCGGAGCTACATCCGCATGCTGAGCTGCTGTTAAATACTTAGCACAGTCCTGAGAATGTTTAATGGACCAATACAAAATAATTCTCTCTCCAGGAGGAGAGCAGACGACTCAAGAAGCTGTAGAGACACCTCCTCTGGCTGCTATCACACACCATTTGCCACTCCAAAAAACAGTATTTGATATTTTCAACCTTTAGCTTGGGGGCTTTGCAAAGGTTCCTAAACTGTAATTGTTTGAATTGTACAAGCTATACACAGATCTTTCAACCACTGCAACACCCAAATGAAGTCTCTGCCTCACTTTCTTCAACAGCTGTGTCCATTCTCTCCAAGCTAGGCTGGAGCAGCTCAGAATTCACAAATCTTCCTGTGCAGAGTTTGTCCCAGAGAAAAGTTTGTTCTGCATATCAAAGCACAAAAAAAAGTTCCTAGTTTGAATAAAAATCTTAGTCTTGTAATACTCTGTAAGGGCTATTAAAATGTTACTAATTTATGCATTGAACCCAAGCACTGTGGCATCTCATGCTTACCCTCAATAGACAAGAAGAAATGAAGCAAAAGCTTCATTGCAAGCATTTAGTACAAGGAGTTCATAATTTTAAATTCATGAATTGCAAATAAACAGGCCTGTAATAGGTGATGAACCCGAACATAAGTGCCAAACAGTTTTTATGTCCATTATACACTCACCTTAGCAAATAAAAATTATTTTAAATTACTTTGATGGCAAAAAAGAACTTATTTACTGTAGAAGAGAAGGTACTACTGCTTTTAAAACAGTATTTGTCTCACAGTAATAGGTGAAATTTGTCCAATTCACACATTTCAGCCATCAGAGGTTTTTTGTAATGGAGCAATGGAAAATGTACAGTTGGGAAAAGACCTTTTTTTTTTTTAATTTAAGTCTACATTGAACATCTGATATAGTGCAGATGAGAATGCATTGAGAGAGCATGCTGGTGAGGCACCTGGATGAAGTCAGCCTGGCCAAGATTTTATTAAACTGTGAAAAGTAAAAGGTTATACAAATAAGTGCAATAGCAGAAAGATGATAAGGTGCCCTTTTCCTACCCAGAATACACACTCAGCAGAGAGTACCAGTCTCTGTGTGATTAGTTGTGTACTGACACGTCTAATGCATGTTTCAAAGAATTTGTAACAAAACAACATGCTACTCCAGCAATTTGTTTCTCAAAATATGTAAACTTCCTTGGGGCTAAATTGTGGTGCAACTTCCAGAGCCATGCAAGGGAACAATAGGATTCAGACACTCCATAAGAAATTATACTGTGGGTGACTCAGCTTGCTTTGTAGCCTGCTGCTGGGGCATTGGAACATTATCCAGCCCTTTGCATGGGTTCCACAGAAAACCCACAGCTTGGCCTTGAAAGAATAAATCTTCATGCTTATATGATGCCTGAATTGTCAGCATTAACATACCAATGGTTACTTTTGGAAGTTTCATGGTGTTGCTGATTAATACAATGGCCAAGCATATGTAAAGTTGGAATTCTGAATATTCCAGCAGAATATTTATAATTTAAGTTTTTCAAGGCAAAATTCAGTGTTACTATTGGTTTCAGAGTGGTGGCACAGTCTGTCTTGGGGCTGTGGGGAGGAAATGAAAAATGGGAAAGGAAGGTTTAAGGGAGCAAAAGTTTCAATGAAGGGAGCTTAAGAAAGAGGGTATTGAAGGAAAAAACTGGCAGAAAGGAAAAGCAGCAGAAGGCTATAGGTGGAGATGCTTTCCTTTCCTGATGCTTCAGAGGTGGGAACAGANCTGTGCCCGGCCGCCCGGGCAGACGGAGCCTCGCACCCCGGCGCCCGCCCGCGCTGCTTTCCGCTGCAGCCAGCGCAGCCCTGCCGGCACGGGCACACACGCACACACACCCTGGTGCCCCTCTGAGAAAGCTGCAGTAACCAGCGGTTATGATTTTACTTAATCCTTTATGACGTTTTTAATTAAAAAGGCTTTTAGTGCTTTTCTAGCGTGACATTTGATTGCACTCTCGATAATGCACCCTAGCCGATTCTGGCAGCAGGAAAGCGCTCAGAAAATATATGAAATATTTTTATAAGGAATTCTGTCTGATCTGTCTTCAATGGGAAACACAATGATTTCAAACCATGTGTATGCTTTTCAANAGCAATTTGTTTCTCAAAATATGTAAACTTCCTTGGGGCTAAATTGTGGTGCAACTTCCAGAGCCATGCAAGGGAACAATAGGATTCAGACACTCCATAAGAAATTATACTGTGGGTGACTCAGCTTGCTTTGTAGCCTGCTGCTGGGGCATTGGAACATTATCCAGCCCTTTGCATGGGTTCCACAGAAAACCCACAGCTTGGCCTTGAAAGAATAAATCTTCATGCTTATATGATGCCTGAATTGTCAGCATTAACATACCAATGGTTACTTTTGGAAGTTTCATGGTGTTGCTGATTAATACAATGGCCAAGCATATGTAAAGTTGGAATTCTGAATATTCCAGCAGAATATTTATAATTTAAGTTTTTCAAGGCAAAATTCAGTGTTACTATTGGTTTCAGAGTGGTGGCACAGTCTGTCTTGGGGCTGTGGGGAGGAAATGAAAAATGGGAAAGGAAGGTTTAAGGGAGCAAAAGTTTCAATGAAGGGAGCTTAAGAAAGAGGGTATTGAAGGAAAAAACTGGCAGAAAGGAAAAGCAGCAGAAGGCTATAGGTGGAGATGCTTTCCTTTCCTGATGCTTCAGAGGTGGGAACAGAGAGAGCAGCTTCACGTGGGTGGGAGCAGAGCACGCCGCCAAGTAGTACCTGCCCCGTGCCCTCCTGTGGAAGCTGGAGCTGGGGAGTGGAATACGAGGTGGGATATTCTGTCCCAGGGCAGCTCCTTCTCTGACCCCGCCTCGGGCAATTTTCAGATGCCCTGCCTCGCGTTCTGTGTGTCCCAGACAGCCGGAGCTCCGCTGGCTTTGCGTTTCCTGCGGCAGCCCTGGCAGCCGAGGGGCAGGGGCGCGCTGCCGGCCGGAGCGGCCCTTGGGAGCTTTCCAATGGCACTTTTCTCGCAAAACTCACACCCTGCGCTGCCCACGCCCCGTGCACACCAGCCTGGGCGGCCGGGCAGCGCGGCAGGCTGAGCCTGGCCCCGGCCTGAGNTCAGAAAATATATGAAATATTTTTATAAGGAATTCTGTCTGATCTGTCTTCAATGGGAAACACAATGATTTCAAACCATGTGTATGCTTTTCAATAAAACAATATATGCCAGAGCAAGATAACTGAAGAAAATCATCCTATCCAAATTAATGTCCATTCTAAACTGTTTTCATTCTTGCTGCTTAGATTCACTTTTTTTTCATATAAGAATTAACTGAAATTTGTTGCACCACTTTGAAGTACTGACTGAAATGAAACATACTACAAGCTGTTTCTAGCCTGTCTGAAAAAAACTGGGTCTGATTCTCTTGTCATCCATACCATTTTAATTTACTTGACTTAATCCTTGTTTTCATCTAAAGCAGAATCATAGATCCTCATTCCTCAGAAACTTACGCTGTATTTTTACTTTTATCACTGTTATGTATAGCCCTTTGATTTATTCACATGTATTACTTTATCCACATTGGTCAGCAATAATCACACTTTGCTTAAACATGGTACCTTGTTAATCTCTGACACTGAGCTGTAATGCTATGCTCTTTCCTGGATTTATGCAAATCTAAAAGCAGGAATGCTGCTACTAAGGACTTCACATACTTTGATGACAGGGATGCATTTACAAGATCAAAGAACAAAATTCTAGTCCCACTGTAGTCATCTGAAGGAAACCATTGACAAAAAGAGCTTCTAGATTTTTCTCAAAATAATAGATCTCAGAGAATTATTTGGCTGGTTGTTTTGCTGGTTTTTTTTTTCCAATTAAACAAAGTTTTTGACATTTCAAATTGTTTCTCCCGAGTTGAAGGAAAAAATTATTAATTCTGAGGAAAAAAAAACCTGTATAGAGCAAAGTTTTCTGTTTTAAAAAATAAAAACCTTCCCCCCACCCTTTTTTTCAGTTTCTTGCAAAAACTGTGTATGTTTTATGCTGAAAATAAAAATTCAGTTGAATAATTCTGGAGAAAGCTTCACTCATGGGAGACAAATTAGTCAATTCATGACAAATTTGTCTATAGGTCCATCACAGCAGTATATAAATGCTTCCAAAATAGATTTGTCCTCATAGCATTCTTATGACATTAATAGCTCTTCCCCTTCTCTGCTACGGATGATGCAAAATGCACATCAAAACCTCCTCCTCATTTGTTAAGTCCTGATTTTAAGTGCCAAGCCATAGATCTTTCAAACGGTGTTGTTAAGATGTGCTGTATTTATGGCAGAGCGTTTCTTTTCCCCCGAGTGTAATTCCCACCGAGCAGGACTCTCCCTGGGAGCTCAGCGTTGCTGCCAGCCAGACACCAGGTGTCCCCCGGCGGGCACTGCGGCAAGGAGCCCACACTCACACACACACATGGGCTTAGTTATCACCTGTGTAAAAAAAGTCACCTGTGCCACTTGCTCAGGGACACCTCAAATTACAAGGACATTGGTGCTCGACTGGACCTGCCCCAGCCTTGGCCCATCTGCCTGTGCGAAGAGAAGGATGGAGGTGACTGGCAGGGGACAAGGCACATGTGTTGCAGCAAGGAGGTGGCTCCTCAGGGGACAGCTCTGGGGACTGTGTATTATCCAGGCAGATTGCTTTGAATTTGATATATACTTGAAAAAATCAGTCCCACACTGGATCTGCTGTTAGACTGTTTTCTTAGAGGGGCTGATGAGGAAATTGTTAAGTCCCCACCGAAGGTGGCAAAGGGCTTCACAGTCAGAGGACACACTACTTCAGTGACCCATCTGACCTTCCTACGGCTGCAAGACCTTCACTGCTTTCCATTTTTATGGTGACATGGAGGGCCTTTTTAACAAGGCATTTCTAAAACCCATCTTGAGCCATTTCCTGACTCCCATCCACTTCCTATAGTGTGTAAAGAGGAGATAAGGAAGAAAACAGTCAGACTGACTGACAGGGTCTGGTGAATCCCATCTCATCCACCAGCACATGAGCCTCAAACAGAGTGAGATGTTTGGTTGCATATAGAGAGTGGTCCTCTGTTGTGCACATTCAAGTGCATAGCTCCTTACTTTGGGGTGATCCCAAAACTTTTTGATCCTTAGGCTGATATCATGGAGCTCTTGTTCCCAGTGAGCTGGGAGAGCTGGTGGAAGCAGCCCTGCACCACAGTGCCTGATGCCAGTGCTGGATGTGGGCGATGAGGCTGCAGGGAGAGCTCTGCTCAGCTCTGCCAGACCGTGGTCACCAACAGGAGTCTCAGGTTTCTTTAACAACCCTGCTGGCACTGCAGTGCAGAGGCTTATGACTTGTCCAGATGCTGGTAGGCTTTGGGTTGGGCTTTTTTGTGAGTGCTGCCCCTATGTTTCTGATACATAGTCAGGAGTGGATCATAACCCAGGTTTCTGCTGCGGTGCAAACCATGGAGATGAGCATCCTTCTACTAAATGGTGGCTGAAACTTTCTAAAATGGGTGAAGCAGCATGTCTTGTCCTATGTGCCAGGCTGGGAAGTCAGTGCACTGGTTTTGCAATCTTTCTCCTGAATGTCTTGATAATACTTTTCCAAAAGCATTAATTCTGGGGCAAGGACAATGCAGGCAGCATTTCAACTCAGAAAAACTGGCAAAGTTATGCGAAACTAAAATGGGTGTCTTAAAAGAACACATTTCCAACAACATTGACCATAAATATCACTATTTATACAGTTTAGAAAAGGCAGGGGCTTACCCAGTACCTGTAATTTTTGAGGCACTACAACTAATTTTTCAACAGTAAATCTTTCTCTTGCTTTAAAATCAAAATTCAATACAGCCTTACCTATGGAGCTTACACATTATGTCTACAATGAAAAAGAACTGGCTGGATGTCCAGGCTTAGAGAGTGGTGATGCATAAAGTTACATCCAGCTGGTAGCTAGTCACAAGTGATGTTCCCCAGGGCTCACTTTTGGGGATAGTCCTGGTTAATATCTTTGTCAATGACCTGACACGGGGATCAAGGGCACACTCAGTGAGTTAGTAGATGACCCCAGGTTGTGCAGGAGTGTTGATCTGTTAGAGGGTAGGAAAGCTGCACAGTGGTGATGGGCCAAGGCCGATGGCAAGAAATTCAACAAGGCCAGGTGCTGGGTCCTGCCCCTGGACCACAACAACTGCAGGCTTGGGGCAGAGTGGCTGGAAAACTGGCTGTTGGAGAAGGATCTGGGGGGCTGAGAACCGACTGAGCACGAGCCAGCGTGTGCCCAGATGGCCAAGAAGGCCAATGGCACCCTGGATTGTATCAGAAACAGTGACCAGCAGGACCAGGCAGTGATTGTCCCCCTGTACTCAGCATGATGAGATTGCATCTCGAGTCCTGTGTTCAGCTCTGGGGTCCTGACTACAAGAAAGACATTAAAGAGCTGGAGCAAGTCCAGAGAAGGGCAACAAAGCTGGTGAAGGGCCTGGAGAGCAAGTCATATGAGGCACAGCTGAGGAAGTGTGCCTGGAGGTGTTTAGCCTGGACTAAAAGGACATTCAGGGGTGACCTTATTGCTCTCTACAACTACCTGAAAGGAGGTTGCAGCCGGGTGAGGGTTGGCCTTTTCTGACAGTTAACAAGTGATAGACAAGAGAAAATGGCTTCAAGTTGTGCCAGGAAAGGTTTAGATTGGATACTAGGAAAAATTTCTTTGCAGAAGGAGGTTTTTCCAGTACTGGAATATGCCATGCATGTGGCTGCATCACCATCCCTGGAGGTATTTAAAAGATGTGTAGATGGGACACTTGGGGAACATGGTCTAGTGGTGGACTTGTATGTTTTAGATTAAAGGTTGGATTCAATGGTCTTAGAGGCCTTTTCCAACCTAAATTATGCTGTGATATTTAACACCAGTAACACATATTATTCCTACAATTATGTGTGGCCTGAGAGATATCAGGAGAAGGATGGGGATGAATTCCAATTTTAGAACTAATTTTCTATGGAGTGCAGTCCCCTTTTTCTTAATAGCCCAATTTGGCTCAAATAATGCTTCAAGGCATGCTTTAAAAGCAGCAGGTTCTCAACTACATATGTCAGGTTGCAGCCAATAATGAAATTTTATAACTCATTGAAAAGTAAGATCTGCGATGGAAAAATCTGACACACCCTTAATGATTGCATCCTGAATGAACCCAGCACAATAAAGGAGACTGATAAAACTCATGAGACACAAAAGTCACGTCTGTAACTGCAAGAAAGGCCCATGCTGTGTGTGCTATGCAGCAGAGTTCTGGAAATCTTGATTTTTTTAATCAGGATGCCTGGCTTGTAGCCTCAGCAGCATGCCTTCTGCATGGCTACATGGAAAACCAGCCCAGGATGTCCTTGAACAAAAAATAACGTTGTTAAAAGTCCCAGTTATTTTATGCTAGTTGCAACAATCAAAGCCCCTGAGCCCCAGGTTCCTGAAACATAGAATCTTATACTCTTTAGTGCACTCTTTAGAGCATGGTCTGTTTTTCTGCGAGGGAAAGAAGCTGCAGTTCAGAGCAAATGGGGCATAGGGGCAATAGGACTACAGTATTATTTAGGTACTTGAGTTCTGCAGTTTTCTAGAGTGTTGTTTCCTTATTTTCAATGAGGATCTGTGTTTGGGTGATTTGCACACAACCACACAAGGGAGAAGTGACAGAAAAGCAAACCTTGCTTCAGCAGTGCTGTTGTAAAGATATAGTGTTGTGTTTAAATTCTGTGCAACTGAGGGTCATTTTAATCACTTTAATATTCTACATTTACCTTTCTCTTAGAGGAATGGTATAAAGTACTTGTAATAGCTACATCTTTATGCCATTTGGCAACTTATACAGTTTAGCCAGTGCTGATTATATAAAGAAATCAAGAACTAGGACAAACAAACAAACAAACAAAAAAACCAAACAAAAAAAACCACAAAAAACACAGTGTTGATTATTAAAGAAATCAAGCATTAGTAAAAAAACCAAACAAAACAAAACCTCCCAAAAAATCCAACACCTACCACATGCATCAAAAAGGGCTTTAAAATTTCTTTGGGGTTTCTACATCTAAATGCAACCCCATTCCTTCTGAGCCACACCTCCTCTCCTGCTGGCTCTTTATGCCTTCTGTGTTTGTATCACTCTAAAGCTGAAATCCCGAGCTGCCTTGTTTAGTGCTCTCGCTCCCTCTGGTGGCTCTGTGTTCTCCACACACCGACTCTAAAAGATGGATGGCTTAACACACTTCAGAGGAGACAGCATTGGTCTGATGTGCTGCAGGCTTCCCTTCATGCACAAGCGTGCTTGGTACTTCGGATTAAAGAAGGAGGTAAAAAAAAAAAAAAAAGAAACTTAAAGAGAAGGAATTGACATCCCAACTGGTTTAAGCACACAAATGGAGTGAGATGGGCGGCTTGCAGCCCACCAGCTGATCTGCAGTGTTTCCCCGTTTGATGGAATTTATGGCACGGTGCATTTGGAAATCAAACTGCTCACATAGCTCATGCCAGATATGTTCCCTGTGTGGGGAAATCTGGGCAAGCATCAGGAAAGTCTGCAAGGTTCCCTCCACGAGCCTTCCAGCAGATTGTTTTGTCAGATGTTGGCCACCCTGCAGATAAAGCCTCAGGCTCTGTAGATCTCTGAGGGCGCCTGCCAAAACCCGGTCACCTCCTGTGTGCGGCTGGGGCTCTGCCCTCCCTCCCTCCCCACCTCCTCACAGACTTTGTGGAGCAGAATCCAGTTCCCTGCATCTCCCTTTTGGCCCCCATGGTCCTGCAAGGGGACAATTTCATAGTACCAAGCTTGCTTCAGGCAAAATTCACTCTAAAATACCTTTTCCCAGAGGTCCAAATGGAGGATCCTAATGTCAAGAGGCAGTGTTCCTTTCTGTGCAAGTCTCTGCACAGATCACCATGGACATCAATAGGCCAGGCATGCAGGCAGAGAGCCAGTGATGGAAAAAGAATGCAATCTCTGCTTCTGTCGGTGATGGGCAGACAGCCCTTACAAAGGACAAGGTTTGACAAAAGAATTAAATTATTTGTCTTAATGAAATTCTGTTCCTTCCATGCCCTTTTATGCTATAGAAGAGATTATGAGGAGGGAGAGCCCTTTGAAATTCCTTCAAGTATTTCCCATATGGCTCTGTTGCTTCACATATTTGATTCTTCATATTGAAGTGTTTGAAAAAGAGTATATCTTGAGGCTCTAAAGCCCTTCCACGGTCTGAAACAGAGTGAGGCACTTTCTCACTGCTAACCAACACGCAGGACCTGCTAGCCCAAGTCTCAGCATGTGCACAGCTCCTGTTAAAGATCGGGGCTCAGTGCCCAGGGCTCTCCACATCTGAATATTAGATTCCAAATCCACCATGTGGATCCTGTTAACTCCACGCTGAGAAAGAATACCAGAGCTCAGAGTGATAATCTGTAATGAGCCTAACCCAAAATCCCCAGCCAAAGCAGCTGTGACCTCTGAAGGAGCTCAGACCCAGATCCAGACTTCTGTGACTTACCCCAGCTCCACAGGCTGTGCATGCAGCATTAACACAACTGCAGTCCCAGGGGACAAAAGCAAACCACAGACTTGCTGATGCCCCAGCTGTGCTTGATTTACTGAAACTGGATTACAGGCTTTCCCTACCCCAACTGGCCGTGCCCCTGGCGTGGCTGGAAGCAAAGGACATAATTGTTTTCTCCTGCAGTGTGCTAGTATGTTCCTGCTTATTTTCGACACTGTAAACAAAAGTGAAGCAAGGTTTGATATTTACGCAAAAGCTTTTCTCTGCAGGGTGGGAATGAGAACAAAGACATTGATTACAGAAATCTTTCAACTCCTCCTTCCCACTGGTCATCTCCTCACCCCTTCTTATGTCAATACCTCCAATTCTGCAGCTATTTTCTGCTCCTTAACCTGGCAATGGGAAATGCTAAAATCACTCACTTCTTCAATTTTACCTGCAGGATATGAATCAACACTATCTACAATATATTCATGTCTCTCTCAGTAAGTACAGCTGTGAGGAAGAGAACAAAACAAAAACAAACCCTGAAACAGAGAGGTGAAACAATGGTGAGAACAAGTCTCCTGCAAAGCTTTCAAGCCTGCTGTGTTTTTATTGATACATACCCCTCTGTGAGCAGGGTATCTTACTGCACTTACAGTCTTGGGTGAAGGCAAGGAGAGATATGAGAGAATTTTAGCTTCAGAAGCTTCTTGATCAGTTTCTTGGGCTACAATTTTGGTTTAAGAATTTTAAGTTTGCCCAGAATGCATCTCCCATGCCTATTGCTGATGTTCTCTAAAAACTAATCAACACTTTTTTTTTTTGCTGTCTTCCAAAGATGATTTTAGAAATCTGAATAGGCATCTACATTTTACATGCAGAGTGTAGATTTTGATCAAGGAACTTGTTATAGAAATTATGTACAGCTTAAAGCTCTCCAAAAATATCAAAGTGGAAAGACTGAGAAGAAGGCCCCTATTAGATCCACCTCACCATCAGGTGCAGCACTCACATCTGCCCAGGAGCACAACCTTACTTTGGTGTTACCCTTCCAGTGAAAAGCCTGTTCAGGGCTCACCCACCTATCTTGAAGGAACAGAGACAGAAATGCTTTTCCCGTTTACAACAGATTAACACAATACACTCCAACAAGACATAAACCACAGGTCAGGTCCTTACTCCGCCTTCAAAGGTTCAATCCCTTGTCTCTTTTCCCTGGTAAGAGTCAGGCTGAAATTGCTTTGGGAATAAGAGAGTTCTTGCTCTTGTAACCCTGTGGGGAAAAGACTAGGAAACCACAAGCCTCGTCTTTTGCGTGTGAAAGAAGTCATGCTTCACAAACGGATCACAGTGCTTCCTGAAGGAGATATACAGTGGTTTTAAAGTGTGCTAGATGGCATTGAGGGCTAGAGAGCCAAAACTATCTGTGCAGATCATTGCACCCACTGGAGCATCCCTTGCATGGATCAGTTTATGCATGGATCATCTCTCCCCACTGGCGAGCTGTACAGGGGGAGGCAGCCCAGGGAAACTTCTGAGAACCACTGACCTACAGTTGCCATTTCTTAGGGACGTAAATTAAACTTCCAGGCAGGAGACACTTGAAAAGAAAATACCCATCACATAACAAAGCCATGTATTAGAGATAGATGTAATTCCCTATGTCTTCCCACAGCACGTGTGTGTGCACACATACCCACACACAGGTACACAAGTGCACAGTTCAGGATGGTGTACATTCAGTTCAGCTTTGCATCTTTGCATCCTTTTAATTTTGCATCTGTCAGTGTGATTCTAGCCTAAATGATGAAGTTTTGAAACAAAAATGCCTCTACTTTTGCAATTTCTTAATTTTTTTTTCCCATTACTGATTTTGTATGAGATATTTACTGTGCTTTGTGTGGCATGGCCTTTCAGGAGGGAAATGTATATTCCTTTGAGCCTGCCTTTTGTTAGAATACTACTCATTTTTCCTGTCTCATTCTTTCTCTTCTCTCATCCTTTGTAATGGCATGGGCAGAGCACAGTGCTTTCTGGTTCCCTGTAACTCAGATCCCCCCTCTGCCTGGTGGGCTGCAATCTTGGCCTCAGGTTGTTTTGTTTCTGTTGGGAGACTTTTCCTATTTGCCTTTGTCCTCCTCAAGGGGCTTTCTGCAGCCTCCTGCAATCTTGTTTGATTTCGTTTCTAAGGCAGTGCCCCAGGGTTCTGTGAGCAGGCTGCTGAATTTGTGTGTACAACTGGCTGCAGACCATTCTCTGGGACAGTTCTACAGCTGCTCTTTTGTTTTGCCCTGCAAAAAATGAGGGTAACAACATCTGTCTCTTCTGATAATTGTGAAATTGTCCTGAAAATCCACCCTGTAGATCCAGTACTTCTGGAGAATGACAGGAACAATGTTTTCTCCCAACAGAATTTTATTTACAGGAAAACCTTTGTAAAAAACCAAGAAATTTCTTCCTAAGGTCAAACACTTTGAGAAAGTGAATCTGTTTTGGGGGATTGCTGGCAGAGCTACATATAGGTAGAATGGAATTGAAATGCAGCTGCAGATAACTAAGTCCTAATTTCCTATGAAGAGCCCACATTTAGATAATTTCTGAGCTGTCTTCTCAGTGAAACTCCCACACAGAAAAAGGAGAGGCTTTTCATGGTACCTTGAGAGCAGTTGTTGCACAGATGATGCATCTTCTGAGGAGGCAGCTGTAATTGTAAAGCAGATGAACTCTAGAGCTGAACTCTTTGCTGTGTTACCAGAGTCATATGGGAATGCTGCTTGGAGTGGAGCTGCGCTGCCAGGGGAAGCAGAGTCACACCCACGTCAAGGCTTCTGATCTTAAATACCACAGTTCAACCTAACAGCAGTTCAGAAGATGTGAACTGCTAAATGAAAGCTAACTGTAAGTACTCTTCCTTTACTAAAATAACCTATGTTCTATTTACCAAATAAATCTCATGTGGAAATTGGAAAAGCAGAGCAAAACCCATATTGTTTGGGCAGTACACATATATAGTACATAAACATGATACACAAACTACATTACAAACTAATGTCTATATAGCTCATTTGACACTTAGGTAATCAACTTTATTAAAATATTGTTGTAGAGTGAATGAATTTTTCAAATTAAAATATCAGTGCAGAGATACTTTTGCCAACCTAACGCAGAAGCATTGCATCCCATTTTGGAAGAAAACAATAAGTAGTCTTAAAATGTTTTAGGATTTCTTTTTCGGAGGGGCAAGATCAGTATCAGGCATGTCTGAAGCTTGTGCTGCCACCTCTTGGGAATACAGGAGGGAAAAGCAAGTTTCTGGTAGCTGCAGTCCTGAAGTGGAGTATTCACTCCAAAAGTTTGTTGGCTGGGAACAAGGAATACGTTCAGCTGGCTACAGACCAAACTTCAGACACAGCAGCAGCACAGTATCGTCTGTGTGTCAATACTATGAAATCTGCTTCCATCAGCAGATGAGACTCCTTAGCCTGGTGCGTTACCCCTCCAACCTCCTCCAAGTCTGACCAACACCAGAGTCAAGGAAGACTTACTTGGAAACGGTCAAAGAACCGTAGAATCATAGAATTGTTTAGGTTGGAAAAGCCCTCTAAGATCGTCGAGTCCAACTGTTAACCCAGCACTGCCAAGCCCACCACCAAATACCACATCTACACATTTTTTAAATCTTCCAGGGAGGGCCACCCCTTCCCTGAGCAGCCTGCTACAATGCTGGACAAACCTTTCCATTAAGAAATTTTTTCTGATATCAAATCTAAACCTTTCCTTGCACAACTTTAAGCCATTTTCTCTTGTCCTATTGCTTTATTATCTGGGAGAAAAGACCAACCCCTGGGTATTTTCACAAGGTTGCAAACATAGCATTTTTCATCATATTTCCCCTGCTTTGGAGTGCATGATGTGCACTGTCTTTATGGCTGAATAAAAGTTCACAACTGGCCAGCTGGTAGCACAAAATGCATTTTTACACTAATGCCAAGGCATCCAAGCTTTTATTGCACTGACTGCATATTTACATAAACACTACATTGGTTTAGTTAAGTTAAGCCAGAAGGTGATGATCTTTGTCTTTACAAAAGAGCTGATTTAATTTTATTGAACAAAGCTTTCTATTTAAAAGATCAAAGTTAGTGCAGCCCCCTGTAGCAACAACTTAAAAGTTTCTTCAGCTATTCAAATTAATGAAATATGGTAACTGAGACAGAACAAGCAGGAAAAAGAAAAAATAAAACTAAAAATAAAAAGTCCTCAGGAGCTTTGTTGATCCTGAACTCTGAGAGAGACATTTTTCCTTTCATCAAAGTCCCATTGAGTGTCCTGACTCTCCTGCCTCTGAAAAGGAATTGATAGCAGAGGCAGCATACAGAGTTTTAGACAAATTTTTAGAAGCTGGTAATGCTGTGGGGAAAAGACACAGTACAGTGAAGAAAATCTAGTGAAGAACTAGCTTCCATGTGCTAGTTCCAGGCACTAGTGAACTCCTACATGATAAAATATCAGTTTGTATATAAAATTGCTTGGTGACTCTACAGAAAATAATGGTAAAAATCACGAGTTTGAAACTTTAGCTGTAGTGGAGATAGATATTTCATGCCTTCTGAGAGGGCCTGCCTGTCACCTCCTAGCACCTGACTTTGGGGAAATTGTCTTGCAAACTTATTTTTAGGAGGGGAATGGCTAAACACCTGCCTTACATTTCACTCCTGAAGTTTGGTATTTGCCTGCAAGTAGCTTCCTCACCTCCCAGACTGACAGCAGCACTCACTACTGATAAACCGGGTGAGCCATGGCTACACCTCATGCGATAGCAGGACGGGGTCAAACACACCAAAATTCACTCTTGGTGCCTGTCCAGAGGTTATATCTGGCAGGCAGCCCAGGAACACGGACCAAAGGGAACTGTAGCATGTTCCAACTTAGCCCTCAGTTAGGACACTGACAAAACCGGCCCCAAAGTCTGTTTTGACTCCAAGGAAACCTTTCCCAGAGATCTATGTTGCTTCTACATCTCTTCTGCATAATACATCCACATTAGCACTTCAGCTTGGATCAGAAGAGAGCTGTGGCAGCTTTCCTCCTGACCACCCATCCTTCCCATGCTTTGCTTCACATGCTGAAGCAGTCCTGGCATCTATCAACTGGACTCCATCCAGACAAAGCTACACAAAAAAAATCTGGTGAAGGAGTGCACTTACTGCACTACAGCTGCTAACATGAGGCCAGTCAATGTGACCAGATTAGAGCTGGTCTAAAATAAATCTCTGAAATGCACAGAGGGCACACACTGGGCCCCCTGTGCCAGCTCCTCTGTGCTACAGATCATCCCTACTTGTTCCAGGCCACCTGCTAATGTAGACTCAACCCAGAGAGGCTGCACTGCTGCTTTCTAACCCTCTCACTGTTTAAATGGGTGAATAGTGCCATTTTAGGCACCATATGGCATCCCTGCAGGCCTCCAGCTGCCACTCTGCAGATCAACAGCTCAACCAAATGTCTCGTGTCATATCTGGCAGCCCCATGCAGACATCTCAGATACCCTAGGGACACTAACTGCTGTGGATATCTATGTTTAGACAACTGAATACCATTTCATTTTAGCATCTATGCCCCTCTAGACCAAAAAAATGGAGGCAAATGAGATTAAAAACGAGAACGGAGATGCTTGAAATACTATGATGTGTTTTATGAAATAAAATACACAATATAGAATAAATAAAATAATAAAAATAGAATTTCTTAAAATTCATTAAAACTTTTTAAAATCTAAAACATATACAAAGCTTAATCTGACAACAACAGAAGTATAGTTTTGTCCTTCAAGAAACCGCTGAATTTTACAAATTGCATTTATTATTCAGTAAGGGCTGAATTCACTGACTTTAACAGAATAATTGCAAAGCTTGAGATTCAGTTTCTGTTTGTGTAAATTACTGGCCTAATGCCTCAGATGCTCTGAGGACTGTAGCATCAGAGTCCTTTGCAGGACTATATCCTAAAGCTAGCAAATCAATAAACTATCAAATTACTAATTTTTCTGGGATAGTAATAAATGAAACAGGCATGTTTTCTGTCCTGAAGGTGTCTGAGAGAGAGCAGCCCTTCTCTGTTACCAGAAAACTCCTGGTGTCCAGCATGGCTGGGATGCTCTCTGGGCTGACCACACTCAGGACTGCCTGGCAGAGGCTGGTGGCCACGGGCCAGCGCTGTGTCATGGTTTAACCTCCCTTACACAGGATGTCTTACACAGCCAGCATCCTCCAAAGCTGCAGAAAAACACTTTTACCTGCCAAGGAACCGACTAGGTTTCTGAATCTGCATGGAAATACTTGGAGATTACAAGTCTTTCAAACACTTAAACGAAAATCCTGACCTCTTGTGGCTGTCAAATTGTCCAGCAAAAATTTCTGTCAGTTTCTAACCCAGGTGATGCTCTTGCTGGGTGCAGGATGGCCACTTGTTTACTCCTGCTGCTCCTCTCCCAGACCTGCCTGTGTACCAGGAGTCATTGGCAAAACTCACATTTGAACATCTCCGTGGGTCCAGAGGAGGCCACAAATGTGAACAGAGGGCTGGAGCACCTCTCCTACAAAGGCAGGCTGAGAGAGCTGGGGCTGTTCAGCCTGGAGGTGTGAATGCTTTGGGGAGACCTTAAAACAGCCTTCCAATACCCAAAAGGGTCTTATAAACAAGAGGGAGAGTGACTTTTCACATGGGCAGATGTGGACAGGACAAGGTGAAATAGTTTTAAACTAAAAGAAGGGAGATTTAGGTTACACAATTGGAAGAAATTCTTTACTGTGAGGCTGTTGAGGCACTGAAACAGGTTGCCCAGAGAAGTTAAGGATGCCTCATCCCTGTACGTGTTCAAGTCCAGATTTAATGAGCCCCTGAGAAACCTGATCTAGTGAGTGGTATCCCAGCCCACAGCAGGGGGTTTGGAACTAGATGATCCTTAAGGCCCCTTCTAACCTAAGCCATTTTCTGATTCTGTGATTTGTCCTAAATGTAAATGAAATGCAGTCTTTCTAGACACTGTGGACAAAAAATCTGGCAGAAATGCCACAGAAATAGAAAATATGGGAGTGGTTCTGCACATTAGCATCCGGCATGTGGCACAGAGCTTCTTGCAGACCTTTAATTCTAACAAAGATATGAAAAAGGGAATGTTCGTTTTATCCACCTTGCCTTGCTGTTCTCCTAGCCTGCATCAGTAGCTTTGGGTTATAGAAAAATTTAGACTATGAATATATTCTGCATGTGTGTAGTTAATAATGTCCGATGTCAATTTTTGCAGATATATATTGTCAGCAGCATTTCAAACATGAACCTACACTTCTAAGAACCCAGTATCAGCACCCAGAAAGTCTGGCCTCATTTGCAAGTTTGTGTAAAGAGAAAGGGCAAGTGGAGTTTCTCAGAATGAGTGATCATTTACCTGGACTAGCTAAGGCTAGACAATACTTAGGACAGGCACATATTTGCACCCTGATCATTCATATGCAGTAGTGTCATCTGTATAAGAATTTCCTCTATCCAGGACTGAGTACATGAATGCTTTATAATTTCTAAAATAATTGGAAGTATTGCAGCACACTCCACAACATAGTCCATATTTAAGACAGCCATGACACATAACAATCTAGAGTAGCACCACACCTTGTCAGAAGGCTTCAGGCTGTCTGCTCAGACAGAGGAACAGCGTGAGCCTCTGCTGGCTGAAAGCATCTGCTAGCGTCTGTCCCTCCTGCTTCTCAAGTCCAACCTTTTTACCCCTTATAGTTCATGCACTGCACCTGTGTGCTCTTCATTACAGTCTATGCTCTTCACCTGTTTTCCCCAGCTGAGGCCCATTGGGGATGAGGTTGGATCACAGCCCCATTCCCAAGTATCACAAACTGGGTACCTACAAGTATGCATTTTCAGTCTCATGTATGACAAATCCAAAGGCTGGTGAAATACAAATAATATACCAAACAAAACAGCATCTATTTATAGAATTTATAAATTTATAGAATGTATAAATTATATAATATATTAATAAGATAATCAAAACCATAAAACAGTGCATGAATAAAATGTATTTTTAGAAGATTTTCTTCCTATCACCTTGTATATACAGAGTTGATATAGGAATTACAGTATGGAGTATATTTTTATTTAGAAGACAGATTCATTGATAATTGCACTTGCTTAAAACAGAAAAATAAGTAAAGGTGTTTTAAATCAAATTTACATTTTAAGATTTTTTTTCTGGAACTGCTGCTTTATTTCTGACCTCACAAAGGCTTATCCATATGTTTAGTTTTACACTTAGGAGTAACAATAGTTAAACTAATGTACGTGAAAATAAGCCTTTGCAGACCCGAAGTCTTGATGTAGCCTGCTTTCATATTCAACCTGTTCAAACACCCACACAAGAAAGAAAAGACGAACTGAAAAGGTGCAATCATTCCCATCGCTCAGAATCTCTGTGGTTTTTCATTTTGCATTGTCTCAAAAGAATGCTAGTTCTCATTAACAAATATTAATAGGATAGAGAAAAAGTTTTGTAAAAAATGTTTTAGTGATCATTTATAAGTTTTTAATTTAGGCTTCTCCTCAGGCCTCTGTTTCTCATTTGCTGGCATTGTCTGGTTTCCCTCTGAAAATAATTGATATTTCAGTTGCATATATAAACAGGCTTGGACTTTATTACTTAGAGCCCTTGGTGTTTACTGGCAATCATTCACAACACCTTTTTTCCAGGATGCCCATCACCGCAACAGCTGCTGATCTTCTATTCCAAAAGAAAACCCAAACTGGGCACTGGATTTTCCGTTCCTAAATGTTATGATCATTTTATTGTTTTAGTGCTGATAATATTTCAGCCTCCCCTTGGGCATCTAATGCTCCTGATGCAGTGCAGCAAATTTTGGTACACAACAGATTGGGGAATAGGTTCTCCTGGTGATGAAGATGCAACATGACAGCATCTCAAAATGTCCTGGTGTCAGAAAGCACTCTGAGGTGCTTCATGCATGACTGCAGTATGTTTGTTTCCTTACTAGCAATGGTGAATGATGTGAGTGGCATTTTGCCTTATACAGACAAGTAGAGCAGCAACCACAAAACAGATAACCTGCACAGATTACTGTTGACAGAATAAAACCGTATTCAGTATTTCTGTGAGACAAAACACATCACTGTGCATTTTCAGGTACCAAAAGCAGTGGGGCAATAAAAAGTATCTTTTAAGTGCTACTACATAAAAGCTGCTTTCAAAAAGCACAGTGTTTCTTAATTAGTTGTAGAACAGTCTTGAGAACCTCTTCCTTGGAAGGGCTGGCATCAACCTCTTGGCATGCAGGATTCACCATCCTTCTGTATGACTCTTCAACTCTAAAAACAAAAGAGAAATTAAACTTCAAAATGCAGGGATATGAAATGAAATTAATCATCAGTCTCAGAAGACAATGCTCACACTGCAGAGACAGAGGATAGAAAATCTAATATGAAGCTAAGAATTAAATATCCTGCAAAGAGCAATAAACCATTAGTAATTATTACAACATAAATCTCAAAGCACATGGTTTCCTTGACACTGATTCCCAGAGCTCCAGCCACATTAGCATGGCATGGCATAAAGTATTTTTTTCTTTACGGCTTATCACTGGATACAATCTGGTATAGCAGCAGAGTGGACAGTCTGCTTCTAGCACCTGGATTAATTTTTTTCAGTTTCTGCTAAGGTAGCTCTGAACTATATGGCATTGCATTGTGTAGTTGTGCTCATTAACTGATCTCAGCTTTGACTCACTATATTACAGAGTTGACATATCATTCAACCCCTTCCTCTGATCAAGTAACCAGATGAATAACAGGATGAAATACAGGATGAAAACCTCCTCACTTAGGCTATAAGCATAATGCAGAACTCTCCCACATTTAGTCTTTGAGGGTATGAATGAGAGTGT
This sequence comes from Irena cyanogastra, assembly GCA_013397155.1. NCBI lineage: Eukaryota > Metazoa > Chordata > Aves > Passeriformes > Irenidae > Irena > Irena cyanogastra. The sequence goes on along the minus strand of VWZV01005539.1, from coordinate 922,529 downwards.
GAATATTATTTTCTATGTTCCCATAATGCCATTCAGGACGGAAGTCATAAGACAAATCAAGGAAAGTTCTGGATGTTCTCATATTCAGATTGACATAATTAACAGGTAGAAATAACTAAAAGCTTTCTGACACAAATATGCAGTAACAGAATTAAAATGTAAAAGATGATTAAATAGCAGTATGTTCCCTAGCTAACACATCCCTCTGCAGGTCCCACTATACAAGCTGTGTGTCCACACAGAGCTTCTGTCAAAATTAAGCAACCACAGAATCACAGAATCATAGAATGTTAAGGGGCTGGAATGGACCTTAAAGATCATCTAGTCCAATCCTCCTACCATGGGCAGGGACACCTCTCACAAGACCAGGTTGCTTAAGGCCTTATCCCACCTGACTCTGAACACTGCCAGAGTTGGGGCATCCACAGCATCTCTGGGCAAACTCTTTCCATATCTCACCACCTTCACAGTTAAAAATTTCTTCCTAATAACTAACCTAAATTTGTCCTCTTTCCATCTGTACCCATTACTCCTTGTCCAACCTCTACAGTTCCTGATGAAGAGTCCCTCTCTGGCTTCCCTGTAGGCCCCTGCAGATACTAGAAGGTTGCTATGAGGTGTCCACTCACCCTTCTCTTTTCAAGGCTGATCAGCCCCCCCTTCTCAGTCTGTCTTCATAAAGGAAGTGCTCCAGTTCTCTTATCAACTTTGTGACCCTCCTCTGAGCTTGCTCCAACAGTTCCATGTCCTTCTTATGTTGGGGACACCAAAACTGGACTCCAGGTGGGGTCTCACAAGAGCAATGTATAGGAGGAGAATCCCCTCCTTCACCGTGCTGGCCATGGTGCACAGATGCAGCCCAGGGCACAGTTGGTGTTCTGGGCTGTGAGTGCACATTGCCAGCTCATGATGAGGTTTTCATCAAACAAAACTTGATTTCATCAAGTGTTTCTCTGCAGGGCACTCTCAATCACTTTTCCATCCAACCTGTAGACGTGCTTGGGATTGCCATGGCCCAGTTGTAGGGCATTGTACTTCCCTTTGATCAATTTTATGAGTTTTACACAGGCCCACCTCTCAGGCCTGTCCAGGTTCCACTGAATGGCATCCCTTCCCTCCAGTATGTGCACTGCACCACACAGCTTGCTCTTGTCAGCAAATCTGCTGAGGGTGCACTCGCTTCCACTGTCCATGTCACCAAAAAAATGCTGAATAGGATCAGCCCCAGTAGCTGGGGGTACAGCACTTGTCATTGGTTCCCATGTGGACACTAAGCCATTGACCACAACTCCTTGTGTGCTGCCATCCAGCCAATTCTTTGTTCACTGAATGGTCCATTGATCAAATCCATGCCTCTCCAATCTGAAGAGGAGGATGTCATGTGGAACACTGTCAAACACTTTGCAGAAGTCCAGGCAGATGTCATCAGTTGCTCTGCCCCATCCACCAATGTTGAATTTGTCAGGTAAAATCTCCCCTTTGTAAAGCCATTTTGGCTGTTGCCAGTGACTATTTTTAAGGTATACCATCACCAGAAATTTAAAAGCCAAAAGGTAGATTTCAGCCTTGCTTGGAGGTATGGAAACCAATGTTCAGGTGTCTCTGCTGAGTTATCTACATGTACACTGGGTATTTGAGTTTCCACCTTAGACAAAGATGATCTAATCTTTGTGTTACATTTGGCACAGCTTAGACAGCAATTCAGCACACCCTGAAGCAGGATAATGAGGATGCCATTCAGTTGCTTAAGTTAATGTACCTAGTACTGCTTGAGATGCTCTGGACTATCTCAATTAGCTTCCAGTTCCTAGCCCAGGAAGTGTCCACAGGCTCTGCATCACATCTCATATCAAAAGGCTCTAGATACTTAAGTTTAGATCACTGAGCTCCAAATGAGTGCTGAGATGAATCACTTTGATGGCTCCATTGAATGTATTGACTATACTGGTACCTGAGACGCTTTGCACAACTAAAGACATCTACAAGAGGATGTTTAAATTTTATTCTCTTAATCTGGAGCTCAATTCCAGAATTTCCTGGGGAAGCTGTGTGTTTCAGCTTCTTGCCTCCCAGTCCTGGAACTTTTAAGTCCATCTCCTTCATGACCTCACTGAGAAAAATGCTAAAATAAAAGCAGCAAAGCAAAACAGAAGTATTTTAACTCAACGCTCCTTTGCAGGACAATTAAATTATACATCTGCATCTTTTGAACACTTTCAATTAGAAGTGACAGAATTTACCCTCCCTGACAGTCATGCATTCTTTCCAAAAAAAAACCAAAAACAAACCAAAAGCTTATACAAAGGAAATTCTTGTCCCAATAATGTGAGAGACACATTTGTTATTGATTCCACAGGAGCCAAGATTGCCTCCAGCCTCTTATTCTCCATTAAAGGGTACCTTTGGCGAAACAAGCTGTTAGATTCCAACTCAGCTTCCTCCTTTGTTTTCTCCAGCCCCCGATGCTGGAGTCTCCGGACTCGTTCTTCAGGGTCGACAGTCAGGAGAAGAACAAGATCAGGTTTAAGCAGATCTTCAGGCCACTTATACACCTCATCTTGAGCTGGGGGAAGATCCTGGACTTTCCCACTTGTTTCAGTGGCAATTGCGTAGGCAGCTGTGCTGTGCCAGTATCTGTCAGGAAAACACAAAATGGAGGCAGAGAAATTTTAAATAGAACATTAATTCTTCAGTAATATAGGAGACAGTTGGCATTATAACAACAAGTCAATAATGATGAGATAGGCAACACATGCCTTTGAAGGGAAATCCCAATAACAGTTCTGTGCTATCCATTATTTCCCAACAATGATAATATGCAGTGCACTATTCAGAGTTAATGTGAAGACTGTTTCAGATACTCCTGTCAAAGGAAAGTCTCCTCATAGACTGAGATAGGTCAAAGAAGAGGTACAATATATCTCAAAATCCTTTACTCTGAGTCCCCTTTTTTGTGGTTCCCATCCTACCTAATGCAACAGATTTGGTAGAGAACATGCAGTCTTCACAAACATGTGAATGAACACAGATATTACTATTGTTACTAATTTCACTTGCATTAACATTCTCCCCACTACAAGGCACTGTGTTTGATATATTTCAGTGGATTTGAGGCTGGTTGAAAATAGCACCCACATGCAAACAACTTCTGTGTGTGTGTGTGTGTGTGTGTGTGTGTTTTGCAGCTACTGAAATAAGCCAGAGGCTTCAAAGTACATCTAGACTTTTTTATTAACAGTAATATTGTAAGCTGCCTACACAGTTAGTGAAAACTAGAAATAACACAAACAAACCCAAAAAGTGGGAAGCATATCTCTGTGTTTAAATTCACAAAGAGTAAGTCTACCTAAAACTCAGTCATTCCAATCCACCCATATCTGAGACACATCTTAGAGACGGCCATGACTGGCAGCCCACAGTCTCCTCTGGTTTGTCACAAAACACTGGTTTAGCTCAGGATGCACAATCTGTGCCTTCACTATTCCTAACTGAAGATGTAACTATTTTCATGTGTCCTAAAGCTAGTTATAAGTATTACATTGATTGAAGTTCCCTATTTCACTGTTATCATGTGTTACTCTTTAGACAATAGACTCTCTGCAGAATGCTTCCCAAAAAAACTCTAAAGAAACTACAAAAAAAAACCCAAAACAAAAACCCTGAAGAAACACAGAGACTGCTTGTAACACTGAACAACTGTATGATGGCACTGATATAAGAGGGCTTCTTAAACACACAAACCTGTCTATGATCACAGGTGCCTGAGTGGATGCTTTTGCTATCTCTGAAGCCAGAATGTAGTTGCCCGCAGCATAAAATGCTCTTTTAATGGGTGTTGGCTCATCATCAAATACAGTCCTCCACTGGCTGATGCAAGCTGGTGGGGACCGCAGCAGAACGCCATCCAGGGTGTCCTTAACAGCCTGGGTCACTGTGGTTTTGCCTACATTTTATTGATAGAAAGAAACATTCATTATATTATTTACCAGATACACCTGAGTTTTAAAAACTGAAAAACGCTCCTGTCTGTTCATGTGGAGTACAGGTTCTGACATCTGAATATGCAACCTGAGCATCTTGTCGTAAAGTTTCCAGTGGAAAATGATTCTGAGTCTGGTTGCAGGAATTATTACTCCCCTTCGTGCTCTCTAGGCCTTCCAGCCCTTCCTTTAGCCAGCTTTCAGTTTTTTCTCCCTTAAATGCTTTAGGTGCATGGCAATTTCTCTATATATTCATGGCAATTTCCCTATATATTCACTTATAATATTTTTCTAGGTTGCAATTTGTGTGAATGTTGTCATTGGTCCAATTCCTTCTTTTTATGAGGATTTTCAGTTCTCTTTAACTGACAAGTCAGAGAACAAAGCTAGTCAGAAGCAAGTAATATTTCCCTCTTAGACAAACTGCTGGCAGTTTCCCAGACTACCACTATTTTAGTTCATTTATTCGAAAACTCTCCAGTAACACCACGTTTCATCATCTGCACAAGAAATTTAATTTTCAGTACTCCACTCTGTATTCTTTCATTTGCATAGGTAAGGAATTAAACCACTGAACATAAATTAGCATACACTAATCTTTTACAAGTAAGAGAAGACAGACTGGCATTTGTAATTATTAATTCCTTATCTGTCACAGGTTTCCGAGATTTTTTTTATTTTAAAGCTTTATGCCTAATAAAAAACCATAGCAGTTGCTTCTTTCAACAATTAGTTATCTGTGGTTCTTCAACCACACGTTGCTCTTACCTGTGGCATCCAGCCCCTCAAAAACTATGACGGGAAAACTTCCTTTTTTTTGGTGCTCTGGGCATTTCTCCAGCAGGTCGAGTACTGCTTCAGCCTCTGGGATCCGTTCTGCACACTGCAAGGAGAGATCACAGAATGTGTTGGGTCGGAAGGGACCTTTAAAGACCATCTAGTCCAACCCCCGGGCAGTGCACGGGACCATCCTAAACTAGATCAGGTCTCTTAGAGCCCTGTCCAACCTGACCTGGAATGCATCAGGAGACTGGACAGCCATCACCTCTCTGGGCAACCTACGCCACTGTTTCACCACCCGCATTGTAAAAAACTTCCTTCCTTCCTAATCTAGTCACAATCTGCCCTTCCTTCGTTTAGAACGACTACCCCTCGTCCCCTCGGCACCCGCCCGCCCCTCGGCGCTGAAGAGCTGAACGTCGGCTCCGCGCCCGCGGTCTGACCTGGCGCAGGCGCTGGCGGAGGGCGCTGGCGGAGGGCGGCAGGGCGCGGACCACGGGCCGGGGGCCCGGTGAGCCCGGGGCACAGCGCCGTAGCATCGCCGGGAGCCCGGAGCCTGGAGCACAGAGCCAGGAGCCCGGAGCCGAGAGCACAGAGCCGGGAGCCCGGAGCCAGGAGCACAGAGCCCGGAGCCAGGAGCCAGGAGCACAGAGCCGGGAGCCCGGAGCCAGGAGCACAGAGCCGGGAGCCCGGAGCCAGGAGCACAGAGCCGAGAGCACAGAGCCGGGAGCACAGAGCCGGGAGCACAGAGCCGGGAGCACAGAGCCGGGAGCCGGGAGCACAGAGCCCGGAGCCAGGAGCACAGAGCCGGGACCACAGAGCCGGGAGCCGGGAGCACAGAGCCGAGAGCACAGAGTCGGGCCAGCGGCAGAGCGGAGGCGAAGGCGGAGCCAGCGGGAAACGAAACTGGCCCGCCCGGCCCGGAAAGCGCCGGTCTGCGGGAATGAGCGCGGAGCAAGAGGCAGCTCCTCGGAGCGCCCTTCTGCCTTCCCCGCCCGGTGTCACTGGCACCGGGTTGGACGGGTTCGGTCCCGCGGAGTTCAGTCTGTGCGCGGATGGGCGCCAGCAGTCACGGGATGTAAGGTCCCAGCCCCGGGATCCGGCCTGCCTGCCCGCCAGCAGCAAAGGGTCACATTCCCACGGGCTTTTGTGGCTGAATCCTGGTGATCTTTTAAAAAAAAAATTTTAAAAAAAATAGAAATGCAAATATGCTCCGCTGCTTAGGACTGGCCCAAAATGACAAACAAGTCCTAACCCAAACTGAAGTACTTTGTTGAGTTGCAGTGCCCAAGCAGTATTGGGCTGTTAGGCATATCAGTAACTTGACCCCATTATTTGGTTATTCAGTGTCTTGATAACAAGACCAACAGACACAAATAATTTTGGGAGTAAACTGGACTTTTAGAAGCCTGTTTTCACTTTTCAAGCGATTTTGCAATGGCCAGCTTTTGCAATTTCAGCTTTCATCAGCTCAGATGTAGGAACCAGGAGCGCTGCAAATAGCAATAGCACAGACGTAGTCTCGTGACAGCTGCTATGAGTAACATTGCCTAAAATGTAGTTTTTGAGTTTCCAACGATATAACTTAAAATGTTGGAGATCCTGCATCTCTATAGAAAACTTCTCTTTTTCAATAGTCGGAGAATGGCCACTTAGAGATATCTAAACTTCTGACGTGTTTTCTGAACTAATATACTCTACAAGAAATTCCTTGGAAACTTATGTTCCTCTGGTCATCTCAAACACCTGCACAAATACCTTTTACTTAGTGTAACTGCAGGGAGAGGGGAGCAGCTGGTAGGCAGTACCAGTTGCAAATCATCCGTACTAATTGGAAACTGCCCATCCTGAAGAAGCTGATGGAAGGGCCACAACTGGGAACATAGCCTTGGAAGCTCTTCAACACAGTCCCAGCATCATGTACCAAAATTCATTTGGTCTTTAAGGCTGTTTCATACCTGAGAACTCCAGCAGCATTCCACATCACTCAAAACACATGGCTGTGGCATCTGGCAATGGATACCAGAAGACACAGGGCAAAACATGCTTCATTATACGGGAAGCCAATATATAGTTTTAAGACCGTCATAAAATGCACTTACTAAGAGTCAAAATATTGGCTCTTCTCAGCCAACATTTTGTCCGGCAGAATGACATGCTGGACATGCCTGGCTTATCCATGGTCCCCTCTCCTAGTCCTTGTGCTCCTCCAGCCTCCACAGTCACTGAATTAGGCACATTAAACAGTACATCCTCATCTTGTCCTTTCAGCACCTCTTGTGGACCCTTGCTCATGGAGTTGCCTAAATCTCTTTTCGACTCTGTGATACAATCTACCTCCACAAAACCCTGTGGTCTCCAATTCCAGCAATGCTACTCTTGCATAAAAATTTTATGTTTTAAACTCACATCCTTATTTCAACAAGTGTCCCTTCTAAAAATATTACTGATTTTGGTGAATAGCAGTTCAACATTCAATTTATTTATTACCTACAGGATTTTTTAAAGATCATTCAGATTTCCCCTTCAGCTTTTTCATGTCAGAAATGACAGCCTCCATTCCTTGGTAAGGCAGCTGCTTCATCCCTGATGTTGGGACCCAGGGCACAGGGAATATTTCTCTGTCTGTTCTGACAAGCCCTGATTCTCCTGAGAGCATTGCCTTTAAACTCTGTCCATGGAGGGGACTTCCTAGGCTTTGGGATGAGGTGGAATCTGTGAGTGTGTAGAGTAGATTGTACTGTAGTTGTCACCAGGTGAAAAATTTACACTTTTAGTGTTTTAGTATGGGCGTAGATGGAGGACAAAATGGAGGATTTTGGGTGTTGTCCTGCCTTCTTCTTCTTCTTCATCTGCTCCATTTTCTGTAGTGTTAGCAGCACAGGGTGATGGGTTGGGGAAAGTCACAATGCAGGTGTTGTGTGTTAGAGAGTTAGTTATTGGTAGAAAAGTAGAAATAAAGTACGTTTTTAGAGTTGGTTGGACAAGATGGCTTTGGAGGACCTTGAAACTCTACATCTTGTGACCTTTTTCGCTGTGTTCCTCACCACGCTAAGCCTGGTGCAGGCAGTGTGGAGAATTTTTGATAAGATAAGAAATAAACAGCAACCTGGAGACCGAAAAAGATCCCATTCATCTCTCAACTCTAGCGCAGAACTTTTATTAGGGTGTCCCCACTCAGGGGGCCCCCAAAGAAGCCTTTCACACCCCTTGATCAGCTAGAAAGAAGGATAACTTCTTTAACTGTAAGGTCCTGCCAGGATGTGGAGACCTGAACTGGACCACTAGTCAGGGTTTGGTTACACTTACCAAAGTTTCACAGACCAGTAGAGAAATGCAATCTACCTTGTTTCTGGGAAATACTAAAATTTAAGTTGACTTTTTTCTCTGCTGCCTCCCACAGAGCTGTTGATTTCAGAGGAGAAGCAACAGTGACTAAGATGTCCTTCCTGAGCACAAGTGCCACTGCTGAGCTCAGCATCAGGTACATAAGGTTTCAATGACTCTTTTGGATCTCCACTGTCTCACCTTTATCTATACTGAAACTTGTCTGCCGATTTTCTGTTCATTTGTTTGCTTGAGGTCCAACTGATTTGCAGCCAAGTTTCATTTCTAAAGCGCTTGTAAAGTTGGCCATTTCCCTCACTGACCTCTCAGCTTCTTTCCTTTCTGTTTTTTTTAGGGCTTATTTTTCTTTGTTTGCTTTTTTTTTTTGTGTATTTTTTTTTCTCCAGTGCTACTGTTGCCTTTCCCCACTCCGCTGAACAAACAGAAAGCACTTACTTTCATTTTCCTTTTCCCCGTCTCACTGCCTTGATATAACCTTGTTACAACCATTCCTGAGCCAAGCTGGTGGTGATTTCCTTCATTTATGATTTGCTTATGAGATCATTCATAATAGACATGTGATGCCTGTTTGCCTGCCTAATTACTTAGAAGTACTCTCTTGCAGGATTCAGGGAAAAATATAGGAAAAGAGAGTTGTCTTTTATGCCCAAGATATTTTGTTTTATTTAAAATCAGTGGAGACAGTATGACTCAGTTTTGAAATTAACCTTTTTTAAGTATTTTTCAGCCTCTTTACAAGGACCTTTATAATTTTGTCCTCTGTGTAATATGAAGCAATGTTGACAAACAAATATGCTAATTATGTACAAAACACCATTCAGGAGCATTTTTACATCTTTGAGTGTCCACTGTGCTTACATGGAGCTATAGGGATGAGATACAGAGACAATAAGAGGCCACATGGATATTCAAAAAATTTTGATCCACATAAAGTGAAAAAGAGAAAAAAACCCAAAACAAACAAACAAACCCTGGAAATTGATTAGCCTATAACTTAAAATATATATCTAAGTGCACAGTCCTGTAAACAGCTGTCTGATACACAGGGAGGAAAAACTCAAGACAAAAGCCCATAAAATGTGTAGGTACATAGAATGCATGCATATAAAACTTCTAATGCAGAATAAACTTTAAAGGATATCAGTAAAGGGCCCTCCAGTAAAGAAAAAGATTTGGGGATAAGACCATAAGAATGCAAAAGTCAGTATAGTGTCAGGCCAAGAGAGAGTCCTCTTCTGCCCATGACAGTGGCCACTGCCAGATGTTTTGGGAAAGCTATGGAAAGGACATAGAAGGATTCTTCTCTCAACATACTTTTGTCAAGAAAGGGTTGATGATCCTTGAGGTCCCTCCCAAGCTGGTATTCTATCATTTTACAATTTTATAATCTTTTCCTAGTCATAGAAACCATCTTTTTAAATACTTCCTGAATGGGGAATCACATATACACTATTAAGTGTCCATGGTGGACTTCTTTCAAATGTGCCTAATCTGTATCTATATTCATATGGCGTGTTTCATATGACTTTCATAACTTAATGGCACATGGGTTTGAGCTTTCTGTTTGGTAATTTCCCCTTGGACTTCTGCATCCCAAGGAGAGCTGAGTCACTCTAAGTACAAGGTCCTTGACAGATTTGCATTTATCGTGCTGCAGATGCAATGAGAAAGAGCTAATTTCCAGCTGAGACTAGAGCAAGAAGTAATACATTTATCAAATGCTAAAATTCCATCTGTCATTGCATGATTTGCCTGATTTGCCTGGTTGTCTTTGGACCATTTCTGGTCCTCCCAGGTGATGTGATATTCTTCAACCTTTTTTATGTTACTGGTTTGTCTCAGCAGTTTGGTTTGCCTAGCAAGATACTGATTGACTGGAACTGCCAAAAGGCCACTCTGGAGAAAGCAATACCTTTATTTAAAATATAAAATTATATTAATTATATAAATATTATATAGTTGTTTTAAAAGTTTTTCTTTCCTAGCAACTAGGCACAAGAGCATTATCTATGTTTGTCCATTTGGATTCTTCCACGCTACTTGTGTACTTATTATCTAGTGCACCATTAATAACATTATATAATAATCTTTGCAACATTATATTAGTCTTTAAAGGGTTTTTAGAAACAGATTTGGAGAAATATTTTTATTAGTGGGACTCTAAGATGGCTTCTGTAGGAAGCTAGAGGAAGGAATCATACTTCCTACAATTTTCAAAGAACATTTATGCTTGCTTTTCTGACATTCTTCCAGAAGACATCAGGACAGAAAATTTCATTACAGTTCTTGCTTGCAATATTTCTTGTAGATTCAAAGCTTGTGCATAAAAATGCACATCTGTGTTTTCTTGAAGGCCTCACCATAGAGCCTGTGAGCTAAGACAATTTGGGATGTAAAATGTGAATGTCCTTCTTGATGCTGCTGGGACTTGTACATATGTAGGGAGCACATCCTGGTCTGGGTTTACCTTGAGAGGCTTTACAGTAATGCAGAGTGTCATCTGAAAACATACTTAGTTGAGGCAAAAAATAAAAAGAACTATAATTTCCATTTTTCTAAGAAAGCACTGATAGAATTACAAAGAACAGGAAGCCTTGAGTATGCTTGGGTACAAAGTTCTCTGCATGTTTTGTTCCTTGAAACAGAGGTCTGTGTTTTCAAAGCGAAACAGTCCAAAAATGCTAATGTTTTAGTTTTCTGATTCATTGAGCAATATTTTTCTGACGTGTTTTTGGAGTGTTTGGGTATCAGATGTAAGTCTTGTGTTGAGAGAAATTGATAATCATCAAGGATTCTTTACCAACTTTGGAAATTAAGTATTTTGAACCTAATTTTTCTGGCCAGCTGAGATACTAGGCAACAAGCTCAGAGCTAGTAATAAGGCTTCCACCTCAAAGAAGAGAGAAAGACTGTAGAACCAACACCTGCATTGGCTTAACTTGACAGGAACAAGGGATATGAATGAGGACAGAAAGGAATTTGAATTGGGGCCAGAGAAGATAAGAAATTAAATAGGATTCCTACCATGCAACAGAAGGGATGTATGGAGTGAGGAGGAAACAGAGCATATCAGAATTCTCCAAATTAATTGAACCATTGAAGCTACCAATTAGCAACTCCAATGTCAGATTTCTGTTTAAATTTGCATTGTCTTGTCCATCTCCCTTTCCAATTATATTTTCAAGTTTGTGATTAACAAACACTTTATTTTATTAGACTATCCTGCTTTTATCCTTAATCTTGTGTCTCTTACATAAACCTCAAGGAACTGGAAGGGCACATGGTAAGCTCCTGCTGGAATAATCTCTGCTGACAGCCTTGAGGCCGCTTTGGAAAGCCTCAGACGCGAGATGTTTCCTGTCATGCTGCAGTGTTACCTTTGTGAGGTGGCATTACTGGAGCCAGACACAACAAGTTTCCCATCCTGCCCTACTAGTATGAACCTGCTCCAGACAGAAACAGCTGATAGAGACAACAATAAAAACTGTTCAAACAATAAAAACTGTTCAAACTGTTTTTTTGCTGATCCAGACGTTATTCAGCCAGTAGGTCACCTCCAGGAAAGTGAAGGAAGGATGATGGGAATTTGACGACAGCCAAAGACAGGCCTAATTAACTCTTCTTATTCATAAGCAGGTTTTGTTTCTCATGAAAATTGCACAGGATGAAGATAGTTCTACCCCTTTTTTCGAAGGGAAATAAAAAGAAGGGAAAATGAGGGCAAGATTGCTTGGCTACATCAGCAGTTCTGACTGGTCAATGGAAGTGAGGGAAGCTCCAGTCTAGGCCATTGACAACATGCAGTTGGAAGGTGTTAAGATTTGAGTATGACTCTGTACCTTGGCAATAGTGGCAACATTGAACAACCCGCTCAAGAGTGAGGCTGACTGAAGGCATAGTGAGGCTGAAAATTTGTGACAATCTTGTTGGTGTGTTTGGACCACTGGAAGACTGGAGATAGCAACCAGTGTTATGATGGAGGGGTTCCCTCTCCAGCAATACCTATTGTAGGTATTGAGGAATATGGAAACTGGCACCTTGGTACTGGTCTCTCCTGGTGTTACTATGAGTGGGCAGCCACCAATGTCTCACCTCAGGCTGCCAACTGTTCCTGCTGTTAAGATGTGCTCAACTTGGTGCAGTAGCTTTGCTTGAGGAGCATTATTGGAGACCAAGAATAAAAGAACCTGCAATTCCTTTCTTTTCAGGTATCTGAAGTCATCAGGCTTCCTCTTGGGTTGCTCTTCCATGCAAAACTGTTTAAACTAACAGGAGTTCTTGAATGCCTGACAAAGGTACAGTGCAGTTATCCAAGCTCACTTTTCCCCCTGCTTCACGAGTTTAACGACAAGAGCCAAAGCCACTGACACCTTGCAGACCAAAAGGAGTCCTAGGTACTAGACCTGCTCAAACCCAGAGGTGCTCAAACTTGCCCCCAGCCCCGGGCAGTCGGCGGGTTCTGCGGCGGCCGTGGCCGAGAAGCGGCTCTGGGGCGTGGAGACCCTGGTGTCACGGGTGGAGCAGGCGGGAGAAGGAAAACACCGCGTCTCGGTGCCGAGTTTCGCTTCTGGGAGAAGGGAAAACGAAACCGAGCGGTTCCCTGCGGTCCTGCACGGAGGGGCGGAACGGGCGGGGAGGGGAGGCGGTCACCGCACATTTAAGTGCGGAGCGCCGGGCACCTCTCCGCAGCTTGCGAGCCGAGCCGAGCCGGGTCGGATTGAACTGAACCAAGACCAGCCGAACCGACCCCAGCCGAATCAAGTCCAGTCGAACCGTGCCCAGACGGGTCCAAAACCGCAGCGCATCCCGCCGGGTCCGAGCCGAGCCGAGCCGAACCGAGCTGAGCCGAGCCATGCAACTGGCCCTGCTGACCCGGCTGCTGTCCGTCGGGCGGGCGGTGCTGGCGGCGCTGCGAGGGCGCCTGGGCGCGCTGTGCTGGAGCCTGGCTCCGCTGTCCCTGCCCCTGCCCCTGCCCGGCTGGCGGGACTCGGCCCCCCGGCCGCAGCGGGAGCAGGAATGGGACGACGCGGCCCCGACGCCCACCAGCGTCAATTACCACTTCACGCGGCAGTGCAACTACAAGTGCGGCTTCTGCTTCCACACGGCCAAGACCTCCTTCGTGCTGCCCCTGGAGGAGGCCAAGCGGGGGCTGGCGATGCTCAAGGAAGGAGGTGAGTCCAGGGGAGGTGGGGCCGGAGGGAACCGGGAAGGGAGACCTCGCAGGACCAAGTGCCGTGGAAAAAAGTTATCCCGGGGATGTCCCTTGTCCCACTGTCGTGGGGCATTGATAACATCGAACAGGAGCAGAGGTTCATAGCATCTTTCTTTGGTCCTTCTCTAGGAATGGAGAAAATCAATTTCTCGGGAGGGGAACCGTTTCTTCAGGACAGAGGCGAATTTGTAGGCAAACTGGTCCAGTTTTGCAAGCAGGAGTTGGAGCTCCCGAGCGTCAGCATTGTTAGCAATGGCAGCCTGATCAGAAAGCAGTGGTTCCAGAAGTACGGTAAGGAGGGACCACTGGGCACAGCTGCACTGGCAGGGCTGGAGAGCCTCCACGGGGCAGCCTCACCCATGGATGGGCTTGGGGGCAAGTGGGAGATGGTTTCTTAGTGTTTCATTTATATAAATGCAAACCAAATGCAAATACCAGTGAAACAGTGTTGATTATCTGTTGTAAAGATAGGCATTATACCACAAAAATTTTTTGGTATAATAGTGTAATAAAACAATAGTTCCTCCTGTTTCCTCAGTGCTGGGGACACACACACACACAAACGACACGTTTTGACACTGCTGTTGATGTGGCTTTTGTGGTTGATGGGATGACTCCACAGAACTGCATTTACGTGGCATTTTGTGACAGATGACAAGGAAGTGGAAGTGAGCAGAGTCCTGATTGCTTTTAGCTGATGGACTGGATATTAATCAATTTTTAAAACTTGTTTTCAGGTGAATATTTAGATATTCTGGCAATTTCATGTGATAGTTTTGATGAGGATGTCAACGTTTTAATTGGCCGTCATCAAGGAAAGAAGAACCATGTGGAAAATCTGCATAAACTGAGACAGTGGTGCCGAGAGTATGCTGTTGCTTTTAAAATAAACTCAGTCATCAACAGATTTAATGTTGAGGAAGATATGAATGAGCAGATCAAGGCACTCAACCCTGTGCGATGGAAGGTAAGAAGGTCATATATACCACATTTCCTGTTCAAAGAAAAGTAATAATGAAGTCCTGGAGTTGTCTGAAACTCTATTGACCTGAGTCTTACCTCTAGATCCAGCTTGGGCTGGTGTTAGGAACTTTCTTGTCAATGTTGCATGGTGCTGAGATAAGTTCTATCTCATTCTGCACTTAAATGGAGCCCAGTAGGTAAAGAATCTTTTTTTGATTGTGTTATGTACAGAAAATTACTATTTCAGTGTGTATAGATCTAGGTTGTTTTAGTATATTAAAATTAACACAGAAAGCCTTTAACCTGTGAAAATGTGTTACGGTGTAGAGAAAACTAGGAAAAATTACTGAACACTGATACATTGAAGTCAATATATTGTTAGCAAGATATAAGTATATTAATTTTCTCTTACAGAGTATTAGAAGTTATTGTACACATATTATGATTTTTTTACTAGAAATAAGTTTGAAAATGAGTAGAGATAATGTGACATAAATATGGGAGAACTTGTGGAATAATTTTTCATTATTTGCCTCATAGATATTGTTATACACTCAGAATTACTCAGAAAAATTAACAAACCCCAAACAACACTGTAAGTGAAATCTCAGATAGTAAGGAAAATCATCATTTATAACATTTTGAACTCTGTTTACAAAAATGAGATTTTGTATTTAGAACTCTCATTTACAAAAAATAGATCTGCACCATGCTCTTTGTGGAGTATTCAGTTAACATAAGTTGTGTCATGTTGGCTCCACTGACAGAAAAATTAAAGACGTTGCTACTGAGACTGAAGTCTCTTATCCTCAAGGCAAGTGAAAACATAAAGTCTTAACCAGGTGCTTTCTTTGTTCAGGTATTCCAGTGCCTGCTTATCGAAGGGGAGAACAGTGGTGAGGATGCTCTAAGAGAAGCAGAAAAATTTGTTATCAGTGATGAAGACTTTGATAGATTCCTGGATCGCCACAAAGATATCTCCTGTTTGGTACCGGAATCTAATCAGAAGGTAAAAATTAAACTGTGCCTTTGTAACTTTATTTTTAAATAATGCTAGAATATTTGAAAGGAACGAGAAACTTTCATGGCAATTAACACTTTCCCTATTAATAGTGGCTTAGAAGGGGTGCAGTACAACTTTATCAGCAACTGGTTTTGTTATGGTGGAAGCCAAGATTTTTAATTTTCGTTAAGGCTCTTCATTGACAACAAAGTTATTATCAGAAGAGAAAAAATCCATTGTTCCCAGTCCTGTGGACACCAGTGGGTTACTCTTCCTAATTTGGGCACAAGATCCTGAAAATTTCAGAGTTAATGTAAATACACTTTATGTATAGTTTCCTAATAGAGATTGACTGTGATGTCACATTATGCCAGTGTCATCAACCTACATGAATAAGACAGCATCCCAACCAGCATTATATTGTGTACTGAGGAACAGTACCCAACTAATAGTACTTTTGAGTAATCTCTCTCACAATAAAGTTGAATTTTTAACATTTTCTGTCTGAACTCCTTTGGATTACACACTCAAGCTCTTTATTCAGGAGGAGACTCCTTGTGCTCTTGCAGAGCCTACCAATTAACTTGATCAGCTGCCATCCAGCTTACATTAACCACACTAAAGGACTTTGGTGCCTAAGAGTGGAGCTCAGGCCATTTTGTAAATGCCTACAGACCCTAAACATGGGATGAGGAGAGTTAGAAGACCCACTGTTAGGAGAGTTTATGAACTAAGTGAAGAAATAGCAAGTTGAACCAAGTTCAGGAATGCCTGAAATCTCCACTCTTGTGTTCCTTTTCCTCTCCACAGATAAGGACTTCATTTACAGTTTACTTCTTGATGTATGTAGAGGTCAGACAAGCAGACTGAGATGTCTTTGCTATGTAAGACCTAAAAGTGGGGCTGTGCAGTTAGCATTTAAGGCATTTGGTGAGAGGGAGCACTCATCAGAGATAGGGTTAAGATGAGAATCCAGAACTGTTTCTACTTTTTTTTTTTTTCATAATAGAAGTCCTACAAAAAAGGCTTCCCATGGTAGGTTTGGTTCCAGAAGACTGTTTCTGATTTCTGTGAAAGATGAACACCAAATTGATCAGATTTCCTGTTTTACACAGCAGCAAGCTCTAGCTACCCAGAGAATTTTAAGGAGAATTTAGGAGATGCCCCTTTAGCTAGGCACCTGTCTAATTTCAGCTGTTGGCATATTTCTTTGTGCAGACCTGAGAGCTTTTTTACCTGAGCCAGCAGAATGCCTTTGTTTGGTGGGGTAATAATTAAACCCGCCAGTTAAAATGGTCATGTCATTTGTTTGGAAAATGACATAATTATTCCAGCATGCAAAACTCTACATTCTTCTGGTGTAGAAGTTAATAGAAAACTTGGATATTATTTAAAACACCTTTGTCCAGTTGGGCACCCCCATTTCAAGTAGACACTGGAGAAGTCATATTCCAGGAATTACTAGTTTATTCATGCATAAAGTTTTTCTAGTAATTCTGTCATTTATTTCTATAAATTTCATCCAAGCTCACTGAAATAGTGGTGATATAGATTGAACTCTTTCAAAGATTTGTATCAGAATGAATAATTGAATGAATAATTGTTTATTTTGTCATTCCTTTTTCAGTAGAATGGAATTTTGATTTGTACATTCATTTAGTTTCTTCTTTCTATCTATTGCAGATGAGGGATTCATACCTCATTCTGGATGAATATGTAAGTCTTTTTTTGATACATGGTATTTGTATGCTAATATATGTATGTACACAGCAGTGATAACCAGTTAATTTACTCTGCATTCTATAAAACAATTTCACCATGTAGTACAAGGAACAGATGTGATTTATGCCCATCAGACATGTGAACTACAATATAGTATGAACTAAAGAGAAGCTGCCATCAGCCTGCATGCACAATCCTTGCATCACAAATCTTAAGGTATAGATGTCTAGTTTTGCAGGACATCTTTGCTTTTTTTCTTTAATGTAAAAATACAGAACTTGCCCTGAAAGTTAAGTTTCAGAGTGCCCACTTAGTTTACATGTAACTGAAGAGCCAATGTTTAATCTTCAAGGATTATGATATTACTTTGTTCCTGCTAAGATACATCACATGTCTAACCATGAGTTTCAGAGCCTTCTAAGGACTAGAGTGAACCTCTTCATGCACGTACATAGGCTTTGGTGGAATTGTAGTGCAACTTGCTTAAGTCTGTAGAAAAATTAAGCCTTTGCAAATTGACTTTCTAACATCTCATCATCTTATCTATCTTATGTTCCAGATGCGTTTTCTAAACTGTAGAAATGGACGGAAAGAACCTTCCAAGTCCATCCTGGATGTTGGTGTAGAAGAAGCTATAAAATTCAGTGGATTTGATGAGAAGATGTTCCTAAAAAGAGGAGGAAAGTATGTGTGGAGTAAAGCCGATATGAAACTGGACTGGTAACTCAATATACTGAGTTAGGGCAGTGCATTCTGTAAAAATAGGTGTATCTTTATAGGTGAGTGTATACTTGTATCTAATGGTTTTAACTACACTTGGTATTTTACAGAGACTGATGTTCAGTATAACTCTACATGTGAATATGTTATGTGTTTTTTAAATGCAGATTACATTGTCTGTTATTTTCTTGAGCATGACCAAATACTTTCAGAGCTTTCACATGAACAGATCTCTGAAATATTGCACCAAGGACTTAAAGGCAAACTGTTTTTATAAAATACTACCTGAGTGTGCATGCCAGATAACAAACCAAAAAACACCCCAAACTCTAATTCATTCTAAATAGCTGCAATGATGAAGAAGTCAAAATTCTTATCAGAGACCACATTCTGCCTGTTTCTCAGGCAAAGATGGATTGCAGTTCCTGGACAGATCACTGGAGGGCCAGCTGGCAGGCCTCTGGAAGCACGTTCTGCTTTTTTCAGGAGTAATAGAGGGTCAGAATCCAGGAATCATTAATAATGTATTTAAAAGAAAATCAGGGTGAAAAAATTGGCAGTTTTTATTCATTAAGACTTAATTGTAACAGCATCTTCTCCTCTGTACACACACACGATATTTGCAAAAATGTTGATGAACTGTTTCTACTGTGAAAACATATTTTTAGTCGTGAAAAAATATTGTATTCATCCATCCTAAAACCTAGAGGTACATTTTACCTAATGATAAACAACATCATATTTCACATTGGCAATGCCCTTAGTTCTAGTGAAACATTGTTTTCAATTTATTAGTATCTCCGTTTTCCTTTCATCTGCAAATATTGATTTATTCTTTAAAAATATTTTTTAACTGTGGGCATACAGTTCTGATGAAGATTCCTTCTCAAACTAATTAATACCATGTAAAACAACCTAGCATATATATTCTGTTGCATAGTAGCTTTTTATTTTGCTAAGTCATGGAACTACAAACAGCAAAGTTCATATATCAAGCAACTTTGTTTTAAAGGTTGCTTGTCTCAGTAACTAATTAGCTTGCTGGTTATAAGCCTGCAGACTTTAAATGAGACTTTTTGGTTTTGTGACAGCTACCTTTGATTTTAAGAGCAGGTAGCATCAATATAGAATACAAAAAATATTAAAAAAAATCCCCAAAACTTGAAAAATAATCTAATACACTGCCCTCGTTCTTGGTTTTCTGGCAATTGTTATGGTTTTATAATTGCAGGTGTTCAAATGTAACCAGTGCCATCCTCCCTCTGTCTGAAGGGCACGGGGATAGGCACTGCACAGAGCAGAAGTGAGGCAGCACTGCTCATTCATCCTGTCTGCTGAACTCAGTGTCTGGACTGTCTCACACATTTAAATATTTGCAGCAGTTGGGAGCCAGCATGCATGAAATGTACCACATAGAGAAAATGACACCTTCTTCCATTTTTTTTGGAAATGCTAGTTGATTTTTTAAAGAAGTTTTTGAAAGCAATGTTTTGCATTCACCTAATGCATCTTCCAAGTTGAAGGGGGAAAATGCTTAAATAGGAGCTGTTACTTCTGTACAAAGGAAAGTGCTCTGTGAAAATGTTTCCATTTATAATTCCTTCAGTTTCTGTTTTTACTATCTTAACTGTATATATATTCAGTGGTGCTCTTTTGTCCCTTTGTATTTTGCATTTTGCAATCACAACACTTCCTAGACACTGACATTTCAGTATTTTTTTTTCTTGTATTAACAGTAAGTGACATTTAAAATGTGGCCCACACACAGTAACCCCACAGTCTTTTGGCAGCTATTTCACTGACCTTGGCTGGAGTTCTCCCTGGCTCTATGGGCAGTGCAAATTTATGTAACTGGGGTTTGACTTCCCCTGCTCAAATATTAAATCTAGTCTCTTCCACAGTGCCTACACCACACTGATAGAAAAGAAGCATTTTCCTTTGTTGCTGTCTCAGTCCCAGCATGGGGAAAGATTTAGTGCATTGATGTACCAAAAAAATCTACCACCCTGCAGCTTCTGCAGAAAATGCCAGCTGTAGCACAGCAAACAGATATGAGGTACACAAACTCCTGTTCAGATCCAGAAATCCTGCCATTCTTTGCTTTGCATTTTACCCTGTAAATGGCTATTCTTTTGCTTCCTCTGTGCCTACAGAGGAAGCTGCAGGAGAAACAAGGAGGGGATGAAAATGTCAAAATCCAGTAAATAAGGCACAGACATTTAAGATGGTTTTTGTTAGAAGGTTCTATGTTCTTACTTTCTTAAAATGTTACAGATTTCACGTCACCTCTTGTTACCATACATAATTAGTAAAAGGTTTCTGCCCTCTGTGATACTCTTTTTCATAAGAAATATGAGTTGTGTACATTGGAAATGAAGAATCTCACATTACAGTTTAAGTCATTTAAGTTAATGAACAGCTATTGGCATTTTTATATGCAAAGTTTAGTGTTGTGTAAAACAACAAAAATTTGGCTACAGTTGATTAATCTAGTTTATTTAAAAAATATATATAAACACAGTTCATATTGGACCAAAAGTGGACTTTAGGCTTTCATTATATAGTAGGAGCTACCTTTCAGTATGGGACTTGAAAAATAAAACTGAATTCAACAGGGTTACTCCCAGGCTTAGTGACTACCGGTATGTTGTGATCTTGAAAAGTCAGGATTAAATTTAAGTCTTATAAGCACAGATATGCTTAATTGTATCTTTGTGTGTAATGTCATAGTATTGCAGCTAAGCACTTGCTAAAGATGCTGAATTGGGAAGGAACTGACACTCATTCTACTAACATTATACAATTGTTTCTATTTGTAAAAAAAATGTAGAAAATGAGTGTTTGGGAGGATGACTTCTGATAAAATTGAGACTATACCTTGGGTTACAAGCAAAATTGTCACTTAAGATGCACTTTAGGATGCCCTCTTTTTCATTGTGAAGGATGCTGCTATATTTGAATGCTACAAATGATCAATTTTGGACTAATAGTGTCAAATAATTAGTGCTAAGTATTTCATGAGTGTGTTGCACCTTTCAATAAATATTTCTATTTTCCTAAGTTTGTCTGCATTTTTTTTTTCTGTAATACAAGTCATATTAGCAGAACATGTGGCTGCATTCACAAGAGATCTGTAATTCTGGATGCATTTAGTCTGTATTTAGCAGGGGGCTGCTTGCACGGTGCCAAGGGCATGGAGAACAATGGTGGTGATTCTCCTCGTGATGAAAGGCACTTGTTACAAGCCTGAGTGGACTGGTCTGTGCTGGGAGAAGACAGTTCGAATACCTTGTGCTGTTCAGATGACAGCCGACACGAAAGGCACAGCTATCCATAAATATCCGAGGACAAAAATAAGATTATCTTCTGTTATGGTAAATAAGAGAGAAAAGCGAGTCTATTTAGAAGACTGAAGACAAGCAGCTTCTCAAGCTCATCTTCCATATTCAGGCTCGATGTAAACCTTTGTACTAGACAACCTCAAATTGAGCTTTTCACAGGATTTGGCTGTGCGTGAGAGGGTGCTTAGCTTTTCACGCCCCCTGTGCCATGGCCCCGCACACTGCGGTGGTGTGAGGGCGCCCAGCAGCAGTGCCGCAGTGAGACGCTGTGTGCCCCGTGCCCGGGGCTGCTGTGCCGTGCGTGTCGCGCCGGGGTGGCTGCTGGGCTGTGCCAGCCCCGCAGCGGGGCTGAGCTGCGCCCGACGAATGCGCCAGGCAGCTCCGGTTCGGTGCGGGTTCCTGCCGTGCCTCCTGCCCGCCGCAGGACGACCGGCGCTTGCTCCGCACCGACACCGACAACAGGGAAGCTCGGACAGCTCCCGCAAAACAGCCGTGCCCGTCATGGTTCCCGTGCCTTCCCCTCCTTCCTTCCCTGGCAGGCAGGACAAATCCCCCGCTTCATCGGCGCAATCAGCCCCGTTGTTTTCTCTGCCGCTGTCAGACCTGCGGGGCCCGGCCCATCACGCTCAGGCAGCCCGAGGTGCTATTGCTTCAGGCAGATGAAAAGCCTCACGGTACAACCNTCGCGCACACTCCGGCTCCGCGGGGGGTGGAGACCATGGTTGGGGCGGCGGCGTCCTGCCGCGGCTCCGCGGGATAGCGCGGGACAGCGCCGCGCACCGCATAGTAGGAGCTACCGCACCGGCGCGAGCTGCAGCGGCACGGTAAGGCGCCCGGGGCGGCGGGCGAGAGAGCCGGCGCGGTGGGAGCGGGGGCGCCTCCCGGGGCGGTGAGGAGGCGTCGCTTCCCCCCCCTCCGGTGGGGCGGTGGGCAGCAGGAGGCGGCGCCGGAGCGCGCGGGGCACCTTCGACCCCTTTACGTGAAGGGCTGTGGCGGGCGTTCCCCGCGGCGGCCGTATCCCTGCCGCTGCTGCCCGCCGGGAGCCCCCGGCCGGCAGGGCGCTGTGTCGGGAGCGGTGCCTGGCTGCGGGGAGGGCACGGCGGGGCGCGGACTGCCGGCGGGAAGCGCTGCCGCCGGCGGAGCGCCGCGTCGGGGGCGTCATGACAGCGGCACCTCAGCCCCGCGTGTGTTCTGTCTTGGGGTTTCCATAAAGGAGCGAAAACGTCTCGGAAGAGCCCAGTGCCCTGGAGTGCGGTAGCCGTTCTTCGGGAAGGGGGAAATAACGAGTGTAGGGGTCTGTGGAGTGCCACCCCCAGCCGGTGCTCTCAGTACAAGCGGAGTTGTGCAGCCTGGGGAGAAGGCGGATCGTTTGTGTTGCAGGGCTAGAAGAAGTAGGAGTAAGGCTCGCGTTCTCCTTCCCTGAGCTGAAGTGATGTTACCGTTGACTTTTTTTGAGCTGTTGGAGGAACCCTTAGGTGCGATAATGAGATTGTCCCCCCACCCGCTGGATCAAGGGTATCTTGTTCCTAAACAGATCAGGCCCTGCATCATGCGTTTATTGCTTCTATAGAACTGGAACAGGGAGTGTCGGTGGGGCAGGCTGATGGAAGAAGATACCAGCGCTTTGAATTTTTGCTTTATTCTTGGAAGTACTGTCACTCTTGCTCTGGAACATAATATTCCTGTTCTACAACAAGCATAAATGATGATCTATAAATAGATCCATTTGTTTATATTGTTCCCCGTGTAGCCAAACAACTGTTTACATTAGGAAATGGATTGCTTCATTTCACATTCGCTTATCAGTGCTGGCCCAGGAGTGGCTAAACTGAAGTTGCATGTTCTTGGGCAGAGTGCTACTGGAGAGATTACATCAGGAGTGTAAACTTCTGGTGGCTGGCCTGTCTGCTTGTGTGTGCTCCTCTCACAGACATCAGAGGCCAGTGAAGGGGTGATTGGGGGAGTAAAAGAGTGTGTGGGGTTGTACAGTGAGGGGGAGATTGGTGCCTTTAATGAAAATGCTTAGTTTATACTTTCATAGGACTTTACAGTGTGGGAAAATTAGATTATTATTTCCTGGCAGTGTGGTATCAAGGTGTCCTGACATGAAGTTTGTTAAATACCCAAGAGAAGCAAGGTCAAGTGAGAAGAGTGGTGGTAGGAGGGAAAAATAGTTCCTTTTGTTTAGGAGAATCTTGAAAAAAGACAGGATTTCCCCCATGGCCATCCTTGCCCCCTGGGATGAAGTTTTATTTCTTTACTCCCCCCCTTTCCCTAGCCATCATGTCTCATTGTCATTATCCTCTTACGTGATCCATGTATTATGAGCGGGAGAAGCCATTTGTGATTGAAATAACACTACAATGATAGGTGTTTCAACTTGATGTAACTCCTTTGTTTTATGTAAAGGATGGCTTATTCATAGGGTTGATTTCCTCTCATACCTAAATCACCATTATTCATATCCTAGGAGCTGCTGGATCAAGTCATGTGTTTGTTGTCTGCAGTTGTAGACTTTGGCCTTTGAAGCAGAGTATTAAAAGTTACACTTTTGCACTATTAAAAGTAACACTTACAGACTGTTTTCTTTTTTTTTTTTTTGGTTTGGTTTGGTTTTTTTCCCTAATTCAGTATTTTAAGGCACTAATTTGTAGGGGAAAAAAGACTATATAGTTGCTCAACTTTTTTGGTTTTAAGCGTGGGTTGTTTTTTTTTCCCCCAATACTACATTCCAAGTATTTGTCAGATTTCATATGAGGTTTTTTATGACTTCTGACAACTTTTCTTTCAGTTAAGCCAAAGGACAAAGCTGCTGTCTTAAACATGAGTTTTGGCTGCAGTGTCATGCATTGGGTATGAATGGCTTCAGTGTATCTGCTGTATTTATAAGAGTGCTCTCATAGGCTGGCAGAAAACTCTTATTTGCCCTTCCAGTGCTGATGCAGGGAAAAATAATGGCTCTGGTCATCCTGCAGCCTGGTCAGCAAGCGCAGACCTTTTCTCTCTTAGAGACCTGATGCAGCAGGGGAACTGGAACCTGTTCTACTTACAACCATGTTTCCTGTGGACTAGTATCAATAGTTAAGCAATTGAGTTAGTAGTCTGTAGTTTGATTAGAAGACTTGCTTTTCATTGTGTTCCTTTTTACATCTTGAGTTACAGAAAGGAAATGGAAAACAATTGCAAACTAACCCACCACTCGTTTTGAATGGCGTAGTGTTTCTGCTGTGTCTAACTTAGGCTGTGGTCAGCTGTTCTTTTTATAAGACAAGATCCTTCTCTGTATTGCTTTGCAGAAACAAGCTCAAAATTCATTTTGAAGGAGATCAGAAAAAAAGATCATAATGATTG
Source organism: Irena cyanogastra (assembly GCA_013397155.1). Taxonomy (NCBI): domain Eukaryota; kingdom Metazoa; phylum Chordata; class Aves; order Passeriformes; family Irenidae; genus Irena; species Irena cyanogastra. The sequence goes on along the minus strand of VWZV01005539.1, from coordinate 898,109 downwards.
TGTCTGTTTTTCACTTCTGATGGCTGGGAGGAGCTGTTGAAAATATACTTGCTGTTGTGGCTGCTTGCTGCAAAGTGATAGGAATGTTTTTTGTTATTTCCTAATCAGCTGGGATCAGAAATGCTTACAGTTTTCTGCATATGCAGTCAGCACATTCTGGAGCTGACAGAGATAGTATAAAATGGATTTTCAAATAGCTTGGCTGCTGATGGTGCTAGTGGTAACACCATTAATTTCAGACTTTTCTAAAAGGCTAAAAAAAGTGAGATTGGTATGTCTGGTAACTTTTTATTTACTGTGAAGACAGAATATCTTGTCAGATGGTTCTAGTCTTGGCATGACTGCCATTTCCTTATTACAGCAGCATTTTCACCTTTTCATTCAAAGAATATCAAGTGAGTGGTAGCTGTTGCATTGGAACACCTTGCTGTTATCCTCCAGGTATCAGTATGACAATTTAATACAACTTCATCCTGTTTATATTGAATGGAAATGACTTGTGATTGAAAAATGCACTAAAGCTTGTTAAACACAACCTTTTTCTTATTCATAATGTCCAATGGATCATCTGAAATACTCCAGAATGTGAATGGGTCTTGCAGGTTGTCTGGAAAATAAAGTTCTAACTTACCAGGTTCAGGCGTAATTTTTTTCATTACGTACAAATGTTCAGCTTTGTTTGCACTGATCACTGCTTTGCTTGTAAGCAGCCAGATTTCACAGTTTTAGAGTTTTTATTCTTGAATTTCACTTGGAAATTTTATGGACTGTTCTGTTTCTGGAGTGTTTGGGTTATTTCCTGTAACCATAAAACTCCAGTATGAACTACGAGCTATGCAAACTACCACTATGGTTCTTGGAGACAGTTTCAGCTGACCAGCATTTGTCTCAACTCTACTCTTTAATAAATAGATCATATATAGGATAAGAATGGCATACTGTTCTACATGTCCAGTCCTTGCAGAGGACTCTCATATTTAGCCAGGAATATGAAATATGAGGAATATGAAAATGAATTAGGAAAATATGTTGAGGCAAAAATCCATTATTAGCCCTTAATAATCAGGTACATGATCAGCTTCTTCCTGTGCTTATTATTTCTGTCATTGCCGTTCAGCAGTCGATTTGCTTCATGCTTGGTTGCTGATGAGGATCTGTGTGTGGGTTTTATAATCTCACAGGTATTAGTGTCCATCTATATATACTTTTTTATGTGTATAACACATGCTATATAGAACATTTTATGCAATGTATGTATATAAATATATCTTTTACTTTTCATGTCTCTAAACGGCATCTGATGGGGGCATGTCTGACAGAAGCATCAGAAGTGGTTGTCTATTGTCCTCCTACACAATGTTTCCAGACAGAGCTGCCTCCCTGCAATGACCACACGGGATGGCTGTGGGGATATGGGTGAGCAGAGTCTGTTCCTTGCCCAAATGCCCCCTCCCTGGGGTCACAGGAGGGGTCTTACTGCATTCTGTAAAGCAACTGTATTTTTCTGAGCCTGATGTTTCAGACAGTGTTTGTCCTCTTAGGAGGAAAATGAATGTTTTTTAAGTCTGGGTTTCCTTCTACTACTACAGTTTTCCCTTCATCTCTCTATTCCTGTATTAAGAAATACATCCATCCAGACAGAATGAGAGCAATGCTCTGCGACTTATGTGGTCAGGCTCATGTCTCCAGTGCAGTCTAGTAACAAACTTCAAGACCAAGCTATGTGCAGTGTATATATATTTTTAGCCTGATTTTCTGAGAAAATAGAGATTGCATGCAACTCTCTGTGAATGTCTGACTTTCATTGTTGCTCTTAATTTCTAAACCTTTTGAGCAATTCCAGTTGCATTTGTGAGAGGTTGGTAGCTTATCTCCGATAAAGGTGTACCTTTTCTGGCAGTAGGTAGCCTCGGCAGATGGAAAGATGCCTGCTGAAGGACAGATTGAAGTCTGAACTCTTCCTGCAACTTTGACACACATTCCTAGGAAACTGGGTTTTACTGGCCCAGTTGCTTACAAATCAACTTACATTGTGTTTGCATTTTTGATACTGTTTCAAATTATACTGTTCTTTCATTTCTGAATATTTTTGCAACAGTTTTGAATATGAAGAAGAGCAAGTGTTTAGTCTTTAGCCCCAAGTACCTTTATAATATGGCAAAAAGTGCATGATGAGAAAGGAAAGGTTCATTGATTTTTTTTAAAATATTTTATTTTATTATTATTCTTCATACATGCCCTGTTTTTGTGAATTCCTGTTTGTTAAAATAATTATTTTAACTTTTATTAATTTTACTTTGTAATAGAAATTCTTTAGACACCCAGAAACTTTGTAGTTGTATAAAATTGTTCCTGAAATGGAACAAGACTTAATAGGATGCAAACTGAAACAGTTCAGTCTTATTTCTGTATTTCTCCTCAGTATTTGTTTTCTGTAAACAGACTCTGTGTGAACCTTTCAGTTAGCTGATCACTTTAGCACACTGCTATCTGTTGAATACATCTTGTGGTCTTTGTTTGTCTTGTCATGCTGACTTGATTAATGTTGTACCATCATCTTCCTTCATGAATAATGTATTTCCTGTCATGCAGTTGGAGCCTAGAGGAGAAAACACCTACACCTACTTTCTTAGATTAATTATGCATTACTTTTACCTTTGATGTGTACTGTCTGTTCTTACTTTTGTGGAAAAAGTGCTGACCAAAATATACATGTTGAGGATGTGTAAGATATGTTAGATTTATGGAAAGGCTGACCATATTTAAATAAAACCAACCAAACCAAACCCCAACTTTTATTAGAGCTTCCTGGTTTTTTTCTTTGTACTTCTGATATTTATTGACAACTTGTATTTTGAAAGGTTTGCTGGTGATTTCTCTCTACTTTAAATCACCAAGTTTTGCTGGTGTCAATTTCTGTTTCTTAGTTGTGTATGGGTCTAGTTTTCTAGCAAAGATGTGACACTATTCATTAAGTCTCGCTGTTGCTGGAAAGCTGTGAGAGGTAGGATAACCAGGGTCACAGCTCTAGGATGCATGTGCTGGCTCAAATGGACTGTTGATGAGTATTCCATCTTGTTGTTTGGTATCATTGATCCTCAGGACCACACTTGGAGCCTGCTGGGCTCTGGCTTGCTCCAGACGTTGAGCTGACACCATAAACTTTGTGCCTCAGGTAAAACAGAGCCATCCTCTCTTCCTTTTAATCACTGAGAAGTGAAACTGATAGAGATTAAGCACGACATGGTGGTGAACCTCGTAGTACCTGCAGGAGCTGCAGCCAACCGCTTCCTAAGGGTGCAGTATGTATTATCTGAAGTTCTGATGGTAAATACTTAAAAACCTTCAAAGTTTATGGATGCTCATCCATTCATACTCACCTGTAGGGTGTAAGTTTATCTCAAGGCTACAGGCTTGTTTGCTTCTCTTTACCATGTGATGTAACAGTCCCTGGCCTTGGGGAAGGTTGTGCTGGAAGAATTGGTGCTGTGTGAGGCTTGCTCAAGCAGTGTTGGTGGCCCCGTTCTGTGTGTTTGGTCGTGCCCTGTACTTTGAATCCTTGTGGCTCTGAGGGAGCCATTCTCTGCAGTGTGAGTTCATCCTTCTCTCCACTGTATTTTTGTACCTCTGCTGCTTGTTGAAGCAAACAGCTTGGCTCCATCAAACTGCTGCTGTCACTGGATATCAGCTGTGGTGGTGTTCTGAATATATAACATCATGTCACCTATCTCCTTTCTTGCATGATGTGATGTCCCACTGGAGCAGCAGCATTGACCATTTACTTTGCATGGATTTATGCCTGAAAATCCATTCTTAAAGGTTTTACCACTGGCTTTTATTGAGGGTGAAACATAATAGTTCTTAGTGGTTTTACTGTCTTAACCCCTTTGCATCTGTAGTCACTAGGAGTGTGATAAGCCACTTCTCTGTCTTCCATTCTCTTTTGTCCAAGCTTGTCATTGTCTTAAAAATGAAATCTCACTTCAGAGGAGTGAGTTCTAATTTCAGTTCAAGTTACGTATTTAGTCAAAAATCAAGGTGCGACAAATTCATAGACAACTCATCAACCCAAAGAATGTGGTAGTCTTTTTAGCAAACTGTCAGTTAGTGTTAAATATTTGTATCAGTCACTTCACATTTCCATTAGCTCCTTAGAAGGGTGAAGTTCACAGATTTGAATAAAATATAATGTTTGACTTTTCCCTGCTTTTCAATTTAGACTACTGTTGTGAAGCTTTCTTATAGTTACAGATAAATATGTTTTCAGGGGCTGCTCATTTTTGGGAAGTTTATTATTTTGCTCTATCTTCTCTGCAAGGTCTGCATGGGGTTTTCTGGGGATTTCTTTGGTTTGATTCTGTTTTCTGTCCTCCATGATTCTACTGTATTGGTCTTCAGACTAGCACAGGCGTATCCTTGTAACTTTTATTAATAGGAGTAGTTGCTTTTGGATGGGGTGATTCACCACAGCTGCCAATCTAAGGCAGAGTCAAACTATTGTGCCCCTTCATTGTGCTAATAATAGTGATGTACCATTTTGCTGGCTGGCAACACTGCTGGTAGTGGCAGCTTCAGAAGAGATTGCTGCAAGGACAGTGAGGATCTCCACTTTTTCCCTTTCACCTTAGTGTCTTTTCTCATGCAGCTTCATTTCTCACCCCATGAGACTGAACCCATCCTTTTCATTGAAGTAACAGTGTATTTTCACTGTGCTATCAACCAGTTCTGATCTTGAACTGTGGAAGGGCAACGATGGTGCTATTTTTGGAAGGGAAAAAAACCTCACAAAATACTATGCAAAACAAAACAGTTTTTGTGCTGTGCTGGACAGGATGTTACTAAAACTGTAGCCTGGAGAGTTCCAGGGTAAAACAATATGTGCACATAAGGATGTCCTATCAAAATCATTTCAACTAATGTGAAAATCTACTTGTTTTCTCAATACCAAGGGAGTTTCTGTGTGATTACCTTAACATGGGACTTATCTAGCCCTACTGGTTATGAAGAATTCACAGTATCTGGAGCTTTACAAGAAAGAGAGGAAATAATTCTCTTAAAAAAAATCTTTGCAGTAAAAGAAACTTAAAACAAGCAGGCTTAAATGAAAGTATGTGTCTAAGCTCTTGGAAATTGCTGAAAGGCTGCAGAAGGTGACCATCTGACCATCAGCAAGTAGATCTTCCTAGAAATGTGTTGAAAGTGCTCTTTGTGGCAGCTGTAGACCTGAGTTTCGATATTTCATATTAGCTAAAGTCTTTGTGTTTGCTGTCCAACTGTTTCAGTGATTGAGTGGGAGAAAATCAGAGGTTACTCAAGGAGATTGTTCCCAGACATTCGTCAGGCTTTGATTTTTTTCATTCAGTGAAAATATGTAGAACTGTTCTACCTGAATACAGTAAATGCTCTAACAAGAAAATAAAGAATAATTTTAAAGACTTGTGTTCCTATTTTATATGGACACTTCATTTTTGAATATGTGCATCAGATAAAGCACATCATGTTTTAATGCATTTATTGAATGCTTAAAAGGGCTTTGTAACAGAATCTTCTGTAATTGCATCATTATATTCTTAGGGAGTCTAAGTGCCAAATTACTTTCTCTTTACTTGAGGTGGCTCCTGATATTTAAAACTATTACTATTACAGATGGAAAGTCTGCAGGGATCAGAAAAGATTCTCTCATTTAGCAGAGAGCTTCTTTTCCTGAATATGCTGTTTTAATATTTCTTTAAAACAAGTTACTTTTCATAATAGTACAAGAAGCCCCCTCCAGTTTCTTCTCCTCCATATTCTTCTTCCTACTCAGCAGCCATTCAGTATATGGAAATAAGGAAATGAGGATATTTTAAAATAAGGATGCTTTGCATAAATTATTTCCAAAAATATTTGCTGGGTTTGAATGTTGACATTTTCTTTGGATGTTAACAGTTAAGGAGCATAATGAAACTGTCAAAGAAAAAAAGATGTGAGCTCCTCAGAAAACAATAATGTAAATACAGTGGTTTTTCTCTCAATGCAGTATACTTTTGTAGAGATCATCTATGCTGGGGAAGTACCACATATGCAAAGTGTGCAGATGCAAGGAGTGGCTTTGGGGCAGTCTGTCCCAAAATGATGGTGCAGCTTAAACTGTATGCACTCTTGATGTGTGAAGGCTTGATGTGCCCACCAATAAATGAGCAGTGCTGTATGATGGGAAAGATATGAGTTACTCCAGGATCCTCTCAGAGGGTTGTCTGGTGTTAGCCATGAAGGCAGCCAGTTTGAGTGGGCCTTGGGCTACTGTGGTGTTATCAATTGCAGCATTGAATGCCTTGTCATAAATGAGCACAAGGGGAAGGGGCTGTGTTCTTTGCATGTGGAGCTGTGCTTTCCTTCATGATAATTCCTATTTGGATCTTTTCCCTCTTTTCACACGCTGTCCCTGTGTTGTCCTGTATTTGTTAGGAGGAGGATGTTGGTTAGTTGACTTAGTTTTGAGACTCCATGGGAAACTTGAGGCAGAGAACTGAAGATAATTTGCATAAGTAATTCCCTTTTCCATCCAAGAGCCATAGTTCTCTCTTAGCTAATAGAGCGCCTTTGTGAAATGGCACAAGATATGCCATCTGATATGGCATAAGATGTAGAAGTTTGACTGACAGTCACCTTAAGACAGCTCTCATCCAAAAGGCATAGGGAGACTATCTCCAGAAGTTCCAGGGTTAAGTATATGCTTTGGGATAATGCCATTATATCAGTTTCTTCTTGCCTCCTGTTTTGCCTTTATTTTGCTCGGCAGCTCACTGCCAGTCGCAGTGATGGAGCAATTGCCAAGTCAGTCCCTCTGGCTTAGCCTATGCAAAAGGCCTCAGTTCACATCTGTGCCTCTTCCCGAGTCATGTGGCCACTTTGTAGCCTGAAAGGAGTTGCCCGGTGTGTTTCTCTTGACTCCGTCCATCTCCTGTGTGGTCAAGTTTTAAGTGGAAAGGAATGTGAATCTAGGGTCTTCAAAATGAAAGAGAATATTTCCTTTTTTTTTCTTTCAGTCAAATACCTTGTGTGTTTCAATGTATTTGAGATTACAGGCAACTTCTTTGGTCCATTTGTGATTGACTGACAAAATGAGATCAGGTTAAATCTGTGTTGATTTCTAGGTCAGACTGAACCTTAGACCCTTTTTCTCTCTAGTACTATTTTCTCTCTAGTACTTGTGAGTGAACAATAACTTTAAAAATATTTGCTCATGAAGGAATTAAAAATGGGTTTATGTTCTCATACAATTAGGAGAGAGTTGCAAAATTTAAACTGTTTTTATACCACACTCAGATCCCAATTATGATCAAATTATTTTAATATTTTTCCCTAGAAAATTAGACTAGCCATGTGAAAAAAGCATTTTTTTTTCAAAAAAATTATATTATTTTTTGAAATTGTGTGATATGCCTACCTCTACCTTTTATAGGAAAACATACAATATTTAGTCAACGTTACTGCACTTGGGGATCTTCTGGAAGGCTTAGAAAAGCTTATCTGTTAAAATGAATGTGGAATTGTGATTTCATTATTTTAACCATAGGTTTTGATTGTTCGTTCTTCATTGGAGGGAAAAATAAATACAGGGAAGACATTTTCCATTCCAGCTTTTTAATAAGCAGGTGTGTATGTGGTGGGGAATTGTCTTCTCGCAAAGACTCAATTCTGTGTACTTTTCTATTATATATATTATAATAAACCTGATAGTTAAATCCAACCATCTCTTCTTAAAAATCTAAAATGACAAAGCTTCTTTAGAAGTGCATCCAAGAGTTAGTAGAGTAGTAATAGCTGTCAGGTTCAAAGCAAAGCTAGCAATTAAATCTTTTGGCCTATCATACTAGAAATGTATTATATTTCCCTGTTTTCAGCACACAGTATCTCCTGTACTAGTGAATGAATCTATTAAAATGCCTTTTATCACTGTGCTTTGAGCTTTTCTGTCTTCATGAAATCACATAGCTGCTTTCTCTAAAAAGCCTTTAAAGAGCTTCCCACATCTGATCTGATGAAAAACACCTCATCATTGGGAACCAGCCAGTTAAATAGCTGTTCAGCTGTGGTAACCTGAACAGCACTTGCCAAGAGAAAATGGTGTGGGATAAGTAAGCCAACGGGAAGCAGGAGAGGGACTGTGGCAGGTGGCTAACTTCCTACTCTGCTTCAGGGAATCCATGGGAGTTTCATCTCCTGGCTTGAGCAGCAGCGTGCTTAAGCTGGCACTGTGCAGCAAGGACCTTTACCCAGAGTTCATAAGGGTTTCTCTCCACTCTAAGCTGTACTCTTAAATTTTGCTTAACTTTCCAGGATGTAACTCTGTGTCTCCTTGCCACAGGGCTTCAGTTTGTGGCCTGTAAGTACCTTGCACAGCAGAATTTCCATTTGAGCAGTGTGTTGTGCCCCTGGCTGCTGTAGGAGCTGGCACTGCCGAGGGATCTCATCTTTCACTCCCTTCCCCCTGTGAGTAGGGCTGACAAGTGTAGGACTGTATGAAATGTTGTCTCCTGACAAAGCTAAGGAGGCTGCTGAGGATATGTTTTGCATAATCACAGGTTGTCACCACTGTAAGTAAAGTGAGAATCCAAAGCTGAAATTCTTTCTTGTGCATATAACCTGTCAAACCTCATCCTCTTTCCTGCGTGCCCTTTAGCATTTGTCCTTGGACCCTGTGGCTGCCAGCTGTGAGCTGCATCATAAGCTCTGACAGGATGAAGTGGAGAGAGATGAGTTCACGGCCGTTTGTGCCTCCTGGCTACTCTTGGCTGACACAAAAAAACAGATGACCCATGGGCTGTCACAAAATATAGAGTAGATCCCACAGCCTTTCTTTTCACATCTGCCACTGGTCCTGTGGTGAGGCTGACACAGGTTTCTTAATTCTTCTGCCTGTCAGCTTGTAGCTCTGTACAATACAGCTTTCTTGTAGGGAAAACCATTACAGCACATCAGCAAAAGCCTGCCAGGTGAATAGAGCAGCAGCCAGCTGTAAAATATAAACAAGTAGATAGGTATCTGTAGGAAATAAACTGAGAATCAAGATCCAGGACTAGGCCTAGGCAAGATGCCATTTAACATTTTCATTTCTAAGACAGAAGCTTAAAAAAAAAAAACCCATCTAATTATGCTGTTTACCAGATTGTAATAATAAGTAGCCACAAAGAATGATTTATTTCTTTTTGATGAGTAAAACCAAAGGCATGTATACAGGATGTAGCTGTTCAGGTTTCTTGGTGAAAAGCTTTTCAGATGTGAAGCATGAGGGACTGCATCCTGGAGAACAGCAAATCTGCAAAAGTGTAGGGATCAAGCTGGGTGCAAAACTCTTCAGGTATCATTGCACTATTATAGGAAGACAAGATATGGCTAATTTAATTCTTGGTTGATGAGATTTATAAAATAAGCATTTTTCTGCTGGCATGGTGGTGGTGTTACTAATGACAGTAACACTCAAATTCTGTATCTGATCCTAGTTTTTACATCTTTAAAATGTCTTTTGAAAACCTTCAGGTGGATAGAAAGAGCCACAATGATTATTAGTGGTAAAAAAATTCCTGGAAGTGATGTAATATGGAAAAGGTGGAGTGTGAGCAGCTGCTTTTTTTTTCCCCCCTGTTTTTTTTAGAACTTACTGGATTTCTGTCCAGATAATTTTAATATAGACTCCATGTCATCCAAAGATAAATATCTGAAAAATTGATTGATTAGTGAGGTCATTTTTGTGAGATAAATTGCTTAGTTGCTGATGCAAGATAAAACATTAGTAAAAAATTATCAAGAGAAAAGGCTGAGAAGACTGAGAAGGTTATTAAAATTATGGGAAAAGCGTTTGGGGGCAGTTTACATTAATTAAATAGCAATAAAAGAGTTAAAATAGCCCAGTGGCTTGTGCAGGAGATGACCATTGCTTATGTCCTTTCCGAAATTTTTGAAATTGGATTCATTTGGTTGAAGCATGAGAAAAGGAGGAAGATCTTTCAGCATAAAAGGATACCATTTGATAAATCAGGATAACCATTTTAGTTAAGAGATCAGAAAAAAGATTGCATTTTATGTACCTTATATGCATCTTCTTTCTACAGGATTTAGGTATACAGCTTCTTGTTGAATATAATGATCAGTCTGCAGGCTGGGGGACTGGCAGGATGCTGACTGTTTAAGAACCTCTTGGGAAAGTCCATATGAGAGGGGAGATAAGTGGTTTATCTGTCTATGTAGGGCTTAACCTAATAGCTGGATAACTCCAAGGAAATGTCGGAGAAAAGGGTTGGAATTTCCAGTTCGGATAAGGAGACAGAGAGACTTGGAGTAGGAAGTAAATCTGTGAGATCCTTCTGTAGAGAGGATAAACTGAATTTTTGTGGTTGGAAGAGATTGCCCAGGAGCAAACAGGAGGAGTGACAAACACTGCTGATAAAGAACTATTTGTTTCCTCAGGATCCCTCCCGCCTTTGCAAGATAGAAGTGGGAGAGAGGGCCCCAGGAAGGCAGCGCTGGTGGAGCGGTTAGTGAAGTGCTGAGTGAGGTGCTGGCAAGGGCGAGGTTTTAAGAGGAAGAAAGAGATTAAGAGATGCATAAGTCAGATGAAGCTGATGCAATGACTGAGAATGCTGGCCCAGGACAAGTTGTGTGCTAAAAAGGAGACCTGGCAGAAGACATGAAAAACATCTGTGGTAGAGCTTTAGGAAATGAGCTTGAAAGCAGTTTAAGCACTAACCATACCCTGAATGTAGAAGAAACTGAACATCTCAGCTGCTTTGACAAGAAAGTGCATTGTACTCAATTCTTTTACTTTCCTTTTTAAGTTTGTTTTCCTCCTCCTATTTGTGATATTTGTGAGAGTGATAAACGTACCTAGAAACACTGTCTGAAGAATGAAATGGAAAGGTGAACAGCTGTAGCACTTCGAACCAGTATATTGCCCTTCCTGCCATTAGAGAACGTGACCCTCTTGAGGTTCCCAGCCCAAGGCAGGTTGTATGCTTAGGCAATATTTGTTATCCATGTAAAAGCTACTTATCTTGCTGCTGGGGTACCTGGAAAATGTGTAATAATTTGTGGTGTTCAGGTTAACAATCTGATACATCCCACAGACCTTCTGACCCCAAGGTACAGTTTTCTTATTTTACAAGTAGATACACTGCAATGAAAATAAATCTTGATTTTTCTCCTGAATGTCAAGATAATGTAGGAAGAGGACAATAACAATTTTTGTTTCAGTTTTCCTAATTTTCAAGCAAGATTTGTTTTAAAGAAGTAGGAGGGGAAGGTTGAAGTGAGGAGGATGTGGAAGAAGTGATGGGGGAACCTTGTTTTGGTGATACAGCTGTTGGCAGAATAACTGATCAGTAGCCTAGAATTTTGGAGTACATATATCTGAGCTTTTTTTGAGTATTGGTTGCCTGAGTAACAGTAATTACTGTTTGTTTTTTCTAGAACTATGATATTTTTCCCATATCACATCTCTCTCTAAATGGAAATCAGTGGAGGATGAGAATGTTGCAGGAATTAAATACTTATTTTTAGGAGTTTTAAATGTTAAGGCATACTTCAATAATTACAAATATTTTTAAATAGCATGTTGTTTAAAACTTAAGATGAATAAGGAAAATGAGAATTTTTTGTGTTTGGCTATAAACTTATTCCAAGCTGCATTTTTTTTTTTTTTAATATTTGGTAACAAAAGACAGGTTTTATGTTTAAAATCTACTGAGTTTGAGTAAATAAGTTTTATGAGTATTTGTTGGAAAGGAACTCAGCTAATGGTTTATTTCTGAGAAAAAAACACTATTGGATAAATCTGAAAAATGGGAAATAGCTTGCAGTGAAAGTAGGACTCCTGCCAGTTGCTGTTTTCTGAATTCATAGAATCATACAATTTTTTAGTTGAAAAAGACTTCTAAGATCATCAAGTCCAGCACTGCCAAGTCCACCACAAAATTTTATCTGCTAAGACTGTGCTATCACATAATTTTAAAAGCTGCTTGGCAAAATGGAACTCTCAGTTCTGTTTTTTTGAAAAAAAAAAGGTCAGTTGAAATAAAGTGTGACCCTTATCTTTTATCTTTCAGGCTTGTCTAACACTACCAAAATCGTAGACTGGTTGGTGCTTTCTCATGGGATCCCTGTGACTGACAAAGGAGAGGTTGTTGTGGTAGGTGTTTGCCTTGTCTTGATGACACTTGGCCAGGGCACAGACAGATGCAATTTTCAGTGCAGCCACACTTTTATAGGACTCTTATGCCAACAGAAGCCGTGGGAGGGGAAAAATACGCCTGAGAGATGGGTTTTACCGTCTTTGGAATTGCTCTTGTGGTTCCCCATAAAAGTGGAAGCCACATAGCCTGGGGTAGTATAAGAGGAGGGAATTTGTCAAAGTTTGCTTTTAATTATGGAGATCTACCATGGAAAGGGTTGGTTCATTTACCAAAGAAATGTAGGAAAACAACCAAATCTGCATTCTAATTAGCTTCCTAGCAAAATCCAAGTCACAGAGACTTGTTTGGTAGCAATCCTCAAAGCACAGTTTAATGGTACCCCCTAAAACAGGCTCACTAGGCTTTCATTTTTAAATCTCTACATAACATATATATGTGTGTATAAATACACATGTATTAAACTCATAAAAATATATCTTCATCTCTATAACAGTGCTTTCATATATGGTTCAATTTCCTGTGTACTCTGTATGTCCCATATATTTCATACTCCAAATAAGAGAATGAGTTTAAAAAGTGATTTCCTTTTTGAGATAGCTACAGTTCTATGTGTGCTCCATAGCAAATTATTGATATAATTGGTAAATGTATCTCCAGTCAAACAAAAAAAGCACATATTTAGCTTCAGATCTTTTAGAAGGCAGCAGAACTTGTATTTAAATAATGAATACCTATCTATCTCTGTGGTTTGGAAAAGGTCATCCTGTATCACTAGAGTATCACTAGAGCTGCAAGTTCTGCATCATGCTTGCTCTGATATATGACTATATGCAGGAATAATGGCATTTTTAGATGTTATATTTGCTTGTGCTTGTGAGTTGCTGTTGGTAGATTTCACTTTTTCTAAGCAATGCCACTTTTGGCCACATTTGTTTTCTGGAAATAGTACTAAAAAGTCACATACTTACGGACTAGCAGATTGTACCATTTTTCCCCTCCTTTTCTTTGAAACTTAGGTTCTTGACTTACTTATCAAAGTGTTCTTACTTAACTCCTTTTGACTACAGAAAAAACCTCTTGTGAAAACATAATCATACCCTCATTGGCTTGTATTTAAGTATTGAGGATTTAGTGTAACAATCTGTATGCTCTGGTTGAGTAACATATCTCAGTATAAAGAAGTATTTCTTAATTATGTAGCTAGTTGAAATATTTTTTGTCTGTTTTTTTTCTGCTCCATTTTTTTAATCCTAAGTGGAAAAGTCTCTATTTTCACATCTTTTTTACAAGCAGAAATCTAAATGGGAGGGGGGAAGAAGAGAGATAACGTTTATTTTAAAACCAAAATGTCTGATACTCTTTCATATATCCCTTGGTTAAAAAAAAAATAAGTCTAGAGTTTTTTTGTTTTCTTCTTTAATTTAACTAGTTTATTTAAAATTTAAATACGAAGAAGCAGAAAGATTTTTTTTTTTTTGTCCCTCACAGTGCTATAGTTACTTTTATAAACTTTCAGCATACAAGTAATTAGCATTTTTCCTGCTTTTAGAAAACTATGCTAGAAACATATCATTCATTCCTGATACTTAGAAACTTGAAGAAAATCCTTATAAGAAGTGGGAAATGGCAAGTTTATATATGTCTGTGCTTGGCTCAGTGATTTCTTGAAATAGTTCCTCTCCCATTTAGTGATGTACTTTACCCTGCGTCATGGGTATTCAGGGAGTGACCATATATCTCCTTGATCTCCATGTGGGAAGCTAAATGAGCCAAGGTCCCTCAGCCTCTCTCTCTCCCTTCCTTCAGCTCTCTATCCCTCTCCCTGAAGAGTCTCATGCCTTCAGGCATAGTGGTCTGCCTCTGCACTCATTCACCACTGTGTTCTTGCAGCTTATTCTGTCCTCACCTTGCTTTTTTTTTTAGTTTTCTGCTGAGGTGCCTCTAAAGATCATCAAAACTCTCCAGGCACCATATCCCATTTTGTGAAACATGAGGGAAAAAACATGTAACGTACTCTCAGGAGCTGTGTCCATTGTCATGGAAAAGCATGCATAACTGGTCAGTCTTTTTTTCATTTTCTCAAACAAGTGGAAACCTAAGTTGAGTGTGACATGTTCAGGCAAAAGTCAAACAGCTGTGAACTTCTGTAATCTTTCCTGGCCCTCGATCAGTGTGAGGGCAGCTCTGGCATCTTATGAACATACACAGTTAAAATGTGCCTCGAGTTCTTGAATCTTTCTGCTGCCTTCCAACCCTATTTCACTGAAATGGCTCTAAGGGATTACTGAAATGGAGCATGTCCTGGCAGAGATCTGTATTGGAAAATATTTGTGGCATACAGATGATCATGAGGTATTTGTGTAAAGAACAAGAACATGCCATACATAGCTCAGATGATTAATACAAAGCAGAGAAGCATTGCCCTCTGATTTCCTTCATCTGACAGGCAGGGTCCTGCCACTTCTGTATGTCTGATAGAGAACATGAGGGGACAGCTCATTGATCTTTCCTAAGCATCTAAAGAGGCTTGTGCTCTTGTCATCTTTAGACATGCTTTCATAGCTTGCTCCTGCTCATTAGTAAGGAGAGAAGGGAGCAGATGGGGAAAGTCAGAGTTTGCCAGTAAAATGCAAAATTCTTCTCTAATGATCTAGTGTTGTCTTGAAATTGTCAGATTTTCTATTAGAGTTGATAATTTCTGTCTCATTGTTTATAACCTTAAAATAGTTCTAATGTTTCATTTCACTGTGGAAGGAAACAATCAAAATATTTTGGCTTTGCTTCAGATAAAGATGTTTTCTAAATAGCTGTCTGTAACCTTAATGGCAGTTGAGACCTATATAAACTGAATCATCGTACCATAGTTTAGTGACAAGTGTTTGATAAAGATCTACTGATACAGTAATAATTTGAATTATTACTATTATCATAATCATCATTATCATCTTATGTCATGTAGCAGTAGCCAAAGACAAAACTTGGCTCAGTCCAACATAAAATAAAGATGTAAATATCTGTCTACAAAAGTCGAAGTGTTTTTTCAGCCTGTGGCATAAAAAATTACATTGTGGAGGTGACAAACTCATTCTGTGATGTCAGCCACAAAGTAAAATTTATTTTAATTACAGTTAAAGAAACAAGATGAAAAACTAAATGTATTTATTGGTCTTAGTCACAAAAAAAATCATCCCCACTAGTAAAGAAGGGTTTGAAGATGGGAAATATTTATCAGTATGAGAAATTTTTAAAAGGAAACTATTTCTGCCCATTCTTAAGCCATCTGCATTTCTTTGTTCACCTGGTTGTTTATGTGTTCGGGTCTGTGGCTAGCTCAGATCAACATGAAAGTGGTTCTGACCAGGCATGGCCTTCTCAGTCTTAATTGTTTTTAATTCTTAGTTTTGAATGCTGCTCTGGTGCTGCAGAAGAACTTAATTAGCTTCTAACATAGGAACATTTTGGGGTTGTACTATATACCAAACCTGATTAGGAGTTATTTCTCACTTCTTTTGAAGTTTGTAGAACTAAGTCTGGCTGTGAATGTTTACTTTTTATATTGATGCTATGTACATGTGACATTGGCTTTTTGTAGTTTGTTCCAGATTCTGTAAAATTGATCACCTTTCTGTTAAGAGGGGATTACAAGAGTTAGTGGAGCTTGGGATTTTTCATTTTCTGCTCAGCATGTGAGAAAGAAGATAGAGGACACTGACTACTGCAAATGTACAAAGTATTAAATGTGCTGGAATGTACTGGCAATGTATGAAGCAGGGAAAGAGGCACAAGTCAAGACACTTGTCTGCTGTTGTGTATTTTGACCTTCATAAAGTTAAGTTACCACTGCACACCTTGCAGCAATTTTTTGTCTTGTGCAAAAGAATCTCGTTGCTGCATAAGTCAGTTCCTAAGCTTTCACAAGCTTGCTTCCACTTTTTCTATTTTTTTTTAATGCAATGTGCACAACTCGATTACAGCAGAGAAATAGACTTTAGAAATTTTCGTGTCCCTAGATCCAGACATTACAGTAGAGCCTCTAATTTTCTCTGATCAGTTTTCCATTATCTGGTAAGATATTGATCCTAACAAGGATCGATAGCTCTTTCTGTGTTTCCTGTCATGTCAGTGTTACTAAATCTTCCTCCCATCCCCAGTAGTTCAGCTCTTCCTGCTTTCTTCAGGCTTGCATTTTGCATGCTTCAATCCGGTTTCACTTTTCTGTAAAATTTGCAGGTTGGTTGAAGTGACACTGCAGAATAAGAACTGCCAATGGGAATGAAACTGCTAGAGATCTGCATCTCAGAGAGGGAATCTGCCCACTTCATCCCTTTCCTTTTCTGTCGTGGTGAAAAGCTAATTTACTGCTTGCCATATTATTCAGCAGTCTTTTTAATGTCACAGTTATAAATTGAGGTGCTGGTTACCATTTCTGTCAAGCCTCGAGCTCAGGGTTGGGGGGGAAGCAGATTGGTGGCTGGTCTGTCAGGTGTAAGTTGAGCTGCACAAGGAAGCTGGTTTTCTCAGGGGCTATGAAAAGAACTTCTCCAAGCACTTGGGAGCCCTCTCAAACCTCAGTGCTTGCTGTTCCAAGCCCAACAGCTACTTTTCAACACTGCTTTCTTTAACCAAACAGCAAAACCAGTCTCCACAGAAGGAAAATATTTCATTTTGAGTGTTAATAGGGAAGGCAGGAGAGAGCACAAACTGTCTGTGTCACAGGATAATTATATTGTCTTATGCACAACATACCATTTTGCCTGCTTTTTCCATCTACTAACTCTCTGACCACTGCTGTCTTTGCAAGAACCTAGACCTCCTGGTTATTTCAGGTCACTAGCAGGTATTGTAGCATCCTCTTTGAGCCAGCTCAGGTGATTCAGATCTGTGGTTAGAAGTTAAGCTTAGTTTTTTGCTCAGTATTGAAGTGTTGTGCCCAAGTGTGAGATCCTGTATTGCTGTTCAACACCTGGGTGAAGAGGTCTCTGCCCAGCACTCTGAATTCTTTCTCTAGTGCCATTTATGTGTGTCCATAATTCATTCCTTTTATAGTGATTCTGTTTTTTTAAATACTTTTAAAATCTTTATTAGTTATTTTTACAAATGATTGGTTACTTTTATTAATTTCTAACAACAATGGGGTTAGAAGCCCCATGTGGTCAGCTTTTGCTTTATATGTTTTTAAATCTAGTACTTGGATGATTCCTGGTCTACATATCCTTCTCATTTTCACCATCTCCCATGGGCCTTCTTTAGTGGGGTTTGGGGTTTTTTGTTCCTTTCAAGTACAGATAGATTTTGAATGTGCTGGTAGTTACTGACCTAGTTGTTTTGTCAGTCATATTCCCAAACTGCCCATTAATTCAACTGCATGACTTCAGCTATTAGACTTCATAGGTTTAGAGTTTATGTAGCACTGCCTTGGCTTACAGCTGGTCTACTATGTCTGATGCTAAATCCTCCCTGTTCTCCATCTAGAACAGAGTTTTGGTGTGGCTGAGAAAAAAACATGAATTTGTTCTGTCGCATTATAGGGTTTTCCTATTTTTTGGACAATACCCTTTTCTGACCCAGACGTGGGGCAACTGAGAGGCATTTTAAAAACTTCTATTTCAGCCTTATGAGAAAGGTGAGACAATACAGATGTTACAATTCACGCCACCACAATCAGAAGCTGAAAACTCTCTACAAATCCATTTCGCACACCTACACTGCTCTGCTCTAGCCTTCCCCAGCTAAGTGAGTTCTGAAGCCCACCAAGCAGCTTGGTTCAAGTTGCGATGCTCTCACTCCCATTTGTACTCATCAGTGTGAAGGAGATGCACTGCTTTGTGTCTCCTGTTTTTAAAGGAATGGCTTGTTGCAAGTCTTTTGGAGAAGCAGCAGCCAGCTCCTGTGCTCCTCCCTCTTGTTTGTTTTTTAAAGTAGCACTGCTTTGCTCTTGAATCTATTTAATTGGTTTCCTGCTGGAAAGAAACTCAGGGCTGCCTTTGCCGATTAACTAGGACAAAATACTCTGTTAGCAGGAAATGTAGGGTTTACCCAAGGATTTCAGAAAAGAAATATGGGGTACCTTTGATGGTTAAACAGTTGTTCTTTGGTGGTGGGCTTTTGTCACTAAACATCCAAGAGGAATTCAAAGATGTTCCAGATTTAGTTCCTTCCTGAAAGTCTTTTTGTTTTCTGCGTAGTTTTAATTTGACAAACTATTTAATCCCAATAACATGTCAAACTTTTAAGTCCTAGTCAAGCATTTACTGTCTTTTGGTCAAAAGAAAACCCCCAACAAAACCTAGAGAGTGACTTAAGGCCTGTTGCACAGCTCAGTCGTATTGTAGAGTATATTTAAGGACATTAATAGCCATATTTAAAATGAAATTCCTATTATTGGCTTCCTGGATTGCTAGTTGCAGTAATCTCAGCCAAGAAAGAGCAATCAGATTGAGTTTGTTACTAGGAAAATCTAAAAACCAACCACAAAACCTAATTTTAAACAGTGGGTTGTAATCCATGCTGTTTGGTTTAGAACCCCTGCAGCAATTCCTTTCTAAATGTCTGTTTTAAAACAGTATGTCAGACCTCTGGCTGTTTTTTCACAATGTCCCAAACATAAAACACTTTGACCATTAAAGTAAATAGGAAAAAGTAACAATTACAGAACTTAAAAAATATCTATTTTTTTAGTACAGTGGATTCCCTTTAAATAGAGAGGTATGTTTGAAGAGATGGGTGGTGGCATGTGTGCCATGATACTTGGTTGGGACCATAATGAACAACCTCATCTCTGATCTTCCCAGCAGCTGGAAAGAGGGCAGACTTCTGTGGTTTATGTCTTGTTTGGTTTGGGAAGGCATGAGTTGAACTTGGAAAGTTTCCTACTATCTGAAATGTACACTTGACCTCTGGGAAGTGTAGAGTATCTTTGCCTACCATTTTTTAAATTTGGTCTTTTAGTCATAACTTTTTCAAGAAGAAACACTTTTTTTTTTTTATTACTTATTTCAAGGTTAACTTGGCTTGATTGGCCTGCTTTTTTTGGGCTGCATACAAAGGGATGGAAGCTACAGGAATCAGAACTGCTCAGACAAATACTGTATCAGGATACTTTCTGATGCCCAAATAGCTCTGCAGAAAATGGTTGCTCACTAAATTCAGCTACTCATGTTTTCTGAGGCAAAGAATTTAGTACCAAGGCTATTGATATTAGTTGAATTGTCTTACAGCTTGTTTGTATTGATGTAAACTTTTCTAACCTCTGGCCCACTGCAGTGTGCACCCTGCAAACATAAGAGAATCTTTTCCCCACTGAGGAATTTGCAGTTCATTTCCATTAATAAACTGGGACTGTTCTCAGTACCCATATGAGTATATGTCAAGGTCCTGAAAAGGTTTTGTCAAACATAACTGATGTCCAAAGTAAAAGGCTAGACATAGATATTTTACATAGGGAAAAGCATGTTTTCAAAGAACTATTAGCTTTTTCCTGGATATTATTTTTGTGGGACAAGCTTTAGTTACCTTTTTAGTTACCTTTTTGGTAATGGACGTAGACTGATCATTTGTACCTGTGGAGGGAGCTTATTTTATGAAGTGGCTTAGGGAAAATATTGTGTATGTAAATGCTCTAAATATAAATATAAGTATCACTGCTTTATTTTATTTCTTCTTTCGGAAATAAAATGACTTCTGATAATTTTCCCTTCTTCTAAAAACCTTCAGGGCTCACTCAAAAAGCTCTTTGTTTGACTTCTTGTTTGTAAATCCCGAGAATAATAGCCACAAGCTTAAGCTGCCCTAAAAATGCTTTTCTCCATGCTAGAATAAGTCTGTGCAAATTTCAGTCACTTTATGCAGCAAACCAGATCTCTCTGCTGGCAAACTGAAGAGTAAGTAGGTGTTTTCTATCCCTGTGCCCAGCATGCTTTCTGCTTGTAAGCAGGTCAGCACTATGAGCCACAAGATATGCAGTGAGGGCTGTGTTTCAGCATCCTCCCTGCCCACGTGCGTGAGCACATAAAAGCTACAGATTGAGCAGGATGTGGGTGGTTTGTACAGATACAAAACCCAAAAGTGCTCTAATGGATCTTCAGCATGGGCTGTATCCTGAGCATCATGACTGACTGTCAGTTGCAACATCTGTGTTAATTTGGGGGAAGGGTTAATATGGTCTAGGAGTGCTAGGAGATGATGCAAAATGGTAGCAGGCGATTCCTGTCTTGAGTAGGCTGTCACATTCACTGCAGAACAAACCTACAGCAGTTAAGTACTGTGGTGCACTAGGTGTTAATGCCTGCATATCATTGGTACCTAAGGTGTTCCCTCTTCAACAGGCTGAATTATCAGAGTATGTAGAAGGTGTAAGGGATTGACTTCAGTACTTTTAGCTTTCTCTTCATAGTAATACAGTGACATGTAAGGCAGCATCCTTTTTTAATTTATTTTTTTATTGCAATTCAAATTGATTTTGCTAACACCATGTTAGAAGAGCTTTATTTAAGTTATTTTTGATAGCTTATTCTATCAGTATCTTCTTTGAATAATTTTTGACATCTATTCTGTTTGTGTAAGTCAAAAGCCAAGTCTCTTCCATAATAATAAAGGTTAAAAATCCCAAAGGTCGGAATCACAGAGTGGGTCAGGTTGGAAGGGACTGCAGTAGATCATCCAGTCCAACATCCCTGCTCAAGCAGGGTCATCCTGCAGCACATGGCACAGGTTTGTGTTCAGACAGCTATTGAATTTCTCCAGTAAGGTATACTCCACAACCTCTCTGGGAAACCTGTTCCTGTGCAGCTACCTCCACTGTAAAGAAGTTCTTCCTCATATTCAGGTGGAACCTTCTGTGCATCAGTTTCTTCCTACTGCCTCTTGTCTTTATTAAATGAATTAATTGGTCGGGAAAGTGATTTGCCGCTGTAGAACTTCCAGACGCTCATTCTTAACATTTCGTTGTAAATGAGGAAGGAAACTATAGTTCAAGTGCCAAATTTTAATTTTTAATCTTAATTTGCTACAATTATTCATGAGTAAAAGGAGAAAACTGAATGTAAACTAGAAGTAATAAACCAGTGACCAAGACCTATTGAGTTTTGAGCTGTCCTCAAGTGTATAAAGTGGTACAGAGGAAATCCCAATAGAATTTCTTTGCATGTGTTTCCAGAATCAAGAGCTCTGTATCTTACTGTGTTTTTTACCTAGACAAGGGGATCCCTGAAGGGAGCATTTCCATCACTGTGGTGATTCTGTTCTCTCTTTTCTTCCCTGTTATGCTTTCAGTTATCTCTACATGCCCTCAGTACCTCAGCCTTTGCTTTTGGTATCTCTGCCTGTGTGGTTGCAGAGGCGTTAGGCACGGTCTCTGCCATGTGCTTCTGCTTTCTGCAGTAAACAAGGGTTATATATATGTGTTGTACTGGAAATGTTGTTTTAAGATGGGGAGGGATGAAAAAACAGCAACAAAGCTGGAAGCCTTACTGTGCATACTGTGAAGAATGAGAGCTGGGGCTGATGTTGAGGCTAATATATTATACCTCTGAGAATACTGTTACATGCTGATTCTCTGCAGAGGGAGAAGTGCAGGAAAACATACTCAGGCAGCTAATCCACTACTCATCCCCTATCCTCTGTTCAGCCCATGTGGTGTGGTAGGTACCATCTGAAGGGTCTGTGTGACTAAGCTGCATGAGCTGCTCAGTTCTGCAGTAAGTTTGGGATGGAAGCGAGAGGCCTCGCACATCATGGTGCCCCTGAGTGGGGAGACCCCTAACAAAAGTTCTGTGCCAGAATTGGGAGATGAACAGGATCTTTTTCGGTCTCCAGGTTGCTGTTTGTTTCTTATCTTATCAAAAATTCTCCACACCGCCTGCACCAGGCTTAGCGTGGTGAGGAACACAGCGAAAAAGGTCACAAGATGTAGAGTTTCAAGGTCCTCCAAAGCCATCTTGTCCAACCAACTCTAAAAACGTACTTTATTTTTGTNCCATCTACCCCCATACTAAAACACTAAAAGTGTAAATTTTTCACCTGGTGACAACTACAGTACAATCTACTCTACACACTCACAGATTCCACCTCATCCCAAAGCCTAGGAGATCCCCTCCATGGACAGAGGTTAAAGGCAATGCTCTCAGGAGAATGAGGGCTTGTCAGAATAGACAGAGAAACATTCCCTGTGCCCTGGGTTCCAACAGAAGAGGTTATCAGTTGTTCCTTATAACTCAGGTGTTCCTTATAACTCTAATCATCAGATTCTTTTTTTTTTTTGTGCTTGCAAAGTTAGTGGTTCACACTGACATAAGATTGTTCCCTGTGCTAAATGACTTGACCAGACCATCACTTAGAAGAGAGAGAGAAACTAAGCATCTGTCCCTAATCCAGGTGCTGTTGTATATTAAATATCTGTCTTTAAGTTCCCTGGCCCATATGAGTGACATACTAGTGCACGGGCATGTGCTGGCTGTCATACAAAGACGTGGAAATACATAGTTGGAACATGGAATTTTGGATGTGTGAGATGAAACTTGGAAACAAACACCACTTTACTCATCAAGCTAGCATGGCTGAGATATTAGCATAGACCAAAATATAATTAAATTCTGTAACACTGTGCTTAGAGGCAAAATGGCCCTTTGCCAGAGAGGAAAGGAGCGGCCAGTAGGTCAGTGAGAGTGAAGAACTGGATTGTGCTACAGATGATATGATGGCAAGAGGGCAGGGTCCTTCAAGCAGGACAAAATTAGAACAGGAGATAAAAAGACAAAACTTCTAGGGGGATGCTGGGAACTAATCAATTGGATTTGAACTGTGCAAAAAGAGATTTGAATCCAGTTTGTCAGGCCAGAGATTTGTTGTAAAATGTTCTAGCTGACTGATAGTTGTAATTTTTATCATGTAAAGCATCAGATGATATGAATAACAATAAAAAAATTTTGTTCTCTTATCTATTTTTAAATTTAGGACTACTAGTAAGACAAACAGGGAGTAGCAACTAGTGTTGATCAGACTAGATCCAGTCTGCAGGATGTACTGATCATGCTGTATCAGTTTTTTCAGTGTTTGGGGGAGTGGGGAGAGGAATGTACTAATATTTAATTCAGCCCACTTCATAGCTCAAGCCATTTGGTTTATTATTAGGGGACAAAATTCTTACAGAAACATGTGTGGTGGTTTGTGGGGTTTTTTTTTTCCTTCCCTTTTTGGGTGGGTTTTTTCACTTTGGCTGAGGTGCCTGGTATTAGAAACACTGTCTTCCTCTGGAGGTCTTCAGAATCACTTTCCTTCCTCTCTCTGAATAAGTAGTGTAGGCAGTTACCTGAAAATCTGCTTCTTTAGGCACCAGTATTAGCATAACTATCTTGGGCAGTTTAAATCCCATCCTAAGTTTTTCCTTATGCTTACTCTTGTGTGTCACACCAGCTTGGTGAATGAGTGTGTATACCATATCATCTAATTCCAAAGGTGAAATGGTATGACAGAAGCTGGTAGCTTGGGAGAGAAGCTATCTGACTTCTCACTAGAGTTGCTGGTTTTAGGCATGGTTTTGGAAAAAGCGTAAGTAACTTTCCATGTGATTGTAATGAGTACACAAAACACATCCATAAAGATTTACTCTATGAAGAATCTTTCTCTTTTCCTGTGTTTTGGCAATACATTCTTTCTACTCCTAATGATTAAATGTGCTGTCTTGGTTCTTCTCCCTCTTAATACTGTTTGTGGAAGATAACCCTTCAGAGCAAGGGAAATCTTCACTCTAATCTCTAGGGGTAGATCTGGGACATGAGACTGAGAACTTGTCCTGAGACAAATTTTCACACTGAGAGCTGTGAAAGATGCTGTCTCTTACCAATATCGACCTGGTATTTTGTGATTGTTACTGAGTCAAAAGAACAAAGAGCTACAGGGAAGTTAACCAGATTTCACCCCACTCTGAATGCTGCTTTCAGCCAGCAGCGTATCTGCTTTGCATTTCAGATCTAGCATAAGAAGGGATGGTGCTTAGATACGTGTTGTCTTACAGCTAACACAGGAGCTGTTGTTCAAACCTGAGCTCCACTGTTAGTATGCAAGTGATGCCTGGAGAGGGTTTGTGGTGGGTTTTTCAATCCCACATACTCTGTTCCATATCTCAGACTTGCAAAGCACAATGGAAATATAGATGCCCTAAGCATGCATTTTGTCGTAGTTCAAGTAAAAGAACAGTTTTGATTTCCTTTTGAGAGGTGGTCCAACTGTTTCAGTCAGAACTAGGGCTCCATTCCCCTTGCTCGTATTTTCAGTTTCAGAATAACTTTACGTAGCTTTAAATGCGGTTTCTGGCTTGAAGCTTCTAAGGCTTTTCTCTTTCCCCCCAGGAAGAAAGCTCTTACAGAGCTCAAACTTTGTGTTATTTGGACTTTGTGTAAACAGAGCTCTTACTTTTGTGAGAGAGTCAACTGTGGAGAAGGAAAAAGCTTGTGGCATGTCAAAGCTTCGAACTGCTCCTTACTGATTTATTGCTAGTGTGGAGACAGCCCAGAGTGCATTAATTCATCAGTTCTTGTAAGCAGAGAGGAGGGAAAGAATAGGAGGAAACAAGAAAGGGGGTGGAGGGGAAAAGAGTTGGGGAAGAGAAAATAAAAACATGGGGAAATTGTCTTTGCTCTTCTTATTACTGGGGCCTTTACAAGCTAGGACACTATTTGGTCTCAAGTCACTTCTGACCGCCAGATTGTGTTGAGGACTTTTTGCAGTTGTGCTTATGTCACAACTGACTTTAAGATCAGTCTGCTTTATCAGGTTTGCTTCATCTTGCCTCAATTTAAGACCTGTTCTGTGTGCAGCTGATATTCCCTTCTCTAAAATACTCAGAGCTTAAACATTTTGACTGTTAGTGATTTTACCTGTTGCTTCCTTCACTTTTGTATAGGTTTATTTGTTGCCACAGTAACTCACAGATGGTGCCTTGTTGTTGGCCCCAGTAGTCAAAGGCAGTGGTTCACTGCAGTAGAGTTTATGGAAGTTTCTAATAAGGATCTGATAGGT
This sequence comes from Irena cyanogastra, assembly GCA_013397155.1. Taxonomy (NCBI): domain Eukaryota; kingdom Metazoa; phylum Chordata; class Aves; order Passeriformes; family Irenidae; genus Irena; species Irena cyanogastra. The sequence goes on along the minus strand of VWZV01005539.1, from coordinate 872,925 downwards.
TCATGACTCTTAAAGCAAGAAAATGAGACAGGCAGGCTTGTTCTCTCCAAAATGTATTACATTTGTGCCAGTTTTAGATCCAATTGAAAAACCAGTTCTACAGCATCCAGGCTTTTTCCCCATATAATGTAGGATGGAGTTTTCCCATCTAGTAGAGATGAGGATGCTTTTAAAATGTGTATCATCTTGACCTCACCGTTTCAAATTATGATAAGCCTTGTGCCTCTGGCTGCTGAGAGTGCTCTGAGGTGTGTGGGGCATCTAGGACTCCAGTACTGGGAAATGGCATGGTGCAAGGGCTTCCCAGCTTTTGCCTGAGGTCATCTGCTGCTCCAATGCTTTTATAATCTCTTAGATAGCAAACACTGATTACACACATGTATTCTGATCAATGTTCTTTAGTAATTACAAACCTGTCCTTTTGTTCATGTCATCTTTTGGGAATATTGAATGTTTGGGTCGTATTTCAATGTGATTCCTTTTTAATTGTCATTTTACTCTGTTTAAGAAAGTACACTGCTTCTGGGAAGAGCTGGGAAGTTGATCTATTTCAGCTATTTTCTCAAGATTTCTCTGGTGCTTCCTGTGTTTTCAATTGTCTTACTTATTACACCATTTTTCTTTTTATTAAATTTCTTTTTTCTTACCTTTGACTCTTTCAGTTCTTTCCCTTCTGCCTGTTTGCCTTTCCCATCTGCATTTTCTTTCAGTTGAAATTGATTTTCTTTTTTTCTTTGAAATGTTTTCACCCTTGCCTACAGGATCTGAATAACAGCCTCACTCAGTTTATTTCAGGTTGCTGCTGTTTGGCAGTGCTACAAGAAGCCACAGTGGCACCAGTGCTGGTGACAAACATAGGAAAATGCGAAGTCAGGAAAGTCTTTGGCTCCGTCACATTCAGTGGCTGTATTTTTTGGAATATGTGCAAGGATCTAGCTCTCTGAGGCACTTATGCATGGACACCTTATGTCTATTTGTTGTATTCTTTTGAAGGAGGAGTTTTAACAATCTCTTGTTTTCTGTGTTTTTCACCATAATATATTTTCTTCTCTACCCACCCATGTATTTGATAGGCAGCATTCTGATATCCATAGATCTAGAAACTGTCCGTTGTTTTTCTAATCTTCAGAATCTTTCATGGTCTGTGCTGTAATCAAACCACATTGCCTAAGGTTTTGGCAGGGGTGGTTGCCGTATATAATACTCTACTTTCTCTAGAAAAGAAACAAGAAAAAAATTTACCCAAGTATTTAACAAAGAAATTGGTGTGGGTTTTTATTTTCTTCTTTTGGCGTGCCCTAACAGTGATTTTTCGCTGAAGCAATCTGCTAGATTTATTTTGATTTGCACTCAATGTTACTGTTCAGATACCTTTTATCAGTGAAAAGACACATTCTTTCTATTTTTTCTTGGCATTGGAATGTTTCAGTGTAATTTTATACTTGTATATATTTGTACACCTATATCTGTACACATATATACATATACATAGATGTGTATGTATATATATATATGATATTTATATATAAATATTTAAAATACAGGATTTTTTCAGTCAAGGAGGTAAAGCAAAGAAACATAGTGGCTACTCATAAGTGGACTGAAGTCCCTGGAATAATTGTTTCAACTCAAAGTAACAGCTTGTTTCCCGTGTGCTTTATTGTCCCAGAGACTGAAGTTGCTAACCGTGTTCTAAAGCTTTTATACATGGTCTTTTATCTTCTGGCCTTGGGCCCTGGAATAGGTTGAAGATGAGAACCTGGAGAGGTTGAAATTGGTGGTTAGTCTGTGTAGGGACTTAAAGGCTCCGTCTGAAGAGTTCACAATAGACAATGTGCTGATGAGACTTTCTGCTGATGTGACTACTCTAAGTTGAAGTTTCCTGCATGTTGAAAAGAGTTATGCCTATAAACAGCAGCCTGTTATACTGCTGGAATAAAGAATGTGGATTTGTCTGGAATTCAAAGGATGATACCTCTCTGCTGGACTTGTGCAGCTGATTGTGGATCAGATATATGAGTGAGTCTGGAGACTTAGGAAGGCTTTTGACAGGTTGACAGGATTTAAGAACCTAAGGAAGGCAGGCATCAAAACTTTGAAGTTAGTCATCTCTAAACATCCACGTTAATCAGTCTTGTGTTAGTGTGACTGACACCTCTCAGAGAGAGTGATTCTGCTTTACCAGGCAGTTCTGTGAAGATGAAGACTTGGGGACACGGTTACTGCAGTGATGGATGCCAGTAACTAACCATGATTGAGAAGTGAGAGATATGAAGTCTGCCTGCCAGTTTGTGTTATTGTAAAATCTACCTGGTGGGTGGATGTAATAATTAATTTGCTTTATAAAGTGACTTTGAAGTGACCTTATCTGTGATATAGTTGCATAATAAAAGCTGGTGCCACCACCACAAAACAGTTGCAACCTCGTCAATTGCATCTTGTAGACTTCTTTCTTATGATCCTTCTGAAGATCTTTGGAAAAGCCTAGGAACAATGAAAAATGGCACCAAGTTCCAGCTCTGACAAAGGGGTAGCAAATAATGCAAGCTCCAAGACTGTTGCTGAATGCCCTTAGCCGCCAGCCTGGATCATGGTGGATAGTCCCCGCTGCCGTGAGCATGCAGCCCTTAGCTGTGGGATCATGTGTGATGAGCCACAGCTGTGGCTGAAGAGGAAGGCTCAAAGTCAAAAATATTGCCTTAAAAGAAGTGGTAAGCAGTGCCAGTTCCAGGGTGCCGTGAAGTAGCCTTTCTACAGATGACTGCACTTCAGACATCTGTGGGCTTCTTCCACGTGAGTAAAAATCTGTAGGTTTTTGTATAGATTTATATTTTTTAAATATTAGTTGTGTAAATATATAGTATAGAAACATACTTCATATATTAAATAAATACATACAATTGTACTGACAGATGTGTTTGACTTTATATAAGGAAGAAATGTAGTCTGTATTATATACTTTTTTAATCTATAAATACATATACAAAATACTAAAACTGTGCTATAGCAGATGTCTGATTTCATCTAGTAGACTGTATTACTTTAATTAGAGTTATTTTGATAAAGAAGGAATAGAAGATTGAGACAAAATTTAAATCCCATTTAAGTCCTGACTTTTGAGTTCTAAAAGAGCTACTTTTCATCATGTTAGTAAATTCAGATTAAGTTAACTCCTTAAGGCAGATGACTTAAGTGTACCTGATTAACTATCTGTCTGGTAGGAGGGGGAACTGAAGCCCTTAATTTAGAAATTAAATGCATCCCTGACCTAAAGCTGAAATTGAGATTCTGCTGAAATCCCTGTTTTGAGTCTTGCCTGGTGGAAAAGACTCACTAGCTAGTGTGCTGCATATGACTTCTATTCAACCCTATTTTCTAGTCACTCTTCTCACGTAGGCAGTCATGTATTCTAAGTGTTATTGATGCATTTGCAGTTCAAAATGTGCAATGCTGTGAAATGCTTGACTGACATGCAGTAAGAAAAATCATAGTATTTTATGATTTCTTGAATGACTTATATGTAAGAAAGTTGCATTATTTTCTGCTTTCATAGAAATTTTCACAGTATTTCTGCTTCATTGTTTTCTGCAACTCTTTGAGGCCTAAAAAGAATTGTTCTATTCTTGACTTACCAGATGTTATCAACAACTTGTTCTCACTAGAAAATGTAGTCTGTGTAGGTGGACCAAAAGCTGAGGGATTACTGTTCAGAAATACAGTTCATGTTCACTTAATTCATTAATTGTTCTTCAGAAATAATGAGTTTCCTTTTCATTCCATACACATCTCCGGGAGTGCCTAAGAGTCACATTTATATATATTAATGTGTTATTACAGTAAGAAGACTTCAGTCAGTCTCTGTTTATGCAGAGATTCCCTTTCAGTGTGGACATGAACGTGACTGAAGAATTAAACAGTCATTAGTCAGGTTGTTAATTATTTATGACAAGCCTGCTCTGAACAAACTCTTACTAAAGCTATTTCCTATGCTTCTGACTTCCAGTCAGAAGGGATGCTGTCTCAGAAAAGCATGTACTATCTTACCATATATCTTACAAATTCAATATTACCAGATGTGGACCACAGCAAAAATATGTAAATGAGATTGACCTGGACTGTAGTAGAATTGGGAGTTTGAACTGATGACCAACTTCTCTTCTGATTTCCTGTGCCTTTAAGTCTGATTTGGAGTATCTGCTGGCAATATTGATGTTTGGACTGAGTTTGGTAAGCAATGCAATCTCCAGTGAATTATATATTTACTGTGCTGAGGTCTGTTGAACTGTACCTTCACTAGCATTATTTCTTGGGACCTCCTAGTAAACAGCCAAACTGTGGCGCAAAATTTTCTTCTTGTTCTTTGTGTAACTAGTGCTGGCATTCAACGCACAATGACACACCAAGGTGTTTTTAAGTATCTTGTTCCTCTAGAAATCCTTTTAGTTCCCTTGTCTTTCTTGCAATTACTTAGCATTCTCCCTGAAGTATTGCACATGACTAGAAAGCATGAGAATACAATCTGAAGCTGTAAGAGGCCACAGTTGTGGAACAGTAGGCGTTTTAATCTGGTTTTGACAGAAATAATTTGTTTTTCTACTTTTCTCTTACAAGTTTGTTGTTTGGTTTTATGCTTTATTTTTTAAGCTCTTTAAAGTGTTGTTATATACACATAAAGCTTATTATTTAGTTGCAGCAATGTGCTGGATGATCATGAAACAAGATCTAGTCCATGCATTCAAAAGTTTCCTGCTCTGTTTCCTTACAGGGATACCCAGGAGAAATGATCCAGTAGGGTGTGGGGGCTTTTTGTACAAGCTATTTTAGGCTAGATAGCAAATTTCTTGATCCTTGCTTTAAGGGCACCAGTGACATTGTGTCCTCCCCTTGCCCGATAATGAATGTAAAATTTCTTTATTAAAAGAAGGTGTTTGGAAAGGAGGAGAAAGCGGGAATGGCTCTGTTACCATTTGAGGTTGAATTCAGATTTTGGTCAGTTATCACCATGGCTGAATTCAGTATGGATTACCTGCCAGCTGTATGGGGCAGCTAATTTCTGCTGGTCCGTTGAAAGCCAGCTTGAAAGGCATTTTAATTTTATTCATTCTTGCTTTCCAAAAGACAAAGGGGAGAAGTATTTCCCAGTGAGGTGTTGTTGCAATATAGTTCTTCTGCAAAAGTAGAATTACCACAGTGATAGCAGTAAGCCTCTGTTCAATAGCCTAGAAAACAAGGTTAAGCCTTGGTGCTGAAAGCTTGAAATTTTCCCTTTGTTGTCACTTATTGACCCACACTGAATATATATATATATATTTTTTTTTTTGAATTGAGCCATGTCATACATTCAGTGAGCTTTAGACTGAATTGTGTCAGATTCTGTATCTTAGCAGAAGATAAAATTATATTATATAAAATTTGCTATGATTTTGGTCTGCCTGATGTATGCAAGTGCATCCTTAACATAAATCTGTCCTTCTTTTTTCATTTCCTCGTTTCCTCTACTTGCAACCATAAGCGTCAGATATCCAATAAACTAGGCAGGACTAGCAAATAACTAATAGCAGACAATTCAGATGTGTTTGGTCACTACTTCTCAAATACCTCACGAATCCATCTGTAAGTGTCAGATAAACCAAAGTTTGGAAGAAGAAAATTGGTTTTGCTAGTATTTTATGTGTGAAATGAAAAAGTAGTGGTGAGGTAGAGAAGCAGTCTAGCAGCCTTAGAAATCATGGGGTTTCATTCATATCACCATGTCGGACTTTCGTGTTGAGGTCTCAGAAAAGACTGCACAGCACAAGTTGTGTTTTGTGAGGTGGAGCCATTATTCATGTGCTGTTCTGAGGGGCTGTTCCATCTGTTTCCTTTGAAACAGTGTGGAGTTTGTGTGTGGGCTTTCAGAGGAAGTGCTCTAGAGCAGCCCTGGAAATGGGATTGCTTAACCTTTATTCTCTCCCCACTTCTTCTCCCTGTTGACTGCACTAGAACAAAATCTTTTGGTGGTACTTACTGTACATTGTAAAAAGCATCTTCTAATGAATTGGACTGAATGGGAGGGCTGACAAAATCTTCACTTTGTTTCAGAAATGTTAGGGACCTTGGTGGAGTCATGCCCGCCATTAATTGAATATCAAAGACTTGGGCTTCAAAGAAATGTTTGTGAAGTCTGCATGTGATTTCTTGGGGGACAAAAAGCATGCTTTTCTTGAACATTTGCCTAAAAGTAGTCTAGTTAGCATTAGTTTGTTGCAGTTCTGGAGGCTTGCAAAGTTTCCAGATATGACTTAAAAATCAGCAGTTCCTGCAAGGGGTAGTGGGGGCAGAGGGGGGAGCAAAGGAGGAAAAAAAGAAAACCAACCCCGAAAAAACTGTAGCCATGATTTGAGTAATGTAACTGCTGGTGTAAGGATGGTAAGGAACCACCTACTTTTGGGAAGAAGGCATGATAATGTGAACCTCTCAGCAGCTTGGGATGTGTATTTTCTATGCTTGGAAGGTCAATGTCACAGTGATAAAACATTACTAGTAAATATGTTGTTAAAATTTTATGTACTCCATAAGTTACCCTAGATGTTTTGGGGTTGTGTGTGGGTTTTTGTTTTGTTTTGCTTCATGTAAAATTCACAAATTAGCTTTTCTCTTTGGGAATACATTTTTTATGTGTGAGATTTTCTTTCTGCTTAGTCATTGACAACACACCATCTGGGCCCTGAAGCCTAGGATAGAGATGTGCTGCATGATCCTATCCTATCACTCTCTTAAGGGTGATATATAGGTTATTATAGCCTCTTCTTATAGCTCACTTTGTGCTCTTTTTTGCCCCAGATGGTTGTTGCTACAACAAAGATGTGCTCTCAGCATATTGAAAGGGTTGGAGGAAATTGCAGGCTAAAACTTGCAGTGTACTCAAAATATTTATTGTTCTTGCTAAAATTAACAGCAAACTGATTGATCTGTCATGCTCCTGAGAACATGACAAATATCTGGCTCTGTGAGTTGAAATATCATCATGCTGGAAAAGGGCATAATAAATGCCTGGCTTATGAAAGACCTTTTGAGTCTTGCCTGGGTAGCTGAGGTTAAGGAACATCATGAGTAAATTTTAACGTTGGTGAGAGAAAGCTTCTAACTAGTGATGAAAATCACAGGAATTGGAAGTGAGATTTTTGCATTTGTAATGTACGACAAAAGCCTGTGACCTAAGGGTATTCCTGCTTGCCTTTATATGTGTTATGTGGGGGCTTATTTTTCCTTCTGCTTTCTATATGCAAGTTCTATCAGGCAGGGGATATAAAAGGGAATGCAAGTGCTGGCACAGTCAAGTTAACTATTGCTGGTTAGTTAGGTTGTTGTAAAAAACTAACCCAACAGGCAATAGCTGACAATGTGATTTTCAATGGCAGAAATGTACTGAGTATCAATATAAGGAAATAATGGAGTCTCTTTACATTTTGTGCTGTTCTTCAGACTGCTCTGCAATGACTACAGCAAGATACAGGCCTACCTGGGACTTGGTACTTGACCCATTAGTGTCCTGTAAGCTCTGCCTTGGTGAATACCCCGTGGAGCAGATGACAACAATAGCACAATGCCAATGCATCTTCTGTACCCTGGTGAGTTTGTGTTCTTTTTTGGACGTAAAAAAACAAGACATAGGTTTAACTGCAGAAATAGTGTGTTTCTGCTGGGTGGGATTCACCCTGAAGTATTGATCTTGTGGTGGAAATAAATACTGTTGCTGTGTACTTGACACAAAAGCTAGGAAGTAAACCTTTATTTATCTGCAATAAAAAAAATATTCAGCACTTCAATATACTGTATAGTTATCTCCTTACCAAGGTTATTCACATTTTCCCTTTTATTTATCTGTGGCTGGGATCTGGGGGTGGTTTTGGTGCCCCTTATGTACCTTATAAAAAACATCTTCTAATGAGTTGGACTGAATGGAAGGGCTGACAAAATTTTCACTTGGTTTCAGAAATGTTAGAGACTTTGGTGGAATCACGCACACAATTAATTGAATATCAAAGACTGTTGGGGTGGTTTTATGATTGATTGGGTTTTTGTTGGGTGCTGAGGTGTTGGGGGTTTGGCTTGTTTTTTCCTGTTGGTTTTTTTTTTTGTTTGTTTGTTTGTTTTTTCTTTTTAACTTTAGAAGAGAATAGAGTCTTTCAGTTGAAGGAAATCACTTCAACCATGATCTGTGGTCCAGTTGCCTGGCCACTTCATGGCTCATCAAAAGCCAAAGCATAGTGTTAAGAGCCATTGTCCAAATACCTCATAAACACTGCTCTAGGAATGTTCCAATGTTTGGTCACCCTCTCTGTAAAGAAGTATTTCCTTATGTTCAGTCTGAACCTTGCCTGGTGCAGCTTTGAACCATTCCCATGTGTCTTGTCAATAGATACTAGGGAGAAGAGCTCAGCACCTCCTTTTCTACTTTCCTTCCTTAAAGAAGCTTTAGAGAGCAATGAGGTTGCCCCTCAGTCTCATTCTCTCCAAACTAGACAAACCTCATGTTCTCAGCTGCTCCTCACAGGGCACTCCTTCCAGCCCTTTCACCAGCCTTGTTGTCCTCTGGAGATGCATCCAAGGACCTTCACATCCTTCTTCAGTGGTGGGGCCCAGAACTGCACCCAGTGCTGAAGGTGAGGTTGCACCAACTCTGAACACACTGGGACAATCCCCCCTTTTGACCAGCTGGGGATGCTGGGTTTGGTGATCCCAGGATGGGCTTTGCCCTCCTGGCTGCTGGGCACTGCTGACTCACATGGGGCTGCTGTCACCCAGCACCCCAGATGACTTTCTGCAGGGCTGCTCTCCAGCCACTCCTCTGCTAATTCATACTTGTGCCTGATATTTCTCTATACCAGGTGCAGAATCTGGCAGTTCAACTTGTTAAATTCCATGCCCTTAATCATTTTCCTGCTCCAGTTTATCTAGATCCCTCTGCAAGGCATCTTGCCCCTCAACAGAATCAGCAGCAGTTTCCAGTTTTATATCATCATCAAACATACTAATGGTACTTTCGATTCTTGGGTCCAAACAGTTGATAAACATACTGAACACAACTGACACTAGAGCTCTGAGGAACAGTGCTGGTGACTGGTTACCAAGCAAATGTAGTCCCATTCACTATTGCCCTTGCAATTCTGCACTTAGCTCATCTCACAGCTGGACAGCTTGTGCAGAAGGGTGCTGAGAGGGACAGTATGAAAAGCCTTACTAAAATCCAGAGAAACTACATCCACTGCCTAATCCTTAATTCCAGGTGGGCAGCCTTGTCATAGAAGGTTGTCAAATTAGTTAAACAGTCTTTCTCTTTTTGATCCTAGGTTGACAGTGCCTGATGATTGCATTGTTCTTTAAATGCGTTTCAATAGTACCCAGCATAACCATGCACACACTTGTAACTAGAAAAGTATTTAATGTATTACAGATTCTAATTTCACTGTATCATAATTACAGTCACGAAACAGGCTTCCATTACCGTATTGTACAAATGCTTACCCAGAATAACAAGAATCTTGTCAGTTAAATGCAAAACACTGGGGAACGTGTGTAGTATTTGAAAAAGAATGTCATCATCATAGTTAATGGATATTGCTAGTTTAGGAACAGAGGAAACTACTGGTCAGTTTCCATCCCTTAAACTTAATTTAAATTAAAATTTTAGTTCATTAAATATTACAGTGGGTACAATTACACCAAAAACTTTGTAATGATGGTTCAGCAGAGGAAAAATTGGAATATTATCAATAAGAATATAACTTTTGGGATACATAGTGCTCAGACTTTAATTTCCCAAGAGGATATGATATTATAGACTCAGACATGGGATTGGGTGACTTTTTTTTTTTAAATGTAAAAGTCCTTCCCGGCAAAGTTTTTTTGGTGTGTGTTTTTAATATTTAAGATCAAGGATTTTAGTTAGTTAATTTTGTATTTCTTCATGGAAATACTACCATTTTTAAAATAGTAGATTTCCTTTTTCCTGGTAATTATTGAAGATACAGGAGACAGCCAATGGGACAGATAGATCTACTGTGAAGGAAATGTTGCTCAAGCATGCAAAAGCATATAAAATAGTAGGCTTCATGAAAACTCTTCTAATACTAACAGCAAAGTGTTGTGTTTCTCTCTGGTGTTTGAATGTGGAGAATATTTAAATGTCAGTTTTCAGTAACACTTCATGGCAGCAGAAGGACTGGGTTACCAAATACATTTTTTCATCTTTACCTTGCTCCTTTTGATGCTTACTGCCATCCCTGATCTTCTGATTTTTGGTTAGAATGTGGTTGCTGACTCCTACTGCTGTTTTGAAAGATATAACCAGCTACAGACATCAGATATGTAACCTTTACTGATAACCTGTTCTTAGCTGCTGATGTAGTAATCCGACTGATGACATGGAATTTGTTTTGAACTCTGTTCAGGTGGAATCATAAGCCAGTTTTTACTACTTGTATTTGATTGTCTTGAATAGTTCATTCAGCTTTGTCCTGTTTAAAGACATTTTTGTAGTTTGTCTGCTTCTTGTTTGCCACTTAGAAGCTTTATACAGTGACATTTGAAAATGAAAAAATTATTTATCCTAAAGCTTTCCTGTGAATTAACAGGTAGTATTACCCTTGCTTTCCTTGATGATGGTGAGGGAAGTATTAAGAATCAATCCCAATAAACGTGAGAGGCAATAGCTATAAACCTTTTACAGCCCAGGCCTTCATCTGAAACCCAAGGCCTTCATCTCTACCTTTGGGCCAGTCTGAAGGCTGATAAATTGCTAAAGAAAATACTCCCATGAGTCTGGCAAGGTCGTTTGGCCTGTTGACAGTTGTTAAGGAAGAGTGTGACAGATGTTGCCAGAATCCTCCACTGGTGTTCCTTCAGCAGTGATTTCCAGAAACACCAGGAACACTGCATATGAATTGTGCTTTCTAACTGGCCAAACAATCGAGAAGAGTAGCCTTTTCACTCAGGATTTTGCATGGAGTCTATGTACAGTAGATCCAGTTCGTCTCTGCCTTGTTCTTGTTTGACTAATATGTAGTTTTGTTCAGGCTTCCTTTTATACATGAACAGAAATAACTGATGGTCTTTCCAGGAATATGAGTAAAAAAGAAAAAAGGATGTCCATACAAGTGTGACGACTACTTTTGCTACAGCTTTTACCACTAACTTTAGCCCTTCTGTCTAAATCACACCAAGCTGAAACAATACGAGTATCTATTACAAAGAGATCTTTCCAGTGCAGTACTGCTGGTATGTTGGCAGCATTTGGATCAAAGTACAGGTCTCTCAATCCTATGTTTCTGTCTGCAAGTCTTGCCTCTTTATAATCATAGAAGTGCTGTAGTAAAGATACCATGAAGGATTGTCTCTTCCTGACACTTGTACAGTAGCACAGCATTTCTATTCAGAAAGATAGAATGGAGACACTGTTTCCATTTGCTTTCTGGCAGAGCTGTGTACGGATTAAATAGAGCAGACTGCCACTCCTCTGCTGATAAGGCACAGGCACTACAATTTCCCATAGTATTATTTTGCCAGTTAGTACAATACTCCATTATTGTTTTTTATCATTGTGATCATTAATGCCCAGACAATGCTGTGAGCTCTCAAGTTTTGTATGTCTCATCCATTAGGAATGTTATGAGAATGTATTTTCTCTGGTACCTCAAGCAAATCCATTGTTGGATTCCTTGAGGTACCAGAGAAACAAAAGTCTAAAGAACAGAGAGAAAAACAAGCTAACCTGCTGTTAGCTTTTTATTTGTTTTTCTGAGCATTGTTAAGGGGCAAACCAGTATCTCTCCCAGAATCATGTTAACAATAGGACCAATCTTAAGTGTGCTTTTGTAATTTTGGACCAAAACACCTAAATATCTTTTTATTAAAATTTTTCCACACTTAAATAGCACATAGTACATAGCTAATAATCTTAGATTTTAAGACAGTCACTTAGGAGTTGCTTGCCTCAGAAGAAGTAATTGATTTTGCATGTTTTCTTCAGAAGTCTTTACACTTAGAGAAGGAAAAAGAGACTAAAGCAGAGAATGCCACTTTTTTTTTCTTTAATTTTTTTTTTGTATTATTTGCTGCACTAAATTTTTTCCCTTATTACTTCACCTTTGCTTTTTTAAGGGGATTACAGGAGATAAGCAGGGAGCAATTTCATCCAATTCCTGTCTGAAATTCGAATTATTTTGTAATCTGTGATGAAATTCACATGCATCTTAATGGACAGGATGTTTCTTTTGATGTGTTACCAATTGTATATGTGCTGAAGTTACAAGAGGTTTTTTGCAGTTGATATTCTTGCATGGAAGTCAAGCAGTTCGACTTGAAGCTTGAATGTTTTCTGGTTCTGGATTTACATGTACATCTGTGTACATAAATACTGTATAATTTTTATATATAAAAAACACGCACAGGTGTGTCAATGTGTTCCAAGTGCAGTGATGCCACTATTACTCAAGACAGGCGAAGCTCCTTTTGACCTCACATTAGATTATTCAGTTCCCTTCAAGATGTTATGATCATTCTGGTACCAGTGGATTCATTGCTTACTTTTCTCAAATTTAAAACAAAAGTCTGTCAAGTAGGCAGTCCAAGCAAGCAAATGTCTAGAAGAAATATTAAGCATGACAGAAAACTTGGCTTTGAAAAAATTTGATTACTCGTCTGTAGTCTACCTTGTTACTGATAGAAGGAGAAACTGTAGTCAGGTACATGAAAGAGAGTGCCACCAACAGTTAGAAAATAACAAAACTGAGGTTAAGACCTGCCTTCTGCTTCATGTTTGTTCTTTCTTTTTGGTCTGATAGCACATATGGATCAACTTTCGTGTTTGAAACTAGCACTGTTTCTTAGATACTCATACTCTGATTCTTGCCCCTAAGCTCTACCTTACGTGCTTGAGCCAGCTGGTTAATCTTACCTGGACCTTTAGGTTTGTTTGTTGTATTGTATCCCAAGTAGCTTGACAGTAGGATAGTGACAGACTTCTGTTATCACTAATCCTTTTTAAACAGGATTACTGAATTTGTCTAATCATGACTGGTTTTACAGATCTGCTTAATCATTCTGCTATTTGAGCTTCCTTATAGGCTGATGATCAGCAAGGCAGTTATCCTACTTATAACTGGTATCAGGCACCCCTTTTTTTTTTTCTGGTTGTTATGCTTGACAGGAAGCACATGGAGTTTCTCTATGTTGGAAGGACAGAAAAAAGAGAGATTTTACCTAGTGTTATCTCTCACTCCAAATAAGGCAGAGGCAGCATCAACCTCTCCTTCTTCCAGGGTGAGGCAGACACCAAGAGCAGTGTGGATGGAAGTAGGTGGGCTTGTCTGCCTTCCTATTAGTGCTTAGTTTGTATCTGCTTGCCAAAAGAAGCCTACCTTAGCAGGGCAGCACTGTGCTGACGCTGGGCTGTTCCTCACCTCTACCAAAGGAAATGCCTCACTTGCTTGGAGACAGGAGGGAGGGGGAAACCCAATGGCTTGTGAGGTTTTATAGAGTTCAAGGTCCTTCTTAGCAGCTATAATGTTTGTTTCCCATCACCAAAGCTTAGAGTTTGCTGCTTGAACTCATATACCCCAACCTTAGCAGAGAACTGATACTAATCTTGACATGTGATGTGTCAGTAGAGGCTTCATGGTTAGAAGTCACTGTGTATTTGCATAGCAGTTTGCATGGCTGGCTGCGTTCTCACTTGTCTTGTTGGTGGTGGGATGGCAGGACTCTGCTTTAATAAGCAGGTACCACAGAACCCTGGGTGAAAACTAAACTTGATCCAGAGCCTTCAGCTCTCCTCTCCTGTGTGATGTCATTAAATGAGATTTATGTTATCTGTCTTCATCAGGGCGTTGGGAAAACTAGCTCATTTTGGTTTGCATAGGGTTTTGCATGTGAAAAGGGAAGGGCCTTTGTTTGCTGCAGGTGTATTTTCCTCCCACTCAGAATTGCTATTTCCATTCTGAAACAGAATAAACTTTTCTCAAGCATATGAGACTGAATTTTTTTTGTGGTGTTTTCTCCTTGCTTTTCATCCCACATATGTTGGCGTTTAAATATAAATTTATTTTTTTAAAGTTTACTCTATGTTTTTACCAATTGCAGCCCTAAATAGGTGAGAACAAAAAATTTATGCAAGTTAATGGAGGGATAAAAATCTATAATGAAAAAAGTTTACATGTACATCCATGAAACATCCTTGTACATCTGTTCAAAGATGAAGAGGTTTCAAAAGGTATTATCCTTGTCTCATTTGGCCATTTTCTGCTGTCTACTGCTGTGATTGACTCCTCTGAAGAAAAATTGTTCAACTTCTGTAAATTTTACTGTACACAGCCATAAATAAGTGTGTATATTTAAAAAACAAGCCCACCACTTCAAAGGCTAGGCAGCTGTAAGTCTGTGTTGCCTTCTCTTTCTCTTTCAAGATACTCAGCTGGAAAAAGGCACTTGTTTTTCCCGTGCTTTTAGTTCTGGTTGCTTGGTCTTGCTTGTGATTTCTGCAGTCATTGATTGCTGTCTCAAAGGCTATTTGCCATGTCCTGACATTTCTCATGCTGAAGTAGTCATCAGGGCTTCTGTTTCTGCACTCTTGATAATACATTTCTTCTTGCCCTACTTGACCATTTGTTGACTGATGGCGTGATGGTGCTGTTCCCTGTACTCAAACTGGTGCAGTCTCATGTGGAGGATTTGGAGGCTGGACTTGGAGGGGTGATGCACCTCGTCCCTGATATGAACATCTTGTCTGTGAGTGTTGTTCGCTTTCATTAAGAAGCATGTACCAGGGACTGCTGTGATATTTGGGTGTACTCTCAGAAGACATTTGAGCAGAGGTAGAACCAACACAGCAAAGTCTGCTCTGCTCTCCACAGGATCAATCAACAGCCATCACTGCACTAACTACAGCAGAATTTGCAATGAGTGAGTGCCTGCTCCTGCCAGGATGGGGCCAGTCCCCATACTAAGATTACACCAGCTGCTTGGGAGCACAAGGACTATTGGACAACAATAATTTTTACAGCTCAGGAAAGAATGCCCAGATGATTTGTCCTCAAACATGGAAACACATGGGTTGTGTTTATCTTTCCCAGCCCTCATCCTGTTTGGCCATCATCCGCAGGCAAGATGATGTGATTGCGTTTAGACTGATAGACAATATAGTCTATAACAAGGCTACACAACAGCTGAATGTCTTTAAACATTGGCAGCATGGTGGGAAAAAGAGGCATTTACCCTTCAAACAAAAAGTATCTTTAAAATAGGCCAAGTAAGGGGAAAATAGAGGCAGGAAACCTGTCAAACAGGGGTCTTCCAAATTGCTTGCCACTTTAGGGAAAACATGTATCAGCTGTGATGTTATCTATCTCTGGTCTGGGCCAAAGTCTCTCTCTGTGTGTACCTTCTTGTTCACAGCAGAAGTCTCTAGATATTTCCCTGTTGCGGAGCTCTGGAGTGCCTTGCAGGTACTTGTCTTGGAGTCAAGGGTTAGTATGCTTGTGTAGCAGAATTTTTGTCTCTGTAACAAAACAAAGGATATAAAGGATAAACATGTAAAACAGTTCTCTGTTACTGCTTTCAGATTTGAAGTACTGCATGTCAAGATAAGTGAATTTGTTCTTCCTGTGATTTATTCTTAAGATGATAAATTAGGGTTAATAAAAATTTGAGTTCTAATAGTGAAGATTTCTTTGCAAGTAGATAATTGTTTCTGAAGAGATGTCTATAGAAGTGGAAATTATTTAAGTTCAAAGTATTACCACAAACATTTAAACACTTCTAATGTACATCTGTCTCATATCTAAGTGGTTTGTGAAGTTGAGTGTAGCTTGTACTTGCAGATTTGGTCAGTATAGCTGACAGTTTATCTAGTAAAGAAGAAAAATCACTCCCACAGTCAGGCATATGCCTCTTACAGATCTGTGATTAAGTGTGCATAAATATTTTCCAGTAAGTCGCTCATCAACTAAGTAGGATTAGGGTGATATTAAAAAACTAGATTGTATGTCTGCTGTAGAGAGTTGGGCACACTGGAGCAGCAGTGCAAGAGGTTTCAAGTTGAGCCTGTTATTAAACAACAATAGATTTGAGGCAGGATTATAACTACTTTACACAAAAAGGCCATGTAGTAAATTTGAAAGAAGCTTAAAACCTCTCTGATGAACCTACCATTCTTTTTCTTTTCTTGCACATGTTTTCTTTTGTGCAGTAAATATACCATGGAAATTTCTCAGAAAGTAGTTTTCTTTTTCTAGAAAACACTAAGTTTAAATAATATTGCTCTTATGACTGGAGTGTTGGAATGGAAGGATATAGGCTCTTTAGGAAGGACAGGCAGAAGAAATTAAGAGGAGGTGTCACTCTGTATGTCAGTAACCAGCTGGAGGGTGTGGACCTGCACTTGGGGATTTATAAGGAGACTACCAAAAGCTTATGGATCAGCATTAAAGGGAGGGCAGGGACAGGTAACTTTATGATTGCTGCAGGGAGTCCAACTAGGTGGCCACACAAGAAATTTGGAGGGGCTTTATTTATAAAGGCATGTAGTGGTTGGACAAGTGGGAATGGCTTCAAACTGAAAAAGAGTTGGTTTAGATACTAGGATGGAATTCTTTACTATGATAGTGGTGAGCCACTGGACAGGTTACCAGAGAAGTTGTGAATGCCCCATCCCTGGAAGCGTTCAAGGCCAGTTTGGATAGAGCTCTGAGCAGCCCAGTCTAGTACAAAGTGTCCCTGCCTATGGCAAAAGGGTTGGAACTAGATGACCTTTAAGGTATGTCCCAACCAAAGCTATGCTATGGTTCTGTGATTTGTCCTATTACCAGATGAGCATTGCCATTCCTTTAAGAAGTATGCACCAAAATATTTAAAAAGTTAGCATATGATAGTTATATGTGGCTACAAGAATCTCTCTTTCGTGAATAAGAAAGCCTCTAGCCTTGTTGTGTCATTCTTCCTTCTTCAGTGAGCACCCCAGATGCAGTCTGCTTGTTTTAGAAGAGTTTTTCTTCTTGAAATTGTTCAGGTTTGTGGAATGGAAAATATTTCTAGAGAATTACATTCAGAGTGAATTTCCTATTTGGACAAAAGGAAGGGGAGCTATTTTTCCAAGAGTGTCAGTCTTCATCTGAGACACAGAAACTCAGACTTTTTTGTAGTGAAAGAAATTCACTCACTCTCCACACACGCTGTCTACCCCTGCCTCAGTGAGCACACTGCATCGCTGTACTGTTCTAATCTGAAGCTAAAATAGGACATTATTTCGTGTTACCTGAAAGATTTACAGGCAGTTTGTCTACGAGTATAAATTCTACCTGTTCACCAGATTTACTGCAGAATTAGCTTAGGAGAATTAGCACAGAGCAGTAGAATAACCTTGGTATTGCACTGTCTTATGGAAGGAAAATATATCACTTTCTTAGAATTCATTTAAAAGCAACATAAAGAAAAATTCCTGGTATGCAGAGCATAAGAATACTACAAAATACTACCAAATGTAGTTGATGCTGTAGTAGTTTTGATCATCTGTATAGCCCCATCACATGAAATTTGAGCTTTGGCTTAGTATGCTGTTAGCATAAAAGTGACCCATAGACCAAACTGTAGATTTTTAGCTACAAGACACAAAATAAGTGCTTCTCACTCAATTGACTTTCATATTCTTCATCCAGAAGAATCTTCTTATCTTAGAATGTAATGCCTAAAGAGATCTTTGCATGTACCTTCCCTATGTCACTTGTAACATGGATCACAAAATACCAACCAGCTTTTTCTGAGTCTTCATGTGGTTGAATGCGAATGTATGTAATTATGTATGTGTGTATTTATGTATGTATATTTTTAGTGTTTATCTAATCTTGGTTTGCAGATGATATAGAATTTGAGACTGGCAATTTAGTCTACATGTTAATAATTATCCTATTTGAAAACATTTCCAGCTTGAGCTTTAAAAATCTCCGTTGTTGAAAAAGCATGTCAACCCTTCCTTGTGTTTCTGAAGTGCAGTGTAAACTCCTAGTGATTGTCTGCCCAAAGTGCAGGGTTATCTCCAAGGTTAATATTTGTGCACAATAGCAACTGCCTTTGCCTACTTTTAATATTTATTGCTACTAAATACGTTGTAAAAACTAATTCCCTTTCTTTTTTAGAACTTGGTAAATGCTAGATTTCTTCTTTTTATTTTTCCCCCTTTCAATTTTATTGGTGCATATGTTTTTTAAAAATTGTTTTCCAATACCAGCATATGATGATTCTGCATGTGATGCACACTTCATTTGGTGATGTCTGTGGCCTAATGGCAGCACTAAAATACATCTGAAGTTTTAAGAAATAAATCAAGTGATGTAGTGATTATATAGTTTCCTCTTGTCATGTGTTTTTGGCCTTTCCAAATCCATGGAATGATTAAAAAATTTCCCTTATGCAAGTGCCCTGCTGTGGCACTTGCATCACAGCATTGGTGTAGTCAGAAGTCTACATTTTAACAAATTCCACCTATCAGCTGTTAACAAAATAATGCAGGATAATCTTTTTGTCTGCCTAACTCAAATAAAAGGTGACATTTTGAAAAACCATTCCTTGTTTGCTGCAATAAAAATTCCTTGTTCTTAAAAATAAATTAGTTATAACTTTCCCAAACATCTCCAAGTGTTTTTAATTACATGGATTTTGTATTGTGAAATGACCTCAGGCATCGAGTGAACACATTTTTTCTGTCAAAGTAGATGGTAGATAAGTGTTGCCCCCCATGTAAACAGTGAAATTCAAGACTCCTTTTTTGGAATTATGATGGGGTTTATTTGGGATTTAATGTCAGGAGAAATAAATCAAAGCACCAACATCAGAGGTAAGCATGATTATTCCTGGAATTCTTCTAAAAGAAAAGGAAAACCCAAATATTTTGCTGTGGCCTGTGCAGGTTTGTTAGACCTAAATGCAGGAGAGCAAGATTGTTTTGTGGTTTCGAAATTAGGCATAAAACAAGCATTTTGATTCCTATAATAGGGTATGTTGGTCTTTATAACATTAAACAAAAAGATATGAAGCTCCAAAGCCATGGCACATCAGTGGTCACTGTACATACCTTCCTGTGTGGCACAATCCTTGATGTATGGAGGTTAGAAGACAGCATATCTTGCCAGACTTTAAATACTACAGTGTGCTTGGCAGCTTCAGAAAGAAAGTCATTCCTTTATTAGTCATCTGTCTCTGAGGCAACAGAAAAAAAGTGTTCCCGATTTATATAGGCAGCTTGTAGTAAAACTGCTGCTGAATTGGGCTCTCAGTTGATCTTTGTGGAGGAATGGATGTGCTTCTGCCCTTTGTCATGGGGACAGCAAATGCCTGTAGGATTCATGGATTACCAGGTGACAGAAAAAGTTATGCACACGTCAGAAAGGACAACAGTGATGGAAAGAGGACAGAGCAGGGATGCACAAGCAGTATGCGTGCACAGGGAACAGTACAGGAGAGTTAGCTGAGGGGAGCTAACTGGTCTCTTCTGACATATCCATTAGAGGAATAATAAAGATGTTCCTCAGCATATTAGTTTTATACGGGTCAGTGTACTCTTGTGACCTTGCTCCAATCTCATGCCTTAGATATCTAATTTTAGCTCCTGTTTTCTCTGAGAAAAGTTATGTAATAGACTTCATTTTGAATGTTGTTTGGGGTGACCTATACTCCCACATTTTTTGTATATGTTAACGTACTTTACTGGCTTAATGGAAGGACTATGAGTATACATTATTCCAGCATTGGATCAAGTTGCATAGAAAATTTGCAAAAATTTGTCATCTTTTTGTAATTGTTTTACAATAAATTTTTTATAGTATATGATTGAATACCTAATCTTGCTTTGTTGTGTTGCTTGCATGCTGCTACATTTCTGGTACTGTAGCCAATTTTACAAGTTGCACGTCTTGTGTCTCTCAAGAGAAGGCATAGGTACCCTGTGTATCAAATTCTCTTGCAACTGCTTTCGGTTCCTCTTTTTCCACCCAAGAAGTCTCAGGGGAGTCTTGAGTGGATAGCATGTTTTATCCTGTGCTTATTTTCCAGCAGTATTTTGTAGCCATGAGGCATTTCTCAGAAGGTGAAGCATGAGAAGTGCATTTGGCTGCGCTAATTTTGAGAAGGCAGCAGCCAATGCCCTATCAAGGGGAAGGGAAAGGCCACGGACACTGCTTATGACAGGGATGAAGTGTGTCGTTTCTTGGAAAAGGAGAGGAAAGGGAAGCAAATCGAATAGGCTTTGGCAATAGTCCTAAACAGGTTGAGGAGGAGAATTGGCCACATGAATGATTAATGATAGCAAAGCTCATTCAGCTTGAAAAGTACTTTCTGTAAGTGCTAAGTGCTGGCATTAAAAATGTATGCATTTTCGTTTTAATCCGCACTTGGCATCTGCAAATGGAGAGGAAAGGGAAGAGCCAGCAGTGTCATTACAGCAGCACTAATACCTCACTACAGCTGAAATCAGAGCTTGCCAAGGCACACAACCTAGCATCTGGGTCTTGCAGAGCTCAGCCTGTTGTGGTTAGTGATATGGGTTCTCTTGAAGTGTTCCACCACCTGCCCTGCAGAACTCCAAGTGAAGGCTTGGAAACCTTCTGCAAGTCAACATCTACTAAATGAATAGTTGTCCTCATTTAATCCCTACTGTGGAAGATAGACTATGTGTAGTCTGTCACACATGAATTTCTTTGCACAATTAAAAATTTTATAAGTATCAGTTATCTGATCTCAGTTTTTCTTTTCCAAAAAATTGACCTGCTTTCTTTAATGCATGGGACATACAGAGAAAGGGAGTTCTAACAGAAATGATTAGTTGTGCTATCAAGGTGGTGGCAACTTGCCACCAGAAATTTTGTGGACCAGAGCAGCAGAGATTGTGTGGGCAGGAAGTACAGCCTTTCCTGCAATCAAGCTGTGAGAGGTAAAAATCTAGAATAATTTTTTAATAGAGGTGTCTGAAAGGAGCTGAATAGACAAATGGAAAGGCAGAAGAGAAAGAAGTTTGAAGTCTGAACTTTGACAGCTACAAGCCACATGCCTCAGGGTTAGGCTGGAAGGTGCTTGTTGTGAAGGAGGAAGCAGTTTTGTGCTCTGACCTGAAGTTAGGCACACCAGCGTTGGCAGTCAGTGCAGCCCTTTGCCTTCCCAGGCTGGTGGTTAGTCAGCAGCTGTATACCTTTAGCAAATGTCTGGAAATGGTAACTGAAATCCTTGTTTTGCCAGTTTGCTGCAGAGTGTGTAATCCTTCTTGCCTCCCACACAGCTGTATGCTGAGCTGGTTCCATATCTTCATTTTACTCTGGTGTTGGTCTAGCCTCACTCTTTATTCACACATCTGCAAACAGAGAGTTAGGGACCTCGTTCTATAATTGTCTCCAGTTTCCTTATGCCAGCTGAGCACACAGGCAGGATGAGAACATTACAGGGTGCCTCATCCACTGGGAAGCAGACCCTTGTCTACTTTTTCTGTGTAATGTTGGGCTGGTAGAAGCTGCATGGTAGCAACAGAGAGCAGAGTCTTTTCATCACTCCCTTGTCTTCCCAATAGATATTAGCTCTCAGCTTGATGTAGGAAGGATGGAGGTGGAGGGGAGTTGTTGCTCAACAAGAATAACAAGGTTTAATCTTAATTTCCCTTGGTCAAAAATATACACTTTTCTTCTCTGCTTTGTTGAGAGCCATGCTGTGCACTGCTATGTTAGAGGCTACATTTGCAGTTATGAGTTGGGTAAAATGCTGTGGTTGCTAGGGGAGAAAAGTATTAGTATTACCAATATTTATTATTTGGTCCCCATGGAAACTATAGTTCTTCAGGGAGTCCTAATTCTCACATTTTTCCTTTCTATGGAAAAGTTACTTCTTTAACCATGAAGTTCAGATGGTTATTTTCCAATAATAGATGGCAAGATACACACTCTGTGTTCTAGTATGCTTGACAGATGTCTGTCTATTGGGAATTACTGTTTACTAAGATATGTTGTGGCTTCCAGTCACACAAAGATCTTTAGAGTGTGGTTAATCTAATTGTATAATGGATAGTGTTTTATTATTTTTTCTGCCTTGGCATCCTCTTTGATTTGTTCTTTACCCCATTGTTATTTTTTTAATCTGCTGCATATTTTAAATTGTTGAAGAGCTATTTAGTTAATTTTGGTTTAAGTGATCTTAGCGGGTTTTTTTTCAACCTAAATGATTCTATAATTTGATGGAGAAATGATCTTTCTGTGTTCTGCTTAAAGGTATAACTGTGGCAAAAGCTATGAATGGGGCTCATGGCTTATTTTTTTGTTTGAGTTCTTCAGATTTTCAGACTAAAGCTGTTAAAATACTGAGTGATTTAACCTTGGCAGAATAGTTAACTCAGTGTTTGGTTCTCTTACAGTGCCTAAAACAGTATGTGGAACTTCTGATCAAAGAAGGTCTAGAAACAGCAATCAGCTGCCCTGATGCTGCTTGCCCAAAGCGAGGTCATCTGCAAGAAAATGAGGTACACTCTTCCTGCAAAGAGGGTGTTTTCTTTTCCTTACAGGATGTTTAAATCTGTCTTGCTTTTTTATGTTACAGCTTCATTGTTTTTATTAATTCTTCAAAAGTCAAATACTCTGTTTAAAATTACTGGATTATTACTGTTTCTAATTGGAATTTTTTTCTTCTTTTTCTTTTTTTCAACAGATTGAGTGCATGGTTGCATCAGAAATCATGCAAAGGTATAAGAAGCTACAGTTTGAAAGAGGTAACACATGTAACACTACCCATTGAAGGCTGTGAGAACGGGTTTGTTCCAGAGCAATCCTATAAGTCAGAATCTCTGCATATGTTCTTACAGTAGCATTGTGTGTTAATTGCTTGGTCATCAGAAAGAAAAACCCCAAAACCTAAAAAGTAATTGCTTCTGTTCTTGCCTGCATGATTCCCAGAACTGCAGCACTCTGGGAATAAACTAAGGAAAGAAAATTGCTATGTATTATATTCCTAAATAACTAAGGGAGGGAGTGCCTTCTATTTTGGGCTTTGCTGTTTAAGTTGACTACTAGTATTGCAGGAGCTGAAGAGGAATACTGACCTCTTTCACAGAGCCAGGATTATCTCCTGGGTCAGCATTTGGTACAGAATTAATGAGCGGTTCTGTGTGTAATGATACAAACACATTAAGAACATAAGTTGACTGTGTACCTATGGAGATGTAGAATGTTGTGGCCATAAAGAACTTGCAGTAAAGTTTTGCTGAGGGCAGGACCCAACATAGAAACCACTGCAATCATTGGTAGGTTTTTATTTCCTTCACTGGGCCTTGAAACATGAAATTACTTATCTGTAAGGATCATCCAAGAAAGAGATGAAACTGTGTCTTATGCTGTTGTTAATCATGTGGTTACATTAGGATAGAGGTCAATTTGAAATAGGTACCTACTGGGCAAGTCATTGTAAAAACACTTTCTGGTGGGTTTTACTGCATATTATATGCTGTCTTTAACTTCAAGTACAATTGAAAAAAAATACATCTCATTCTCAGAACGAGTTTAGTTCAGTGAATGAAAGTGGGCAATTAATTGAGACTCATGAAACTCACTTTGGTTTGGTGTCTGTTTGCAAAGCAGGCCAGATTTATGTCGATGTGGGTCGCATAAATTAAAAAGCTCCTTTTGAAAATTTGTGTCTTCAAATGCCCTGCCAGTCAACCTCAGCTGAAATGCATTGTTATGGAAGGCTGATCTTGTGTCCGCCTTTGAATATGGTTCTTTTATGTCCCTTTGCAGAAGTGCTTTTGGATCCATGCCGGACTTGGTGTCCATCCTCTACTTGCCAGGCAGTTTGCCAGCTCCAGGAATCAAGCCCACAGGACCCTCAGCTGGTCCAGTGCAAAGTGTGCGACATTGAGTTCTGCTCTGCTTGCAAATCTAATTGGCATCCAGGTCAAGGCTGTCAAGAGAACATGCCAATCTCTTTTCTTCCAGGAGAAACAAGGTTAGATATTGCAAAAGATTAAGTATTTAGAAGCTAAATACTCAAAGAGGCATTTTCCTGATGTTTTGTTCTAAAGCTGTTTCCTTCACTTAGTTGTTCCTGTTCTTTTAATGCTGTATTCTAAAACTGAACAGCTCTTGGCAGCCTCACTCTTTGCCAGCATTCCCAGCAAAGCACAAAGAAACTGCTTGAGCCTTTGGCCTTTTGCCCCAGTGGGAAAAATGTGGCATCCAGGTGGCTCATCAGCTTCCCTTGAGAGATGATCTTGTTACTGCTGCTCTCCTGGGCAATGTGAGAGTTGCTAACATCATGCCAGACAGTGATTTTTAGGATAGTCTGTTAATCATCTCCTCTGCTGTACATTTGCCCCAGATGTTAAGTTCTGTTTCAAGGGGTCTCTGGTGGCAAACTGCAGCCACTGAATGAGAAAGACCAGTGTGCATGCGGTCCAATTCACGTCTGGGCTTTTTCAAAGATTGTGTTACGCTCCAAGGCATCATTAAAGCCCTGCCCAGCCTTGGACTTTGTTACTCATACTTTGTCTTCTTTCAAGCTTTGCTGTAACAAATGACTAGCTAGGATGCTGTCATGGTGAATTCCTGATCAAATACACTAACTTTGGCACATGCTTTTGTGTGTGCTTGACAAGAACTGAAGGTTGCTAAATTTCATAGCGAGGTAACAAACTTTATCTGTTTTTGCTTAGTGTTTTGCTTACTTTTAGTTTTTATTCCATGCTTAATTTTTTTACTACACCAAGTAAAAGTAAAAATTGTTTTTTCATTATTCTGGAGCATAATGTGCCTCTTAGCAGCATTAGGAGTTGCATATACATTTTATGTATACAAAGCATTTTTTTCTAGTACAGTCACCCCTAGTGTTAGTAATTAGCATGTGTCCTTTTATCCTGGTATTGGGCAAATCGATCAATCAATCATCAGTCTTGTTTTCCAGCAAATTGTTGATTCTCCGTCAGTCATTCTTGTATCTCACACTGGCAGTAGCTGCAGGAATTGTCATTTAAGGTACATTTTAGTTGTTAGTGAGCATAAAACCTGCATACAGTAGAAAGCTGCACAAGGGAAATAAAAGATGTTCCACTGTTTCAATATTCCTCTTCGTTGTGCCCGTTATATGAGGGGACACCTGTGGTTTTGCACACTTGTGCAAGAACAGCCAGTGGTGACCCTAACTCTTTGAGAGTGACTTGTTATGAGTCTGTCTACAGAGACAAAGTTTAACTGAAAGAACGACATGAACCAAAACCTTATCATTCTTGACTTGGAGGGAAACTCCTAGGCAGGATCCTCAAGGAGGGCAGAGACAAGTAATCTAGCCCTGGTGCCCCAGTCCAAAGGGATGTGGTATGGGGTTATTGTGCAATCAAGATATTGTTTCTTCATCTGAGAAAGGAGAGAAAAGGAAATTAATCTAGATGTACAAAATATTTAGGTGTGGGCTACCTGCTGCTTGTCTGGTACGTTACAGGAGAAAACTGTTTAATATCTATTAGTATCACTAGCTAACAAAACCAGCTGGTTTTTACATGGTAAAGAAAATATCCTAACTTTTATGTAGACACTGTAGTCATTAAACATATTTTTTAGAGATATGTTTGAAAAGTAGTGTATAGGCATAATATCTGAATAATAAAATCACTTGAATTCCTGAATCTCTTTTTTAAGCAAAAAAGCAGGCTTGTCTTCATAGCCCAGTTCTTAGACATTCTTCTCTAAACTGACATGGTCACACATTTTACTAATTTCTCACTCTCTCTCCCACAGTTCAGTTTTCAAAATGGAAGATGATGATGCTCCGATCAAACGCTGTCCGAAGTGTAAAGTTTACATTGAACGAGATGAAGGCTGTGCCCAAATGATGTGTAAGAATTGCAAACATGCCTTTTGCTGGTACTGTCTGGAATCTCTCGATGTGAGTACATGCCATGCACTCTTGGCTCTCAGAAGCTTAGAAGTTCATTGCTTTTCCATCCAGCTGTCTCTTTAACCAATTAAATAAATAGCTCACTAGCTTCTGGCCACGCACAACTTACCAGAGCTGGTGCTGGTAATTTGATAGGATTTGTATCCTCTGTTTTACTTGTCTGACCTGTATGAATTTAGCATTTGGTCTGAGTCAGTAAATAAATATTAAAAAGTAAAGTCTTATGACAGTAGTCTGTTTACAATCTTTACATGGCACCTAACATGGGGAAGGGTGTTGCTTTTTTTTTCCAGTGCTGACTTTTTAATGTTGCCTTTCTTGAAGGCATTACAGTGTGAGACTGGCAATGCTCTTAGTCTGAGGATGTTTAACAAACTAGATGTGGTATGTCACTAGCAATCTAATTTGTTTACTATTCATTGTATTCTGTGGGACAAGAAATAGATCTGACATAGGAGAAAGAATGCAATGTTCTCCCAACAGCAGGAATTTATCAGTCTATAAGCTGCTGCTGTCATATGTTTATATTTTTTTAAAATCAGCCTGTTATCATGCCCACAGATCAGAGTATATACAATACACAACATCTGTTTCCATGTCAACAGTTTTACTTTATAACATTGTTAATAATAGCAAAGGAAATTATAGGAAACAATAGCAAAGGTTCCTGAAAGCTACTCCAACTATTCAAATCCTATGGTTGTTCCATTTGAATACTTTACTAACAATCCTGAAGTCACAGGCTTCTCACATGCTCTCACAGATAAAAAAGCAGTGTTGCCTTAGAACTAGGCCTGCTATCTTGTCTGGTTTGTGAGAGGCTGACAGGATTGATAGGGATGTAATGTCTCAAAAATCTGTTTTGTCTTTCTGTTCTTCAGCTAGATAAAGGAACCAACTTTGGGAAGTCTGCAGCACAAGGACTGATTTTCCTTTGCTCGTGCTATATGTGTGTAAAATACATGCAGTGGTCAGCTTATCTTCTTGGATTCTCTTGCTAAACTTTGTGCTAGCATTTAAATATGCAGCTTGACACTCTTTGAGAGAAGAATTTGTTATATATCTATAAAAAGCACCAAACAAACCTGTTTATGAAGATACCTAACTGTAAACAAAACACTTTGGAAAAGTTGGACATGGCCATATCACTTGCTTTTATCTTCCTGTGTGATTCCTGGGTTTAAGTTGTCAGGATATAGTGTTTTATAGCTTGAAGAACTTCTGTTTATTGTCTACCTTCTCATTTAATATTTGTAGGATGATTTTCTCCTTATACATTATGACAAAGGACCTTGTCGAAACAAGCTGGGGCACTCCAGGGCATCTGTTATCTGGCACAGGACACAGGTAAAGCTCAGATCTTTGAAAGCTCTCTACAGGTCTGCTACTGTCATAGTCCCTCATTTTAACACCTTAGGGTAAAATTCTGTGCAAAATGGTAACTGATTTTTGTAGCAGATACAAAGAGGGAAGTAGCTTGGAGTGGAACAATTAGTTCTCCTAAAGAAGACCCTCCTTGGCAAAATGCCAGTGAGAACCAGAAAGGGTATGTTAGCAGAGCTAGTTCAGTGTCAGTCCAGGTTGTTCTCACTGAACTTGGAGGATGAGCTAGGTTGCCATCATCAGTATTATTTACAAGGAAGTTCTTCCTGCAAGGCATTTTTAGCTCTGGATTCAGAACTGGAAAGGAATTAACCTGAATACAGACATTATCTTGCTGTGGTCTCTATCTGACTCTTTCCTGTTGATTGGATAGAAAGTAACCCTGAAGGTTTATCAGTAGTTTCAAACACAGATTCAAACTGACAATACACAACAGAATACCTCTTGTAGTCCAGATTCAGTGTTGCTAGAGTCAGCAAGAATGCTGGTAATAAAAGAGCTCTCTGCAGCACTTGGATGCATGCAATATAAATGCTAATGTGTGACTTGGTCCAATCTACTGCCTTTACAGTCACTTCAGAGATATGGGGACATCTGTGTATTTGAATCATCTTTTCCTACATTAACTGTGTGCCTGAAAAAAGCTACCTTAGCTTGAGATTAGGTACTTTTCTTGAAGTAGAGATTTTTTTTTCCATGTGAGTGTGAACCTCAAGTCTGTAGAATAATCATCAAGTCTAGATAAACAGCTAAACTGAAATAAAAGGAGAAGGATCTCACCCCTCTCCTTTCACCCACACCACTGGGTGTCTGAGCTGTGGACTGGCTTTTGCTTAGATTAGCCAATGGTATCTCAGGAGGTGTGTGAGTACATAAAGTTTACTTGATAAACCTGTAGTATGAGGTGATTAATCTCTTATTTGGAATCTGTCCTAAGCCACTGCAGTCTGTGCAAATATATTTGATATATGGAATGTTTGATGATCTGGTCATTGTTGAGAAAGAAGTTGATAATTCACTACAAGTCAGAACTTAATTCTGCCAAACTCATTGAAGCCAAATCAATACTGCAATTGTTTCCTTATGTTAACTTTGAGTAAGTTGTTAAGGTTCTTCTTAGATTTATCCAAAGCAAATTGAGGTGAGTCTTTGGTTTGTTGTTTGTGGGTTTAAAAAAATATTTGTTTTGGCCAGAGAAAATGGCTTGATGCCTAGTAGGGCAGCAATTTCCTCAGAAGAAAAAGAACCAAGGAAAAAGTAAATAAGAAATACTCAGCAGGCAGTTTTACTTAAAAATAAACAATACCCCACACACATACACACACAAAACCACACCAAAAAACCAAAACCAGCAAAACAAAAAAACTGAAACTTGATGATTTCTTTGATGGCATATTGAGGTTGAAAGGAAGGTGTAAATAGATATTTTTATATTAATTACCAGTAGTCAGTCTGGTCCATTGAACTGCCGGCTTCTAGCTTGGCTCTGTCTGACCAGTGCACTCAGCTTGGGTTGCAATAAGCATGGCAGTAGTTGCAGCACATGGTTTTTAAAGATGAGAATTTAACTTTAGTTTCTGGGAAATAAATGCAAAGATTAGGAGAAGTTGCATCAGATTGTGATGCAACTGTGGAAAAAAAAAAAAAAAATAATGAGTGCCCACCTCTGAAGCGGGAAGAGGAGTTGCTGCTGGGAAGGAATGAAATGGCCAGGGCGCGGCAGCAGGGGCTCCCCGTGCCCGGGCGCCGGGATGCCGGTGCCGCTGGGTGCGTGGGTGTGCGCCCGGAGCGCTGTCCCACAGCGCCATCTCCCGCGGCTGCCGGCGCTCCCGCCCGCCGCACCTCGCGGCTGCACAGCTCCGGAGCCGTGTGCAACATCGTCAACACCGCATTATCCGTGGCCAGAAAAAGTGCTGCTGCATCGTCCCTTCTATACCATGGCTAATTTAATATTTGCCAGCTAATTGAAGTGGTCTATCTAGTCCTGGCTAGAAGAATCCTTAATGAGTGCTGCACTCTAATTTCATTTTGCCTTCTGCTGTGAGGTTTTGCTATTGCATTAGCATTCGGCTCTTGCCATCATTATTCAAAATTATTCACAGACACTCTCATGCGAATAAATCTAAATTATTGTCTTAAATAATTTGTGGGCATATCGTTGCAGCATCGCTCTTTACAGTTGCCTATGGCAAATGGGAAACTTTCTCAGGCGATCAAGCTCAACTTGAATGTTTTTAAAATAATTTTCCAAATTTAGGCTCTGTAGAAATTACTGCTTTGTCACACTGACCAGTTAGGTAAGTCTATGGTCCTCTGCTCATGCTGGGAAGGAGGTGATCAATAAATGTCAATGAAAAGATGCACTTAGAGTTAGATCATGTCCCCTGAAGCAGCAGCATGAGCTCAGGTCTGACTGCAAAAAGCCATTGCATATGCAAAGTCCTTCTGTAGTCCATGGTGTTAGCAATCTGTGATTGAAATTCCCAAGCTTGAATGCATGCTGGTGGGGCATTGTGAGATTCTTCCCAGATTCTCTGAACACCACCAGCACCTTCACTAATTCTTCTTGAAGCTTTCTCCAGAAAAAAGGGAGCAGCTGAAAGTTGAAGTCTTTTTTGTAACCTTGATTTCAATATTTAGTATTTAGGTTTGGTCAAGAAAAGAAGTAGTGATTTACTTCATTAGTTGCTTGAGATACTTTCTTATGCCTTTTCTTAGGCATATAGCCATCTGCATCACTTTGTGTGATGAAACAGAGTTCTCTGGCACAGTTCTGACTGGAGCCATAAAACATGCACCGTCACACTACTTTCACTCACATTTTCTGATCACAGGAGCTGATTGTAGTATACATGTGGGGAGTTCTGGCTCTGACAATGTCAGCATTTGCTGAGGTCTTTTTGATGGACACAGATGATGCAATGGCTTAGCAGGCACAGAATCTAGGCAATGCTATCCCTGACACAATGCTGTCCCTTTCTCTTACAGGTGGTAGGCATTTTTGCAGGATTTGGTCTTCTGCTCTTAGTGGCCTCCCCTTTCCTTCTACTTGCTACGCCATTTGTTCTGTGCTGCAAGTGCAAATGTAATAAAGGAGATGATGACCCTCTACCTACCTAGACTGAGAGAAGATTGGACTCATCACAAGATGTTTTGATTTTACTGTTGCTGTTATGTTTCCCTCTTGCACTTACATTGCTGTAGCCTTACTTGCCCCATTCTGCTTTTTGTTGACACAGTCTTGATTCCAGGAACTGTTGTTGCTACTGTTGTACAGATCACTTGTTAACAGACAAGGAGGGTAATAAAAGGCAAGTTAGGCGCTAAAGGGAGACCACAGACCTGGGTAGCTATCTGAAATTAAGAGCTGATACTGCTAGAAATAATGCAAAAGGTTGGTGCTGCCCTGCTGATGGACTGGCGACTGAACTGAATGACATCAGCAAACCAAGCTGAAAAAGCCTACATACTTCTGCATATCTGTTTGTTTCCAAATTTGGTGTCTTATTCCTGCATATGTTTAAGTTGACTATCATTTAAATCAGATAGTCAGCTTTGTCTGACTTTATTACACATCTGATTTTGTTAAAGCCATCACAATGTCTTTTTCAGTACCTATTTTTTCCAAGTATAACAAAATTAGTAAGGTGCATATAGGCCATCCTATGCCTTTCTTGAAATTTGGGGAGGATTGGAGGGACAAAGTTGGTCTTGCTGCCTTCCACGAATTTTATAAAGTCTTATAAGAAATTTGTTTGATTAAAAGCTACATTTTAAAATTAATTTATGAAGCTGTAAGGTTGAGTGGTGACACAAACCTGCTATTTAATCAAGTTTCTTTTAAAAATACATTGATGGTATTGCTTACCCCTGGACCACTAGTGTTTTTCTGAATTGTTATTTTTTGTCTATTGTTTAGGTTTCTGCTACACTTATAGGGCTATGTAACTTCTAATCCAGGTATCTTAATCTTTTTATAGATACACAGATATAGATATATATATATAAAATCCTATTTAAACCAAATGTGTAAATAGCTGTGCTATTGAAATATTTTGGAAATTCAGGATAGCTTGCTTCTGTCTTTAGGACAATTAATAAAAAATACAGGACTAACTTTACTGTTTAACAGACTTTTGGGTTATCAATGAGTCTTTCCTTTTAAATACAAAAAGATATCATGTTTATCCCTGTAGTTAATATGAAAATGCCTGGGATATTTGTGGAAGTTGTGCTTTGCATTTAAACTACTTAGCCCATTTTCAGAGATAATATTGTATGATATGTGGTGTATTGTGCTAATAACAATACTGTGACAAAATAAGTTTTTATTTGAAAACTAATCACTTGATAGTTTTGCAGAATTAAGTGCTGTGTTTTCAGGGTAATATAGTGTGCTATTGAACATACTACATCATTGAGGTTTCTCTTTAGAAATATTTTTTTGAAAACCATTTTGCTCTGATTTTAAAGCCAACAAGAATTTGACTAATAACTTCTTGCCATGAAATGTGGAGCGCCTGAAACGATGTGTATGTCTGTAATATGGAGGAAAACATTATATTGAATGGCTTGTGGACTGAAGTTTTACTGCATTTTTTGTTCATCATTTATTTCTGTCATCAGCAATGTGCTGAGATGGATGAATATCTTGAAGCCAGGATAACTTTACGCTGAAAATGTCTTAAGATCCTTAAATGCATCTGCTTCTGGCTGCTGTCAGAGGCTGGGAATATGTTTTCATAGCTCAACCATAAAAAAATTACTCTTTATTGGCTTTTGGTTTGCACTGTCTATCTGTTAAATAAAAATATTGTAGGGCACAGTTTTTAAAAGGCAAATTTCTTTTTATAAAACTATTCTCCTCCCTTATCTTCCAAATTTAGTGCTATCCAAATTCAAACTGTATCTAACCAGAGGTTTTTAACTCTAGGAGCTGGAGATTGTCTGCAATTCACTTACTTGGCTTGATTTTAATGAGTTCAGCCTCTATAATGTGAATAAAAATGATAGGTTGTTTCCAGCAAATCTGAACTTGATATCTTCAGATTTATGGCAATGCACAGTTCAGATCTTTTGTTATCTGAGTATCTGGTTATTAAAAACTGCTTAGTTGTTCAAAAATCTCCATAGGGAAGTCTGGGTAGTGCATTTGATCCCTGTTTGCCAGCCCCCCGGGGTGTGTAAAGCGCTGCTGAGTTCAGCGGGCAGGGAGGCGCTTCTCTCCCTCTGGCTCTGCCATCAGCTCAGTCCATCTCCCAGACGGAGCCCAAGCCACGCACCTGAGTTGTCCTGAGTCATAGCTTCGCTGTCTGGAGTTAGTGGGAACCCTTCTGCAAAGGACAGCTTCCTGAAGGTTAGCTTGAACTATGGCCTTTCCTCCTTGGCCCTGTAATTCTGGTTAACTGGAGAAAAAAACCCTGGACAATAGGATGTAAAGACTTCATGAGTTATTAATTTTCTAGCCAGGGCACTGAGGGGTTTTGCTGTGTTGTGACTGTGACTGATGACCAATTCTCTTTTTGAGATCATAGGAAACAGGAGAGATTCACTGGCCTGTGAACAGTATTGAGTGTCCTGGTATGAGGAGCTTTATTTTCTCTTTGCCTTTCTTAGATAATTTATGTTGAAATACAGCAAAAAATGACTTTTCTGAAGTGCTGTGCAGACAGTTAATAATCAATATCAGAATTAATGCATTTCCAGGTTTAAAAGAAAAAAGAAAGCAAAATAAGTTCTTTGCAAATACAGAATTTTTTAAATGATAATTTATAATTGATACTCACAGGTAACATTATATATAATCAGAATACTGTGTCAGTGTATCTCTGATCTCAACATACTTGAATTGCTACTGGTAATTTTTATGACACAACTCTTGGTTCACATC
The DNA here is from genome assembly GCA_013397155.1 of Irena cyanogastra. Classification (NCBI taxonomy): domain Eukaryota; kingdom Metazoa; phylum Chordata; class Aves; order Passeriformes; family Irenidae; genus Irena; species Irena cyanogastra. The sequence goes on along the minus strand of VWZV01005539.1, from coordinate 839,708 downwards.
CCAGGTGTTGGAATAGACTATATGCCTACATATATTTACCAAATACCTACCCAGTCTTTTCAGGTTTGCTAAATGTCATTCCATCTGTATTCTCGGGGATTTTTTGTTTGTTTTTATCATTGTTAATATTGTTATTACTACTATTATTTTTAATGCTGATTTGGTTCCAAAGTAGTAACTTCTGGTGGTGATGTATTAAATTCAGGGTGCTTTTATGTTACAGCTTATGTTGATATTGTGACATTTAATACCCCAAAACTCGATTGTAAATACATAATTTTAAACTCTGACATTTAAACCCCCTGCTATAGGAAAGGGAATATTTGTTTCTTCATCTTTTTAAATGAAAATGTGTTACAACAGCTATGGCTTTTTGAATTTGCACCAGAAAAATAAGTATCTTGGCATGATTTCTGCGGCACTTCTATGGTTGTGCTATTATTTAGGGGGTTTATATTCACACAGAATCATAAAATATTCTGATTTGAAAGGACACACAAGGATCAAGTCCAGCTCTTGAGTGAATGGTCTGTTTGTAAACACTGTTTAATGGAGTTTGTACCAGTACATCATCTGCAGGTTCTTCTGGGGTGTCATGTCTAGGGAGTGTGGAGTCCCACTCCAGAGGCTGTGCATCTCCCTGGCCTTGCCTTTACCTGAGCTGAAGCCCGTCCTGAGAGAGATCAGGAGCACAGCCCACTTCACCTTCGGTGGTGGTGGTGGCGTTGGGTTTTCCCCTGTGACATTGGAGAAGTCACTTACCGCCTTTTATCTCAGTTTAACCATCTTTTGAGTGAATGGACCAGTGCTTACCTCAGCAGGGCTGTGAGGGCAAATTAATTGGTTTTGAGGCTTTTCAAAAGTTGGTGATGAATAATTATGTATAAAAGATTATTGTAGTTTTACGTTAATATTTCAGTTTTATTCATGTTGGCATTCATCCTGAAGCCTCCTACTACTGACTTTAGCATGTCAAGAATTTAGGATACTTTCCCCCACACGCTAAGAAGCATGATCTTTCCTCAGATACTCTGGTGCATAAATTAGGCAAAATCCCAAATAACAGCAAACTGAATCAACTCTGTTTACAGCTGAGCTCCTGACATGCAGAAAACAATCAGAATTAGTGAATAGCTCTCATTTGTGGAGCTGACAGGATAAAATCTCCATAGCTGAGAAAAATACAAAGTGTTTTTAAAAAAAAAAGCTGTGGGCAGGAAGATTAGAATAAAGTTCTGTGCTTTTCGTCTGTAGGCCTTTTACTGTATAGGAATAAATATTTTTAATGCAGGCCATTATCATTCCAGTGAGGTGCAGCATGCATAAACTTTTGTGCAGGTTTGCTTTTTTAAAACCAAAGTTTGTACATTTCATGTACATAATCTAAAAGCCTGAGGAAAACAAGTAAATTACAGTTGTTGATGACAGTGATACTAAGGACATCAAAAAAGCCTGCATCAGCCCTTAATTGCTAATGCACTTGTACTAAGTAAGGCATGCTCTTTGTGTTTAGAGCCCTGTGGTCTTCATTATTGCTTTGATTTTTGTATATCTTAGAAGAATTCCAGGAACATTAGGTACAGGTACATGGTACATAACTGAACCTTTCTTGATCATTTTATTATGATGTATTTTAAACTTGTATAGGGAGAAGCATGAAGGAGTCATGCCTATGTATAAATAATGTATTTGACCAGTGTAAAAATAGTTCTGTTCATGTATTTGAAATGTAAGTGCATTTTGTGCCACTAACACTGTGATGTATAAAGGAGCTGTTGAATGCCTTTTAATGTGGTGTTTTGTACTTTGAATCCTATTGGAGAGTTTAATTTGTAATTTCAATAGATATTTTAAATGAATGTGTTTCCTGTGATTCTTCATAGTGGATTTTCCCTGTGCTTCTCTGCCTCTCAGCCTTTGAAGAAAGCACATGTGCCCTGTGGCCTGGAGACCTCCTGCCACAATTCTGGACATAATTGTGGTTTCTGACTCACCATCTCCCAGCTTAAAAGAGGGAATCTGGATATCTCTAGAACTAATTTGATGCACAGCTGGATCCTTGATCCAGCTCCCATTGTAGTCCATGGATGGATGCTCTAGGTGGGTGAACATGCTGCCCAAGCATCACTCTGAGTTGTGTGTATGTTCTTGCACCGTGGGTTTAGGTCTGGTGCAGGTGACTGTACTCCCCTCAGGTTGGTGTGGTAGAGAAACCTAAAATCAAAGCCCAGCCTCCTGAATAATAGAGCATATTTAACTCTCTGACAGTGGTAATGAGTTTTCATGTTCTTGACTCCATCAACAAGCACTTTTCATTTTGCCTAAACTGTAATTGAGAATGTAGGCTTTCCTTTAGTTCATACAGTTTCTCACTTGTTAGGTGATACTTGTTAGGATACAATTTGTCTGTAAAAAAAGCACAGGCAAATTTCTTCAGGAAAAAGGTGTGCATAAAGAATATGCATGGATGTGCTTTCTACCTGACAATTGTAGAAAAGGCCATATAATAGCTGCTACTAATTCATTTCTTCTTTCATTTTCATGGAGCATAATGATTTTTCTCCATAAGGATAAGAGCAAGTTAGATGTTTTGTTCAATTAATTGGGCAGAAAATAGTCTCTAAAAGCCACAAGGGGTTTTGACCTCTTCTAGGAGCAGGTATTGTTGACCGTGATCTTTCTGCTGCTTCTGCTGCTCCTACATTATATTGCTTCCAATTAACAGATGTTTGGTGTTGGAGTTTTCTCTTGGAGAGTAGGATTATTTCTCAGTCATGTGCAATAATTTTGTAGTTTAGTGGCCTTTAGCTTCTGGGCAGTCCCTATTTCTCTACCAGGTTCAGCTTCCCTTGCTATAGAAGGATTTTCTAACCCGTGCCTTTCAGCTGTGTTACTGGCTTTCTGCACCACAAGTCTGTCATCAGAGAATCAAGCACTGCAAAAATTAGGTGGAGTAACAGTCATCTGTCTAAAACTAGAAAATTTGAGTTGAATTGTTAAGTGGCAAAATTATAGCACATGTATGTTCTAGTAAACAATGTCCAAGATCATTCAGTTGCTGGAGCTGAACCACGTCCATACGTAGTAAGTTCTTTTAGGAGGGCCCGCAGCCCCAGAAGTGAATCCTGAAGTGTATCTGGGCATTGGATGGAAGAGTTCTGCTCAAAATGATGTCATTAACTGTCCTGTAAGAACTGAAAGGTTGAGACAAGAGAATTGCACAGCACAAAACCCTTGTGCCAGTTCTAGCATTCTGCTAGTTACAGTGGTACTAATGAAATTGGTATTGTGTATGCACTCATGTATGGGGGATAGTGCTAGAGATTGCCACTGCCAACTTGTGAGCACAGTGCATCCACAGCATCCACAAAGCACCTTTTTTTTTAATTGAAGATCAGCTAGGAAGTTCCTCATAAGAAATTTTGTGCCGTGAGTACTTGACCTGTCAGCACTGCATTTATATCAAGAATTATTTTATGTAGGATATATTGAAACCAATGAAGCTTTCATTGATTTTGGGAATGACAGGTAAGGCTATTTTGTTCAAGGAAGCCTTTGCTACCCAGATTCTGTGTTCTGGGAACCAAGATTCAGCCGAGTAGTATCTGACATCACTTAAGTGTGAGGTGTCTTGATGGTGATAGTTGAGGCAAAGACATCTCCTGAGTTTTTGGGACATCTCCCTTCCCATCCTATGCTCCTTTTAGGTTGTTTAGACAAATTAGCTTTTTTAGCCGCTCAAACTGCTTCTCAGGTGTGGGGTTTTTTTTCCCCATATGCTTTGATGACAGGAGTCTAAACTGTCCTTGTTCAGGCATATAACTTTTATATGGCTAAAACTGAGGACAACAGTCACAGAGTGCCTTATCACAAGGACTGCTTTCAAACACCAGGGCAAAAATTGGTGGTGCAAGTAAGAACCAGGTTACTCTGTATTTCCAGATGGATCTGTGTGTGAGGACTATAACACATGTGCCACATACAAAATGTTTAGATGCTGTAAATCATACAAACCAAGTCACACATGCAAGCAATGGAAACGCACTTAAAAGACTAGAGTCCTGTTCTTTTGTGGTCTGTGACAGCACACACAACTTGACAGTGTTCTCTCTATCTGTGAATTTATTCCCATGTTCGTTGTTTTTTTTGTTTGGGTTTTAAAGCCAAAAATGAAATTAACACTGTAAGGCAAATAAAGAGAGCCTCTGAGAGTAAATTGTAGCTGTCCTAACTCAGTGCAGTATTCTAAAATCTGGATCTATATCTGTGTGTCTAGCTGATGTGTACTTTATTTTTATACACAGCATCTCCTTAAATGTCAAATGTATCTTGTAGTCTATGTACTCATATATGACTACAGTAAGAAGAAATTATTTTGCATAATTTTGTAGGAAATGTAATCATTTAGCAGGTTGTGTAGGCCTGGCCTTCTCATACCAGTCTAAACTAAAGATGTTGGCTCAGCCATTCCTGAGATCTTACTGCTGTATGTTATTCTTGAGAACAATTGCAAACAAGCACACATTTTATTTTTCCTCTTTGCTCCCTCAAAATGATGTTTTGGTGGGTGGCAGAAATACTTGGGCTGCCACAAAATCCTGAGATCTTACTGCATTTTGAGAATGCCACTGTCATTTTAGGGGTTAGCCACAGGAGAAATGCATGAGCTTATACAAAATTGCATTTAAAATTGCCTCGGCAGATGAGCAGAGTGCATCTTTGTTTTCATGCCTTAGTGGACTCATTTTTTTGAAGTCCCATGTAACTGCTACGAGGGATTCCTGAGCTGGAATAACCTCTTCCAGCTGCCTTAGCAAAGTCCCCGGGAAGGGTGTTGGGGGCAGTGAGCGGTGCTGCCGCCAGCCAGCAGGGAGCAGCCGCCGATCACCGCAGCTCGGCGTGGGCTGCCTTGCAGGAGAAATCCCTGGGAACCAGATTTCTACCTCGAGCTTGTAAAGTCTGTGTTTCAAAGCCTCCGCAGAGCTAATTGTAAAGATAGGGCTAAAAATAACGATGTTATGATGGGCCTGCTCACACTGCTGGGGCTGTTCTAGTCTCTGATATTAGCATACATTATTGCTCCTGTTCTCTGAGGGTGTATAAACCTTTTCTGACGGGGAAAAAGCACAAGTGTTGAACTTTCAAAAGCTGATCTAGAGATCTTCCAGTCTACAAATGTAAAATGAGAGGTGCAAACCAGGGGTCTCTTTCAAAATGCCAAGTTCAAAAAACATTGGTTACACTGGGAGAAGAGGGGGGAACACTAAAATCAGTTGGTTACAAACAGAGTAAGATTTGGCTAATAACACTGCATCTTCTTTATATTTTATAATGGACGGATATTGTAGCTCAGCCAAATTATTCTTTTCTCTCTTCCTACCCACGCCTGCTGTTGTATCTGTTCTTTAATACAGATGTTCAGCAGAAACAATGCAACTGTCCAAACATTAACTCCAGCTATCCATTCAGCAGTCAACATGTTCGGCAGGGGAGGCAAGATGCAACAGGGAAGTTGCTGTGAGTCCTGCCTTTACCTCTCTATTTATATATATTCCAAAGTTCAGGTGTCTTCCTACCCCTGCCCAGCCACCAAGTACATCTGAGCAGCGCAAAGTAAAAGATTGGTTTCTCGTATTTTTTGTGGACTAGATGTTTATTTCAGGATCAACAGATGTTTGTTTCAATACTAACACAAACTTTAACTTTTTTTAAAAAAGATATAATGTGCAATCCTGGCTGCCACCATCTCCCTGACAAAATTCCAGGGATTCCTGGGAAACTTTTAGTTCATGCCAATTACAGCCTGTTAGGGATGTGTTCGGAGCATGTTTTTGAGCTGAATCCGTTTTTCCTTTTCAGAACCTTGAAATTTTCTCAGGTGAAGTGGAGCAATTAGAGGATTAGGGTGACACGGTGTCTCTTACCAGACCATAACACTTTCCCCCCACCATATCCATGTATTTTGTTTAGGAAATTTTTTCAGCCTTCAACATCAATCAAGGGGCTACAGACTGAGAATCTTCAAAGTGCAGGATGCCTCCAGCCTTTCAGTGTTCCTTGCAGAGTTTCCTGGCTTCCCAGGAGCAGGGTAGTGTTTCTAGGTGCAGAATATTGAAGAATAGCCCTTGAAAGATTCAAATCGAGGGAGAGGGGGTGTGTGCTGTCTTGCTGCTTCCCACAACTGGGATCAGAAAGCAGAGACATCCAGAGCAGCAGAAGGGACAGACTGTGCGAAATGGCACCTTTCTCTTTGTCACCTCTGCCTATGCTGTGACTAAAATGTACATTGGTGCTCAGTGCAATCATCCTTACCAGCAATTTTTATCCTTTCACTTCTGGTTTCAGGATGTGCTGCATTGCAGGTTCTGCAGTCAGTTACTAGCATTTCCTTACAACTAAGACTTGGTAAGGGTGGCAGAGGAAGGTTGTGACTGGGTTAAAATGTGAGTGCCTTATGTGAGAGCTGACCCTCTGACACAGCTTCTCCTGTGCCCTAAGACTGACAGAATTAACCCAGATATTTTCTCTGCCATTGTGCTCTGGAAATAAACCGAATGTGAAAAGCTACAGCACCTGCAAGCAACATCCTTTGTCCTTCTAGAGACATTCCAGGGCTCCTTAAACCTAAGGAGTTCTGTTGGGTGTAACAATCTCTCTTTCATAGCTTTTAGCATTAAGCCTGAGAAAATGCCTTCTGAGCCACAGGGTCTGGCCAGAAGCTGCAGGGAAAAGCTGTGGCTGTGAGGGAAAGGAAACTGAGGAATGCTTGAGGTTGCAGCATCATTTGTTTTGAATCACAGGATACCTTAATGACCCTTCAGGACACTCAGTACTTAAAGTCTTTAAAGTCTTTGATGGCAGCCTCAGATGTGCAGCCTGTCAGCACAGCTCAGTAAGGTTATAATGCTGCTCTCAGCTGGATAGACTATGGCTTTCCTTACTCCAACTCAGATATGAAGCTTGCAGAGGAGCTCTAGCTGCTATCCAGTGCCAACAAAGCAGCTGAGAGCTACCTGCCTGCCCTTTTCATGCAGCTCACAGCACCATGGAGCACTGCCTAGCAATGGTCATGACTGTCTCTGGTCAGAGATGGCCATCTCCAAGCAGGCGTGGGCAGCAGCCCCACAGAAATGATTGTGATGTTTCCTCAAGCAACAGTTACTGGTCTTGCTCAGGAGGATGTGCCAGGTGGGATTTGGCAATAAAACTACTAATGATGCTCCAATGGATGGGTTTTATAGAGCTTTATGTATCTGAGTGTTCAACAACCACATGTGAAGCACTACAAACAAAGCTCCTGGATACAAGGGGCACTCAACATGTTGGTAGGGAGAAGAAAACCTTTTTCTGTTAACAAGAAAGTATCATAATCTCTTTAAAAGCCATAAAAGCTGTTAGAACATGAAGTTCAGAAAAAAATTCGTTCCTCTCTAGAGTATCCTGTATGTCCTTTGTGTACAATAGGTTTTTCCACCTGAAGAACTCATTCTCTCCAGGCTTCTCTGAAGAGCTACTCAAGGCACAACATAAGGTTTGTGTGAAGAGTGTGTGGGTTGTGTGCGGTGCTCAGGCTAATTGCTGCCCCTGAAGCAGCTGGGAGGGGGTGGTCACAGAGGAATACTAAATGAAGGTAGTCCACAAAGATCGGAAAATGTGATAATCACTTGATTTGTCAGGAGTAGAATCAGGAAATTTAAGTAAATATCTCCAATTCATTATTATTTCCTTCAATCAGCAAAATTTCAAGCTATCTGGCATGTACCCCTCTCCCACCTCACAGAGAGGAAAACATCTCTTGTGTTACTGCTGGCTTTTGTTTCAGTATTTTCTTCCTATTTTAAACATAAGAAGCAAACCCCAAAATTTCAACAAGCTCTTGAGTACTGCACAATGCCTGGCTTATTTCTTTTCATGCATGGTGTCATGGCAACGGGAGGAATTCAAAATTAATTATAATCCAGGCAAGATGGGCTCTACTTATATTATGTTTGATTTAGCCTGGCCTCCTGATTTATTTTTGACAAAGCAATATCAGAGGTGCTCTTTGCTACTAAGGATTTTTCTTTGCCTGGTAAAGATCTTATGGTCAATAATTTGAATATGTAGCAAGCTGCCAATGAAAATTGAATTATTACAGATATATGAGACAAAAGAATATTGAAAGGGAAAAGCAGGAGGAGGTAGTAAGTGATTAAGTGAAACATCTTGTTAAACTTTAGTAAACTCTAAGAGTAAAACAAAGCATGTTTTTTTAACAGGAATATTACTGTTAACAATTTCCCTAAAAAGGTTTGATTTATGGGTTATTAATCAGATATGAGAACGTGTTTCATCTGAGAAATGCTCAGTACCTGCTTTGATATGGTGATGCCTTAACCTGAAAGATACCTTGATGGTACACAGAGGGAACTCAATGAAAATTCAGTTAGACTTTCCAGCCTAACAGGTGTTTTACTTCCTCATTCAAAGTCAAAGTGCTAAATTCATTTCTCTCTTCTACTCTGCATTGCTAAAGAGTCATATATAGTACAGTTTTTATGTAGAGAGGACCAAAATCAGTTTTCACCCATTAGATAGAATTCTTAGAGCTGGAAAGCCATCTCTGGTTTGCCAGCTCTGGCAAACCTGCAAATCTGTACCAGCAAGTCTGGTTTGCCCTCCCGCCTGCAGGCGTACTGTGCCTCCTGTGAAGGACCAAATGCAGACTGAGAGACCCTGCAGCAGGTTCCTTCAGCCTCTGTTCTGCATAATGCAGAAATAGTCCCCATGTGTGGGCAACCCATTTATGAGACAGCTTCTGGAAAATCATAGGAGATGTAAAGGCATTAATTGTAAAGAAAAAGGAAGTTATGGATTATCTATGTCCATCTTTTTAGCTTTTGAATGATAAACTTCAATGTCTGCAAGTTTTCATTTATTATGATCACCAGAACAAATATGTTTTAAAAAATCCCAAAACAAATCAAATTTGAGATACAGCACTATCTCCAAAAGTAGAATTTTAGAATAAATAATAGAGACAACAAGGTGTTGAATTTTATTTTTTGTTTTGTTAAAAATATTTTGCTTGCAACTTAGTTCCTTTATGCCAAATCAGTCTAACTTACATGTTGCAGGTATCAGGTACCCAGAAACAACTTACCATTGACTAAACACAATATTCTCTTTTTTTTTTTTTTTTTTTAATGAGAAAAAGAAATGCTTTTTTTATTGGCATGAAAAGCTCTGTCTGTCTGGGGGGGTCAAAAAAACCCCGATAACCTATATTCAGGTGTCACAGTGCATTTAGTTCTTGACTTAGTGAAGAGTGAAAGAGATCTTTAACTGGGCTGATAACCCACAGAAGTTAGGCACCCAGCAGTCCTGCAGCTTGTGAACATCCCTGTTGTTCAAGCCTTTGTGTGCAGTGAGAGATACTTGGAGGGCACTTTGATGCTAAGTTTCTCCACACAATTTCTAGAGCTATTGCACAATATGTTCTGGTGACTGGAAATTCCAGAAGCTAGTGCCCTCCCAGGCTGGCACCATGGATCAGTGGTATTGCATAAATAACCTCTGAATATTGTGACTAATTTCTGTCAGAACAGCTAACTCATTGCAACAACTGAGAAATAACATGTGGGGAAAGTAGCAGCAAGCACTGACAACGTCTTGACGTGTCTTCCATGCAGAGTGTTGAGGAACTGATCCACTTACCAGATGGGAGAGACAAGTCAGGCATGTTTCCTGATTCTTTGGGTCCACATATGGAGCATCAAAGAGGTGAACTCATATTTTTTGAAAACAGAAAATTACTCTGTTCAACAGAAATATTTGGGGGTGTAGACACTTCCCCAAGATGCAGGATGATGATATTCTGGTATGTGATATCGCTTTAGCATCAGCTTTCTGAAGAAATTTGTGAGGCTAAAGGAGAGTGGGTAACAGACAAGGAAATAACCAGATTTAATAGTCCACAGTTACTCTGAGGAGTAGCGCTTTCCTTGTGTCTCTCTTACTGTGGCTCTCTTTCAGTGTTTCGAATCTGTACTGCTTGCAGACAGCACTGGTTATAGATTATACTGGAGTATTTCTGGCATCTGAATTGCTCTAGCATGTTTTCAGATAGTTCCATGAATTATTATTGCCATTTGTTTTAGTTATTGTTTTAAATTACTTTTTCTTTTATACATGGCGATAATGAGACCCAGGTTTTGTTCCATATAGAGTGGCAATCAGGCAGCAATCAAGAGTCCTGATGTGTACCAGTAAACCCCTTCTCCTCAAATGCTCTCAAAACTCCTGAAAAATGTGGTCCTAGCTAGCACAATGGTGAGACCCTGCAGGCAGCTGAAGAGAGGCTGTCTGTTTAATCCATAGTTAAACTAAAGTGGGAAAGCAGTAGGAGCTCAGTAACTTCCTGGATATGAACAATGTTATGTCAGCTGAAAACTTGGCAAAGCAGATTCATGTGTGGGCAAGGACAAAAGCATGAAGTATAAAGGGAGAATTGTCCAGTAGAGTACAAGATGCTGTACTTAATAAAAAAAGGAAACACACAGCAGTGTAATTAAAAGCAAAACCAAACCACCACACAAGCCCATCATGCAAATACAAGTGGAAGGAGAAAAAATGACCATATGCAAATCAACTAAGACTAAAACATTTATGTGAAAAAACATACATACATTATTTCATAAAATACCTGTGTAAAAACTTCTTTTTACTGTGTTTAATGAACTGTCTGTGTAGAAAAGTTGATATCAGGATTAGTTTACTTCTGCTATGCAAATCTGCTCAAGCCAGGACTGCTGGCAGGACACTTCCCTTGATGGCAGCAGCATTCCTACCTGGCTGAGCACAAACTGACTTGCCTTCATTCAGCACTCCAGCCAGGGTCACTGAAGAGATTCACTTTTCATTGTCACACTGGGCAAGTTCAAGGGCCCAGTCTTGTAATACTGTAATTTTAGCACCTTATAGCTTAACATTTAATGAGAGTTAGATCAGTATAAAGAATGATGAAGCAGTTCCAAAGGTGTCCATGGGAAATTCTTCTCAACCTCAGGGAATAATACTAAATGAAAAGAGTTTGGAAATTGAGAGGAATTTGGCCTTGGCAGAAGGTGGACTGAAATCAGGGACTGGCACCCTTAAAAGGGTATTTTTCCAGTCAGTATTTTTCCTGCCCAAGTTAGAGGTTAAGCAATGCTAGTAGGAAGTTGGTGGGAGCCAGACACACCATTCTCAATTACAATGTGCTTCTGATAAAAGGTTCAAACCCCTCAGGAGGCAGGGCTGGAAACTGCTGCCTTTTGTAGACTAGATGTTTAGGTGGCAGCCTTTGCTGGCCTTGCTGATAGAACCTGACATCTTTCCAAAGAAATACACTTGTATTCCACCTTTGCAAAGTTTCTGACCCTGATTTTCCCATCCTTTCTTTCTAAGAACATTTTGTTGTATTCAGTGTTGCAAGCAAATACTATGGCCAGTCGAGAAATCAACACAAAGGGTAAACACAGAGGTGTTTGTTTTATATTATTCAGCATTCTCTTTCTTTTACTTTTTTTCTATCAAACAACCAAATCATTAAGTATCTTGGAGAAACTTCTGATTTTTAAAAACAGTAGAGGAATCTGCACCAAACAGCAGTGATGGCTCTAGTAGTGGTGGCAAAACATGCAAAAAAACCTTGCAGTAACACAGCAAGTTTCCATCCCACTTTAGTCTGGGGACTAGGATGTAAATAGCAACAGTGAAAATGTGTCCAAAAGAAATAGAGATTTACAAGACAGCCTTATTTCTTCAAAATCTTTTACTCTTTTCCTTTTACATGCATACATGCAAATTTCTAGTATTTACATTTGGTGGGCTTAATTACTATATTCTGCAAAATTATTCATTCATTCATTCCTTTCACAGAGCTGTAATGGGAAGTCCAAAACTGACTTTCTCACACTGGTTCTCATGTTTTTTATCTCACCCAAACTGGATGTCTATGAATTAAATCTACACAGCAAAGCCTCCTGTTACATCCAACAGACAGAAACAGTTCCTTCCAGAGGGGGCTTATCTCACAAGTTATGCAAGTTTTAGACTTGCCTCTAGGTTGGTATCTAAGAAAAGTGAGATGAGTTTAAACACTCCCTCTCTCAGTTCACTGATGTTGAAGAACCATAGGGTTGGTTTCCCACAGCCCAGGAAAGCCTGACAGAAGGTTTTTCTCTTCCTAAGAACCAACACTGGAGCTTGTGGGATACTTTTCCACATGCACGTTTAGCAGCCCCTTGGAAGTATCACTGTAAAATTGCAGTCTGAGAGGAATAGGTTTTAGCTGCTTAACCTTCCTGAGATAAATTTATTTCTGGGAAGTTCTGTATGTTTGTTTTTGTGGAGCTGGTTAGAGGGTTGTGTTCCTGACTGCCTGCTACAGAGGTTGATTCTCACAGACTTGCTGTTTTCAAGTGTTATTTCTGTGGGGGATAAAAGTCTAGAAATCTTTGGGGGAAATGTAAACAGTGTGTTGCACATGCTTTGTATTTCAGCAATTGAATTCTGGAGGGAAGTACCAGATAGTGGAGAAATTAAAACAGTGAACTTGATACAGACATACATGAAAAATTCAAAGTGAATTTGATTAAGAGTAAAAATGGCAAATAGTTAAGCTTTTGTGCCTGTTCTGAGCTGTAATTAGAAACGGTCATCACAGTTACCTGTGGGGGACACTTGCCTAAACTCACCTAAAACATCTGGGGCCATCTTGGTGACTCTTCTGTTTATAGCTGTTCATACCCACCAGGTTTGCAGTTGTACCTTTTCCACATAGCAGTTCACTACTTCATAAATCCAGGTGTAGCCCACATATAAGAAGATCCATAGCAGGACATTCATGTTTTAAATCAATATAATTTTGGGTAATATTCCTTCCTTCCATTCTCTTCTCTTCTCTCTCGCAGCATAACTGCAGAACACTGGTGCCAGAAGCCATATGTCTCCACTTTGAATACTTATATGTAGTCTGTAGTCCCCTCTGGTTTATTGTTTCTGACTGATTTGTTTTTAGAGCAATTCATCAGTTTAAAAAAAGATGGGTGTGTTACATTCAAAAATCCCAATGAAGGATGAATGCTTTGATGTTTTCTTATTGAAAAAATGCTAAAAAATAATTCTTTGTATGGTGTGACTCTATAAGACTTGCTTAACACAAGTATTTATGTGTTTCTGGGCAGTTTGACATTCCAAAATAATATTTTATAATGAAAATGAAGTTCAAAAAATGCAGGTCAAACTGAATTCCCTTACTGTTGCCATTATCATATAGAGGCAAGTCTTACCTCTTAATGTATTTTGGCTGAAATCAAGTCTTGCTTGTGTCTTATATTCACTTTTGTTTGAAAATATAATCTCCTAAATCTGAAGGCCATNAAACCTAAACAGTAATCTTACAGAATCACAGAATCATAGAGAGGTTTGGGTTGGAAAAAACATTAAAGATCATCCAGTTCCAGCCCCGCTGCCATTGGGATGGACACAGTCTGTAGACCAAGTTGCTCAGAACCCCATCCACCCTGGCCTGGAACACTTTCAGGGGTGGGGCATCCACAGCTTTGCTGGGCAACCTGTGCCAGTGTCCCACCACTCTTTCAGTAAAGAATTTCTTCTTAACACCTGATCTAAACCTACTCTTGGTTTGAAGCCACTACCCCTTGTCCTGACACTACATGCCTTTGTAAAAAGTGCCTCTCCAGCTCTCTCATAGGCTTTCTTCATGTACAAGAAGTCAGCTAAAACTTTTCCAAGTTATGAACCAATAGTTATGAAGTAACTTTAAAATAGGTACTTTACCTGGCTAAATCAAAGATTATCTCAAAATTCTTTTGGAAGGGGTTTGTTATAATTTCCTGTCACCTTTTCACACTATATCAGGCTATCCTGCAATGCCTGAGCTGCTTTGCTTTCCTCAGAGCAGGATGCTGAATGGTTGAGACGTGTTCTATCTGTAGTGGATGGGTAAAGAGTGGCTTTAGCCTACAGAAAAGGACAATGAAGTGAAACAAGAGTTTACTAATTGCAGAGCCAGTGAAGCCCAAGAACAGGCTAAAGATTTTCAGATTTCTCTGTGATAGAATTTTTAATAAGAGATTGGACAAATATTTCATAGTAAGAAGGTTGTTCTGGTGATGGATTGGTCCCTCACAAAACACCTGAACTCTGTTGTTCAGTAGTTTTAAATCCACCTTGTGTTATCTGTAACAATTCAAGGATTATCTACTCCAAATTTTCAGGAAAGTTCAGACTTATGCTCAGACACTTGGGCAAGGCACTATGGCCACTAAGGTATTTTATAACATAGGAATACTACTAAAATCTCACTCCCTGAAAAAAAATACTCAAGACAGCACATGAAGAAGGCAGCCTGAGTTTGTCCTAGCTGCTGCTTCTCATGATTACCAGGATGTAGGTATCTGTGTCACCATTTGTGGCTGTTTGTCAACAAAGGAGAAATCTTGCTTAACAAGTGCAAGAGGCTTTTGCTTGTCCTTCCAACAGCCTAAAATGAAAGGACAGACCACCCTGCACAATGAGCTCAGTTTTACAGAGGCTTTGAGAGAAGACAGTAAGATGGAAAAAACATCTGACTTTGAAATAGTTTCAACATAAGTTTAGGAGTGGAAAGAGCTTAAGGAATAAAAGACAGAGAAAAGGGTATTTAGGAAAGAACAGTGGTAAAGAAAAGTCTAGTTTCAAAGGCCTATGTCAAACCAAGTTTGCTTGTTCAGAAGGTAAGATGTGATGCAGACACATTCAATAACCTTATTTTCTTTTTGATAACCACGCAGTGGGACAGTTTGGCACACCAGCTCTGCCAGGTTGACTAGATTTAAAATAGGATGGAATACTACTTGGTTGGAGACAAGACTTGCTGTTTTTGTGGGTATCAGCTGCAGTGCTTAAAGAAAGCTTTTTATGAGGGGAAAGCAATAGCAGGCAGTGGTGTTTGCCAAGTCAGACTTATTTGGGAAGTCAGTAGGGTAATCTCTACTCTCTGTGTTTCCTTATTGTTTTACTCAAGTGAAATCATCTTTAAAAGCCTGCCATATCCTGTTTCTGTGTTCTAGAGACTCTTTCTAGACCTACACATCCTCAATGCACAAACCCAAGTTGCTCCTGCTCCCAGTTTGTGCAGATCAAAGTGGAGATAACATCCCCACACATTGACAATGAACTGTTGCATGCACTGAGGAGCAGTAGTCCAGCTCAGTAGTGCTCATGCAAGGCTTACACAAGTTGAACTCACATAACTTTGCACATGTTTAGGAGACCTAAACTGGACCTAAACTCTTGCCTAGTCCCAAAGCAATTGAACAAAATCACATCAATGTGTTTTCCTATGAAATAGAAAGCAAGCAAATAACTTCACTTCTATTTTTCCTGCATATTTCTAATGTAAGATGGCATCAGAACTTAATGGAGAAGTGGCATGAAAACATGTTCCATCTCACATGGGAAAGGAGTGATGGTGGTATTCCTCAGGTAGTCACAAATGCAATACTGTAGTTCATTTCCACCCTTACCTGTATGGTATTGTATTTATGGAAGAAAAAAAAAGGCAGAAAACAAATGCTGTAGAGTAAACCAGAAAGTGTGACTTGTCCATTCCAGAATGATGTTTTAGATCAGACTGTATATGTTAGTGCTTTACCTTGTGAAAGGAAAAAAAAGGTAGATAATTAAATCAAAGTAGGAAACAGAAAAGAGCCATGGGAAACAGATGAATGATGACATCCAAAGAAAGGCATGAAAAACTGAAGAAATGCTACACAAAGCCAGGAAATTGTCATTTTGCAGCAGTGGCATCTCTCTGTGATTGTCTCCAGCACTGTTTCACCACATCCATCACTGAAGGATGCACAGATGTCACCATGAGAAATTCACAATTTGAATAAAGTTCCACAGCAAGCAATGGAAAGACTTTGATTAACTCCAGAGGGCTTTGGATGTGGCTCTTTCCATATCCTGGCTCATTTTGGCTCAGGAGCTGAAATCACTGGTTTTCTTTTTAATAACAACACTTTCCATTTCTGTGGTGAAAAAGCCAGTGAAAGCTCCTAATATTTCTTTTTATGAGTTCTATTAATATCAAGCAAGATAAAAGCCTTTGGCTTGAAACACAGGTCTTCTTACCTTCTCACAGTTCAGAGTCAGCTCAAAACTGTAATTAATTTTGATAAGAAACTGTAACATGTTGAAGATTGTTCTCATTCTGATTTAGAAAAACACAATGTCATGGAGCTGATTCAGGGGAGGTTTAGGTGCCATATCAGGGAAAGATTCTTCACCCAGAGGGTGGTTTGGCACTGCAACAGGCTCCCCAGGGAAGTGGTGACAGCACCAGCCTGACAGAGCTCAAGAAGCTTTTGGACAATGCTCTTGGGTACATTGTGTGACTCTTGGGGATGGTGCTGTGCAGGGCCAGGAGTTGGACTTGATGATCCTTGTGGGTCCCTTCCAACTCAGCTTATTCAATAATTCTTCGATTTCTTATGACACAAATATTATAAAATATAATAATTTAAGTAGTTATTCACATTTTGAAATATCTATTCTTCAGTTTTATGTTTTACTTATGAAATTAGATTTTCCTCTTTTATACATATGACAGTCAACATCTGTCATTAATTACAGTCTGAAATAAAAATTATCACTGCCTGTAACACATCATAATGTGATAGAAATATGGCTGAAAATTCCAATTTGACTTGGTTTTCTTTTTAGATTGTGGAGGAGACTGCTCTCTATTAGCATAGCAAAAAATGAAATCTCTCAATTTTTCCCTCTTTTTTTCGATTTTTTAATCAATATCTCCTGTTTATGTTACTACAGAATTGTTTGATTATTTAAGGCAGGACAACACACTATGAAAACTAATGGAAATAAAGTAAAAAATTTCCCTTGAGCACAAAAAATAGTATGTAAGTTCTTCTGCTACATGTTTAAGAAATGGAAAAAGTGCTTGTGTATAGCAATGTGATAGTGTATTCTTCTGGGAAATCTGTCCTGGATTATTCATAAGCAAAAATAAATTATTTTGTATAGGTAACCAGTGAATTGTAGACAATGAAGTTAAAATACCTCTGCAGAAACATAGGCAGCAATGAGCACACATGACTGGTGTGTGCCTGTGTGGGTAGGGGGTGCTGGGGGTGTGTGTGTATGCAGGTTGCCTGCCCTAGAAGGGATTTCCAAATCCCCAAAGATGAGACCAATAAAGCAAACAATAGCACTGCTATTTTAGCAACAAGAAACAAGAAAAGAGCAGCTCCAGCAGGAGCAGCTTGATGCAAGAAAAGGGCTTTTATCTCTGCTTCCATCCTGATATCACAGCCAAGCATCACGATGAGACCTTCAGTTCCAGGGCAACAGTACACTCCATTTTTAAAGGCCAAAACGGATTCCAGTGAGGCTGCCTTGATTAATTTAAAATAGCCTTGTGCTGAAGTGGAAGAGGGCTTGTTCCCAAGCCCGCTGAAGTCAATAGGAGTTGACTTCAATTGCCTTGGATCTAGGCCAAGGTAGAGGCACCGTGAGGTCATAGTTTAACAACTTTGTTCTAAAGGACAAAGCCCAAAATGTTCCAACACTTGTGAGCTCCTTACTTAACTCCTGGAGGCTTCAGTAGACAATTTGCATTATGAATTAAATCGACTTTCCTTTTAGTTGAGAGGGTGCTACTGAGTGCTCAAGTCAGAAAAGCTTGTGGTTGCAGTGGTTGGGGTTGCCACTAGAACAGGGAGGGGTCTCAGGGAGCTCTGAAGCTTTCTCCATAAATTACAACTGTGCATCTCAACTCCACCACAGATGGCCTGGGCCGGCTCAGTAACCGCGTGTCACCATAGCTGATTGCAGCCATTGTCCTAAGGGCTTGCGTCACTGTTCAGCATCCAGCCCTCTGCAGCAACTTCTTCACAGAAGAATTTTCTTTTTTTAGATTTCCAATGAATTAGTAAAAAGGCCCATAAATCTATTGAACACTATTTCCTGCACTCTGTCTCATTTGTAGGAGCTTTCCTCTTTTATCTCTCCTGGCTCCCAGCCCCATTCCAGCCCTTTGCTCCAGCAGACAGGTCTGGCAGAGCAGTGTTGGTGTCCTCCCTGTCTCTGCACATCTCCTTTGGCCATCTGAGGGGAGCTCATACTGGTTTGCTGGGCAATCCTGGGCCCATAAAACATTGCCTTTGCATTTGTCCCACAGCCTTGGGGTGGGCTGTGTGCCCCCCAGGATTGCCCTATCCACAGGAATGCTTTCCCCAGCCCGGGGCTGGGTTTGTCATTGTGCTCTGCAGTAGCTCTGCTGAGCTGCTGTGGGGCAGTGAGGAGTGAGGTGTTCTCTGGGAATATCTCAGAGGGGAAACCCTGTGGGAAGGTGGTGACAGCTTCAGGATGAAGCAGGTGAAGCACATGAAAGGGGCCTTGCTTGAAATTAAGTCTGATTTTGATCCAGTCTAGACCAACACAAAATCTTGCATGAAAAATACAAAATACTTGTACCTTGTCCCTGAATTTTTTGTGAAAGTTTGCTGAAATCACGTTAAAGCCCCAAAACATAAGCTCAAATGCAAGAAACATATGAAAAATCTATTACAAAAGAAACAGTGACAAGAGAATTGGCCCCACCTGCCTCTCTAAAGGAAATACTGACAGACTTTTTCTTTTTCTTTTTCTTTTTCTTCTTTTTTATTTTTTCTTTTTTCCTTTTTTCTTTTTTCTTTTTTCTTTTTTATTTTTCTTTTTTATTTTTCTTTTTTTCTTTTTTATTTTTCTTTTTTCCTTTTTTCCTTTTTCCTTTTTCTTTTTCTTTTTTTTTCTTTTTCTTTTTCGTTTTCTTTTTTTTTTCCTCTTTCTTCCTCTTTTTCTTTCCCTTTTTTCTTTTTTCTTTTTTTTTTTTTCTTTTTTCTCCTGCAACAGTGCAAAATCAAAAGAAACAAAATTGGACAGACGAAAATGCTATGACTTTGGGCTGGATTGGCCTGTATAAAAAAGCATCATACAATTAACAGCCTAGTCCTGTGTAACTGTCTCAGGTGATTTGGCTGACATACCATTCTCATCAGAAATATCTTAAATAAATATTTCTGAAAGCATCAGGTTTTGAAAAATATAATAAAAATCCTATAAAAAGAGTTGTAAAAACAAGACAGGCTTATTCCCAGGAAAGGGTAACATGAGACTTTGTTATGATCAGAAATTTATTAATTAAATATCCCAACAACAACACAGCATCCACCTCACTCCCCGCCCCTCATCTATCTTAGACTTATGTATTTGCCAGCATAATTATTTGCTGTTACACATGATACATACAGTCCCCTGTCTGGCTCCAGTTTGAGCTCTAGTCTGATGAGTTCTGCCACTAAGGGTGTTTGCTGGTTCTTATCCTTGATCAAAGCTTATGTCAGGAAGTATTTTGCACCAGTACTGCTAAAAAGGTAGCTTAAATAAATAACACAATTTTTATTTTGTGTACATGAAGTGATTCTTTCATGGACAGTAAAGTTTTTGTCCATTCTTACTGAATAAACAGTATTTTTAGTCTATTATCTCCCATCATTATTGTAATGTTACTCAATAAACTAAATGCTTTATTTGTTCAGCAGGGTGACAGTGTATTTCCTTAACAACACAACATCATTGTGTGCTTTAGGAAACAGCTGCACAAACCAGTAAAGTGATGACACATACTTGGAATTTTCTCCATCTCTCAACCACATTTTGATGAATATCCCATGAAATGAATAAAAGCTATCTGCTGTAAATGTCAGGCAGGTGCTATGCAGCTGCACACCAAACACGGAAAGACTATTCCATGAGAATCTATCTGCTGTATCTATCTCTTCATCTCTCCATCTCTGCACTGTGTCTGCCCATCTACATCTTTTTCTGTCCACTCTGCCTGAATCTCGTATCTAAATCTATTTAAATCTAAACATCAGCTTGCTTCTCTCTAAATCCAGGTTTTACTTCCTGCTGTGACTATGACATCCAAAGCCTTTTGTTAAAGACATTAAATATAGCTTGTTTTCTAGATTTGGCATTTGTTGGAATGTCCTATTAAAGGACATTTAAGAATGTCAGCTCTCCTTTAGGCACAATTTAATTAAGTTGTTTAAAATGCTCATAAAAATGCAACTAACTTCTGAATTTTGAATATAACAGTTAGCACAGTTCTTGCAGCATGGAGAATTTTTAAAAGGAGTTTTGCACTGGATGGAGGCAAAGAGGCATTTTAATGCCATCTTCTCAATGATTTGCTGCCAAGGTAGGCATGTTTCATTCAGGTGGATGACAGACAGTATGTGTGTGCTTCAATGAACCCCGATATTATGTAGGTACAACAATCTCCACCCGTCTGAAGAACTGACAGATCCAGGACAGTGTTGGTATGTGCCAACCCAGTGCTGTGCTTGGCACATTCTGGTGATCAGATTTGGGGTGGTTCACTGTCCACCATCATAATTCTCCATTGTCTGTGACTCATGGATGGGACAGACACATTCCAAAATGTGCTCTAAATGACAGCCATCTACCTAAAAGCTACTCATACCCCATGAATTTTTCTACTACACCTACTTAAAAGTGTGTGTATATGTGTATGTGTATATGTATATACATATATAAATAAATATAAATATAAATATAATATAAATATAAATACATATATAAATCCTTACATAACACATTAATATATATAAAATAGAGTAATAGAATGCTTCAGTTGTAAGGAAGCTGCAGTGTTCATCTAGTTCAATGCCTACACACTTGTTTACATATTCCAGTGCATCATATGCATATTTGTCTGTGTGTATGTCTCTGTGTAAAGGAGAACCATCAGTGCTGTGCATAAATTCATGGTGTCAGCTTGTATTCATTGCAAAACTGTGAATAGTAGGGTCAGGGTCAGAGTTAGGGTGAGGGTCAGGGTTAGGGTAACACACTAACACACCAGGTGCCCTGCAATGAGGGACCTCAGCTAGCTCGAGAAATGGTCCAGCAAGAATCCTATAAACTTCAACAAAGGGAAATGCCAAGTCCTGCAGCTAGTAGGGAGTGACCCTGTGTGTCAGGACACACTAGGGGCCAGCCAGCAGGAAAGCAGCTCTGCAGAGGCAGCCCTGAGGGTACCTTTGCACACCAAGTTGACCATGAGACAGCAATGTGCCCTCACAGCAAAAATCAACAATGTCCTGGCCTGAATCAGGGGCTGCATTACCAGCAGGTCAGGGGAAGTCACCCTTTCTCTCTATTCAGCTCTGGATGCGTGGACAGCTTTGTTCAGTTCTAGACTACAAGTACACTCTGGACCCAGGGCAAGACAGACATGTACATACTGGAACAGATCCAGGGAAGGACCACAAAGATGATGAAGGAAGAGGAGCATCTGACATGTGAGTAAAGGTTGATTCATCCTGGAGAAGAGAATGTTTAGGGGGAATCTTGTCAATGTATATAAATACCTGATCCGAAGATACAGGCAGACTCTTCTCAGTAGTGAGAATGCAAAAGGCAATGTCAGAAGCTGAAATACTGATTCTTGTATTTAAACATCAGGAAAAAGCTTTTTTTAATGTGAGGCTGGTTTAACACCATAATAGATTGCTCTGAGAGTTTGTGGCATCTCCAGCCTTTATGATATCTAACACCTGAGAGGACACAGTCCTGGGAAATCTGCTCTTGGTTGACCCTGCTTTGAGCAGGGAGTTGTACTAGGTGAGCTCCAGAGGTGCCTTCGAATTTCAACAATTTTGTGATTTTCTGGGAATGTGATTCTGTGGATGGAGGTGCCCAGAATTTCTGATTTGCTCGTCATTTTACCTTAGTTTTAGGCCAGATACACAAGGAACCAGAAGAAACCTACCCTAAATGCATTCAACAAACTTCTAGAAACACTGGCATTGATAATTGAATGCCTGAGAGACACCAATGCATGGATTGACTTTCCTGTTCCACACAGTCTCTCAAGAGCCCAAGTAATACTTATCTTGTTGTTGTTTTTTTTTTTTTTTGGTTCAGAGTACTTTATCCAATAGATATATTATCAAGATTTCAAGATTCTATCATCCTCATGTTTTCCTTTCAGTTCCAGTGCCTTTGTATAGCAAACTGCCCAAAGTTGACTTAGTCACACTAATCCGTGGTCTTTACTGTTATGCTGGTCCTGTGGATAAGAAAACTTCAAAATCAATTTTCAGCTTAGCTAGTTCTGTTACCTTGGTTTTACTGGCATTGATTATTCACACTCAAAATCCTTACCAGGGAGAAGAGTAGCTGAGGTCTGTTTTTTCAGCTCTGTAGAGGAAGAAACAATGTTTAAGTGAATGAGTGTTCCTCACATACCACTCTCAAAAAGCAAGACATTGTCAGCTGCAATTAACATCAATGGTGTGGACCGTTTTTCTTATGACGTTGTAAAAGCTGGATGAACAAAACCATTTCCCAACTTACCCTAGACTAAGCCTTACATGTTTTCATAGGACAAATATATGAGAATCTTTGTCCCCTGAAATGTTTTCTAAAATCAGTTTCTTTAAACTTCCAAAGTATAATGAAATACATGTTAAAAAATCCTCTGACTTCAATTGATCAGATTTTCGTTTTCATTAGTCCCTGAATGTTAAATTTGCTTAAGTAGAATTTAAAATAAGCATTCACCAAGTAAGCCTATAAGGCTTATAACTCCCATATTTTATGTGACATCAGAAAAAAATTATCCACTACCTAACAGAGGGGCTGAAAGCTTATTTTTATTTGAGTTTTCCTCCTCAGCTAGTAAACAAATACAAATGGATCAAGTCACCTAGATGTTAGAAAGAATTTTATAAAATTATAGATTTTCTATAAAAATAAAATGTCTCCTTAGTGGTTTTCTTTCTGTTACTTTTTTTTAATATCTTTTTCTTGGAGTACGTATCCACAAAATACTAATTCTCCCAATACATGCATTAGAAAAATTAAAATTGGCTTGAAAGTAAGGTTGAAACTGTAGGATTAAGATATGCATTAAAGACCAGAGAGATATAAGACAATTCCATGATAATTAGAACGGAAATTCAAGATGTTGTTTTGGTTTGGTTTTTTTATCATAAAGGAGACCACCTGTGTTTATTTACTTCTCACACAGAACAAGATATCAGCCTTTATTAAATCAAGAAAGCAACACAAATTCTTTTTGTCTGTAGCACATAGCCTGAAGATAAACAATAATGCTCTACCTGAGTGATAAGGGATGGTTTGTGTCTTTTTCACCCCTCAAATAGAGTAATTCTGTGCCATACTCCAATGAAACTGTCAGCAGCACAACTTGTCTTCCAAGCATTTGAGATTCTTTGTAGTCTAAACCCAGGGTATCTAAAAATAACTCCCTAAATCTAGGGCCATGGGTGGCTCAGTTCCTTTGGAATAACTTTGTGCTGTACAGTGAGTCTCATCTGCAAGTGAGATGAAGTTTCCCAAAGGAGTAGCAGTGATGTCCATCACAGATCTTCCACCCTTCCCGAGCAGTTTGTAATCCCAATGTCATGACTGTTATATTCTCTTCTCCACATTTATCTTTCTCAAAATGGATACAATTTCCAGCAACTGGCAACAGGATTGAAGCACCAAAAAGAAGTTAATATTGCTCTGAATAATTTTTATTCTCTAAGCTTATAGATTCGAAGAAAGTATGTAGGGAAAAGGTAAAAGAAGTAACCTGAAATGCCTAAACCTAATGCAAAATTCCTCCTTCTCTCCCTCCCTTGTTACTGTGTATAATATCTGTTTGCTTAACTTGGTCAACAGACTTTGAGTATATTGTAATCATCTTTGACAAAACAATCTGGAATTTCCTTCTCCTTACAGTGAGAAAACCTTGTGAAAGTTTCTACAGTTGCAATTTAAATTGCCAGTACTTGTTCTATCTCCAGTGTGAATGAAAATAAAATTCAAAACAACGAATGCCAAAACTTTCTTCTCCCTTTTCAGTAAACTTTGATGTGGTTGAAAACTGCTTTTAAGTCTCTCCCTCTCTTTGCGCTTAAAAAAATCCCAAGAAAAATCCCAACACAATGAATTCAAGTCTCCTTACTAGTTTTCTAGGTCTTCAGATTTTTGATCAGAGTTGTCAGTGATGTCTGGAACCTCTCCAAATGTGTCCTGTTTTTCAGAAATACATTTACAATGGAGATCTGGCTGAAGTCATACTTTATTTGAACCATTGGTTTATGTGCTGTGTTATTCACCATAGCCTCAAGAGCTTTACCTGTAGCCAGTACATACAGTGATGTACTTGTACTTCACTTTTGTTTATCTCTCACAGTGCCACGTTTTGCACACAGCCTTGTTGAATTGTGTCCCATTTATTGCATGCCATTTACTCAATCTCAATGTAGTTCTTGACATCAAGAATATATTCAATTTATCAAAGTCGTTTTGAGTTCTAATCTAGCTGTCTACTATATTTACAATTACAGGATTGTACAGCCTCAGATTTCAAAAACTTACTTCTGTTAACCTGTCCAAATTATTTAATGTTTAAATAATTAAAATGTTAGTCTAGAGACTACCAGACCAGCCACAGAACCTTGTAGATCCCGTCTTTATGCATCTTCCCATCTTGATATTGCATTTATTTTTTTAACCATATATTCCTAAGCTGCTTATAGAATTGGGATAGAAGACAGTCAAACCTTAAAGAAACACATTTATGACATACTTGGTTATTTCTTCTTTCATATCCTCATACCCCTTTATTCTGCCAACAAAGGTCTTTCAATGGATTCAACAGTATTTCTTCTTTACTAATCTATGTGTCAAATTCTTATAGCCTTTTTCTTTATATTTATTTATTCCAGGGTCATTATACAGCAGAAGTGGAGCTCCATTGGTCTATAAATAACTGAGGACTCCTTCTCTCCTTTTTATATACATTACGCTGTGTTTTGACTCTTCTGTCTTCTGGAGTCCAGCTATCCTCCATGACTACATTTTCTGGCTTGGCCCTAGACAGTGCTCTAATTTCTCTAAGAAGAATTTAAAGAGAGTATAAAATTATTTTAAAGCAGTTAACTTATTTAGATAGCCTCCAAGATGCTCTTTTTTAATGCCAGCAGACTTCATGCTCCTTTGACATTGATGCTAATTGTATTAGCTATCTAATCACAGTTGGTGAAGACTAAAGCCAAAAACCCATGAAACTTTTCAGATGCATTGGCAACATCTGTCATTAGCCTTCCCTTTCCATTAAGCAGAAAAGTAGATCTTACTACTTGAAAAACTGTGGAATGCTTTAATGTTGCTCTTTTTCTTTCTTTTTCCTTTTTTTTTAGTGACAAGTACTGAAATTTTCTTTTTTTTTTTCCTCCCTGCCGTTGGCTCTTCACTTTTATGTCATTTGTCATGCTTAAGAATTAATTAAGAATTTGGCCAGTTTGTATTGTATATTAATTTCTTTCTTGAGAGTGAAATACTGAAGAGGTAGCTAATGCATCTCACTATTGTGTTCATTCATTTTCTTTCAAGGAGAATCTGAGGTGGAACTTATAAGGAATATTTTTCATTACAGTTAAGGGGAAATTAAGAGACAAGGGAGAAAGGAACTTGTGAGGTAGTGAAAGATTTCACTTCTGTTTCCCATGCTGATGAAAAAAAATTAAATCAAGCCCTGCAGTGGCCGCTCTTCCTTATACTTACTTTGCTGTTCATTTTTTTTGTGTCTTATTTAGGAAACTGCCAGCTGCAACTCCCTTGGACTCTTTTCTATAGTTGTGTTTCCTAATGGGTCTTATTGTTCAGTTTGCTGAGTTATGAAAGTCTCTTTTCTTGAAGTCCACTGTCCTATTTTTCCAGTGTTCTCTTCTCCTCAATTTCTAAAATGTATCAATTCTGCCACTTCAGTGCTCATTCTCCCTTAATTTACCTGCCCCTCCTTATTTTCAGTCATATTCTCCTTTTTGATTAGATCCAAGTCCAGAAGGCATTTGATTTCCACTCAGATCTGTGAAAGAGATAATATTTTGTTCTGATTTTTTAGCTATCTTAGGCACTCAGTTATCTAGGTTTCCTTCAGAGTCCTTGTAGAAACAAACGCCTTCAGAGGCAGTTCTTCCCATCATAAAATAGCAGTCTAGGACAGGTGAAAGGGTCTGATTGCAATAATAGCCTACATGACTAGCTTAAATTCAATGCTTAACTATGAAAATACTAAAATAAATTTAAACGTACCCTGGTTTGCATTTCCTGCATCCTGTTTCATTTCTTTTCCAAAGATGCCCTTTCCTCCTTCTGTTATTACTCTGGGGAATTTCAACAGGTCTGTCTCCCTCCAGACTCCAGATCTCAGAGTGAACATGTGCATCCTGCATCATATAAGGCAAAATACTTTACACATATCTACAACCGATTCAGTCATTTCCTTCTCATCCCTCTTATGACCCTATTATGAATACAGCCTCCCCCTTCAGGAAACCCAAGTACTCTAAGCCTCACCATCTGTACAGCCATATATTTATCTCCAGGATGTGTCTGTCCTTGCTTGGGCTTTTACCCTCTCTGATGGGATTGATAAGAACACCAGCTGAGGCTCCCATTCTCTCACCACCGCTTCAGGATCCCCGCTGGTTTTTATGGCTTTCCCTTGCTTGTTCCTAGAGCAGTGGCATTAGCTCTCAAATGACTGAGCCATGTGCAGGAGGTGTCAGAGGGCTGAACGAGCCTTGGCAAACTTGTGCAATAGCTCTGGTTTGGGCAAAGCCTCTCCATAAGCATTAGGTCATACCAGCAAACCGATGTCTCTGTTATGCAGAGAAGTGAATCACCAGCCACTGCCACCAATCAGTTTCTTTTGTGAGCAGGGGTCATGAACTACTAAGCTGTCAGAGCATGTGGTTTTTCTTCCTTCAGCAATGCAGTTGGTTTCCCTCTCATTGCCAAGACAGTTTACTACTTTTTTTTAAAGCCTAATAGATTGCCAGCTGAGGCTGAAGCTCCATCTGCCAGCAATAGTAGGTCACAGCCAACTTTCTCCCTGTGGAGAAATGTGTTCCTTTGCTTTTGCTGGGGCTTCTGCAGACCTCATCTTCTTTGTTCTTGGAGTCTGCATGTCTAGTACATCTATGAAGTTTTTGCTTTCTCTCATACTTCTCAGCCCACCCTCTCTTCCTGTAATTCTTCCATTTGATTTCTAGGAAATTGCACTTCCTGGCTTTCTGGATTCTGCTAGAAACCATATTCCCTGAAAATCCAGACTGTGACCCAGATAAAAACATCTACAGTTGGGATCCTAGTTGGTCACAGCTCTCCTGAGGGCAGGTAGAGGAAGAGCTGACTGCTGAGACAGCTCTAGCAGAGAGAAGTCACACTCCCTTATTACCTTCTTTTCCACAGCGTGTAAACTCTTGGTTTATTCTAATTTCCTTATGAAGTTCTCTCTTGCTGCCATCTGTTGCTGTTTAAGTGATCCCAACCTTTCGATTGGAAAGGGGGCTTCTAATTAGGTCCCTGATTTAATACTTCAAAGATGAAACTGAAATTTGAATCGAACTGTGATACCCTGTCAGCTGATGTTCTGAAGAGGTTTTAGTCACATTTTACTAATCAGCATTTCTCCATAGTAGCTAACCCTCACAGCTGCTGCCTCTGAGCCACAAGTTAAGACCAGACCAACAGTCTGGATTAAACCTCTGTGCTTAAGTACAATGGTTAACCAGGGCCCCATTTATTTCTGGTACTGACTTCTCCACTGAGCTCAGCAGCATTCCACCCTCCAATATCTCCAGGGGAACACCAAAACTCCCTTATGTTTACATCTTTTATGACACAAACCAAACAAAACAAGGTCAATAGCTTTTGGTAGAGGACATGAAAAGGGATCAAAAGGAAAGCTGCAACTGAGTCTGACATAAGCCATTGCAGTTAATGGGATATTTTATACTAATTTCAGTTATATTCAGAGTAAACTGATAGCTAGGCAACTGCTATTGTATTTTCATATTATGTCAATACATATAATTTAAAAGGAAAGTCCTTTAAAGAAGAGCCGCCTGTGAATCAGGTGTTACTTAATTGTTGATAGACAAAAAAATTGAACAGATCTATTCAAGAAAATCTTCTGAGAACTATTACTAAAAATGTGGCATAAAATCAGGACTATTATTATTTCAGTCAGTAAACTCAGCAGAGTACTTTAAAAAGTTCTTAAAATCTCAGTTTCTAAACAGTCCTCATGGGTCTTTCATCCATCAACTAAGTGGTGGAGATGTGATGATAGAGAAAGATATGGAGAGATTGCAAAAAAAAAGGTAGGAATGTGGCAAAGCTTATTTTCCAGCTTGCTGTGTGATTATTTTTCTATAGCAACTCAGAGTTATGCTCATGGTGTGATAGATTTTCCAGAACAAGATGCAGTTCACTCTCCTGCTTTTTTTTTTTCCTGTTGTCATGTTTTTCTTCATGATTAGAATTAGTATATTTTCTTCTGTTTGACAGGGTTTTAAAATCTTTGGTTATCGCAGAGCTATCAGTAGTCTCAGAATAAAGTTGGTTAAAGGACCAGAGTAGCTGTTGCTAAATTTTATTCATAGGGAGCAGGGGAAAAAGTGGAATTTTAACTCCAGAAATGGTTGCTGGTTTGGTTTTCTTTAACTTTAGAGTGTTACCGCACCCTCAGTTTGGTTCCTCCTCTCTCGTATACGTTTGCATTCTAAGTACAGTTTCTGATACAACCTCACTTTTCTCATGCCTGTCCTATCAGATTTCTGGCTTTCTGCTCAGGAGGAGATAGGGAATAGGAGTTTCCCTGTATTTCTCTGAATCTGATAAAGTGGCAGCATCATCTCAGCTTCTAAAAGCAACTGCTCCTGTACCTACTCTCTGTCTTTTTTCAGCGGCTATATTTTTTCAAATTGCTGTTTTTCTTCTATGCTTAATGTAATTTTTAATGTGTCTTTAATGTGACATGTCATCTTTGTGTCATTGACACTCTTCAAGTTCCCTGAAACTCTCACCAGTCCTAATGGAACACTGTTTTTAGCAGGGATGCACTGTCCTTTTTTTTTTAATTTTAAAATTTTATCTTCTTCTGTTTTTTCTTCATTTACTTTGACCCTTAATTTGTAATTTACTTAGGCAAATTGGTTTTTCCCTCCACTTTTCCTGTCATCTGGCTATGTGCAGTTTTCACCTCTACCTTTCATTGTTTTACTTTTTCTCCCTAAGTGGTCAAGTCTGTTTCCCCCCCACCCCTGCCGTACATTTGCAGGGCCAGTAACTCAAAGCTGACCTTCCTGTGAATTCAACTTGGATTTAGTGCCTAATCCTGCTGCTTCATTTCTCTAGGGACAGATCTCATACGCTTCCCACTCACAGGGGCCTGGAGGTGTGGGTCACCTGGTTGGGAGGGGAGCAAAGTGGGTTGAGCCCAGGGTGTGTTTTTCAAGGTTTCCCAATATCTCCACTCCCTTTGGAGCCTTGTGGAGGCTATTTAGATTCTTTCCAAACTCTAGCACTACCTCCAATATAATGTTTCCTTTCAGTTCTCACAATGACTTTCATCACTTTTCCTCTCATTAGCTGCAGTGCTCTTTTTTCAGCATCCTTTTTGCTTTTCTCCCATCTCCTGATCCCTTAAATCCATAAAAGAGACAAGGCTGTTGAGGAGAAAGACCTGTCGCTGCTGCTTGGCACAGCAGCCTGCAGCTGCACACAGAATAAAGCAGGGCCAGCCTCTCCTGCCCTGAATCAGGTAACAGAATGGTGGCCTACATATGGCACCTGGAATTTTGGATCTGTCAGTACTCTTGGGTCTATCCATGGCCAGCAAGGCTCTCTGGTGTGAGAACAAGTTCCCAGACTAAATTTCAAGGCAAAGAAGAAAGGGGAAATAATAACAAATATAATGATATGTAATTTTTATTTTAATATTGTTCCTCACCACATGTCTAACTGATAATATTCTTCCTGGTATCTTCTATTAGATAGCCCAAAGCCCTTTAGCAGTCTATTTCAAATTGTAAGGTTATTACAACATTTACAGTGTAATACCTTTTCTGCTATTCCCAAAACAGGCAAATAGTGGGCAGTAAAGTTCACAAAACTACTTGTTTAAGGGAAGACTTTAATCTTCACAATCTTGATCACATAGATGTGAAAATAAGAATGATATGTTTCCACATTTCTCATATATTTCTGATCCGGAAGCAATTTTCAAACTGTATCTTGAAG
Source organism: Irena cyanogastra (assembly GCA_013397155.1). Lineage (NCBI taxonomy): Eukaryota > Metazoa > Chordata > Aves > Passeriformes > Irenidae > Irena > Irena cyanogastra. Next base: position 809,477 of record VWZV01005539.1, on the reverse strand, counting down.
TCCATTTTACAGAGAGAAAAGTAGAGAAAGTAGAGAGAAAGTAGAGAATGAGAAGCAGTACAAGTAAAGTTGCTTAAAGATAAGACATTAAAATTGTCAGAGGTAACTGAGGTATAAATCAAGACCATCACCATGTCACTATGTACTTTCTCATTATTGAGAGTTTATTAAAAATGCTGTGGTTAAATGCAATGCACACCTGCATCCAAAGGAGCAACACTATCTTTTCTATCTTACACTTCAGGCTTGTGAACACTTAAAAATTATTGATGGCCTTCATGAAGGGTATTAGAGAGATTTATGCAATGCTATTTCGGTTGTCATGATGTAATGTCAATAGTTGAAGCAACATATGTCCAGGTGGTTTTGATATGTAACATATGCAGTGTTTCAACATTCTTTCTCCTGGAATTTCACAAAAATAATAAAAAAAAAGTAATCTACAGCTGATGCCGGCATGACTCTTTAGCTTAGAAGTCCTGTGAGCCAGGTGTGATGGATAGAAGCTCAGGCCAACTGTGCTTTGCCATTGTTCCAAATGGAACCAAATTCTCGGCCCATTTGGTTTCTGTCTTCTTGTTGGACCGTAACATTCATTGCAAAGTCAATCTTGAATACATCTGACATGACCCCAGTCTGTGTCTCAAGGACGAGAGTGTTTTGACTTTGAAGAGCTCACATGCAAAAAAGACTGGATTTCCAAATGGAGGGTGTGCTTTTATCCATTTTGGAATTTTGAACAATATAATAAAATACAATGTACACTTGATGACAAAATACCACAAGAACATAAAAGAAAGGAGATATCTTTATATCTAAAAAGAAAACCTAACCAAAACCACAAAAAGCAAGACAGAAGTAACAAGGGAATTGAAGAAATACAGAAGATGTTCAGTTCCGACACTGTGGAAGCTTACTGAAATTATAAAAAAAAAGTAAAAGTCAGTGAACCAGTAGAAGAGGTTGGTTGATGATTAGGAGATTTAGTATATATATATGTATATATATATTATATATATACATTCAAGGCATAGTTAGGATATAATTAGGAAGTATAACTGATCTCAGAGCAGTAGGGTTTTGAAATTCCTTCAAATCCTATTTTTTTATGGTTCTGCTTTTTTAATATGAAACAGTTCAGTGTTGAACCATGGTTCAGTCATGACTGGAATAATTTTGGGAAAGCCCCATGCTAAATGCTATTTTAAATGTGGGGTTTTTTCATGATTTGCCTGTACAGGAGTTTACTTTACGTGTTGAAAGCACTGTTGTATTAACTTTTTGTGTTCCCTTTGTGAATTCCTGTTTTGGTGAAAGTAGATGGGGTCAGCAATGCTCAAAGGAGTACAGTTTGAAACCCTTCCTCCTGAGACACTCTGAGGGGTGTCTCTCACTCATTCAGGGACCATTCCCTGGTCCCGAGGGGGTGCATAATCGCAGTTTGGCACAAGGCAGTGAGCCGGAGCAGCGAGGACGCCCTGCAAGAGGGACCGTGCGGCATTCCAGACGAGCTGCCAATGGCACCAAGTAGCAGGCGGCAGTGTCCCCAGGCTTGGCAGAGCGTGCGGGACTCCGCAGCGTGCGCTGCCGTGTGCGGTGCCCGGCGCCGGGGGCTGGGGCCGCCCGAGGGGAGCCTGGAAGCCGCCGGAGGAGCGGAGCGGAGCGGGATGGAGCGAGCGGCCCCGGCTGCCAAACTTGGCTGAGACATTTCACACTGTAAATTTAAAACAGAAATGTGAATACGGCAAAACCATAAGCTGTTTCTGGATGTGTCTCAACAAGAAACGGCTTCTTGCAGAGAGCAGGCAGAAAAGAGGGAAGAATTCAGTATAAAAAAGCCAAAATATGTCTCAGCAGTGGGGCATGAGGGCAAATTGTCTTAAAACCTATTGAGCTCTGCTGAGTGCCTGTTATCAATATTGCTGAGCTATAGCAAAGGAAACCACTTCCATGGGCTCTCTGAGTTATTATTGCTGGACATTACTTTTTTGAAAGTGGGGTCTAGCGCTCTGCAGATAAAATGCATATAGAACAAAAACCAGGGTAAGAGAAGATTTAGTTCCAACACAAACCACCTGATCTGGCAAACAGAGCTGACCTGCCAAGCCTTGTTTGTGAATTACCTCAGTCAGGGCTCCTTAGACTGCGGCTTCCACCCTGCGCCATGCCATGTGCCCTGAGAGCCAGCAGGAGCTCAGGGAGATTCCGCACCAGAAACCGGGAGAAAGAAGCCATGGGTCACTCTCACTGGGGACAGGTTCCAAAACCGGCAGAAAGAAGCCATGGGTCACTCTCACTGGGGACAGGTTCCAAAACCGGGAGAAAGAAGCCATGGGTCACTCTCACTGGGGACAGGCTCCAAAACCAGGAGAATGAAGCCATGGGTCACTCTCACTGGGGACAGGCTCCAAAACCAGGAGAATGAAGCCATGGGACACTCTCACTGGGGACAGGCTCCAAAACCAGGAGAAGGAAGCCATGGGTCACTCTCACTGGGGACAGGCTCCAAAACCGGGAGAAAGAAGCCATGGGTCACTCTCACTGGGGACAGGTTCCAGGCCAGAACAGGTGATAAACAGGATGCTTACTCGGGGAGTCATATCTTCAGAAGGAGTGGGAAATGCTCTCTTAACATGGAGCAAAACCTCTGGTTTTGGGAAAAACTTGCCTGGACATACTATGATCAGCTAAAACATTTCAGTAGATATTTTGGAGGAAATCGTCAAGAATCCTCATGGCAAAAGGATATAACACTCGTATTTTTTAAAAAAAATACATATTTACACGTTGACTTTCACATTTTTTTTTTCCAAGACTAATTTATGCTACTGTGTTATAAAGCTGATTCTTGGACAGCAGAAATCGATAATGTAAACTCTCAAAATCTTAAATACTGCTTTTAGTGCTTTTTTCCAGAATTAGATTTTTAAAATTATTTTTTATTTTTTATTTTATTTTTTATTATTTTTTGAGAATTAGTTTGATATTATTATCTCACAATAAGTTACTAAAAACTAACCTAATAATTTTTAGTTGAAGGTCAATATCCAAAATTTCCTGTCAATATCTATCCAAAATTTACTGTCAATGTCTATCCAAATTTACTGTCAAATTTTATGACTCCCTTTTCTCATGACGTAGCCTCAAATGCTTGAATTTAAGGACTATGTACTGCCTGATGGCAGTAAATTCCTATATAGAAAAATTTACCTGAAAATATTATAGAGCATGGGAATAATTTTTATTAGCTCCATATTTTGTTAAAACATTTTTATGAAGAGAAATTAAATTAACCTCAAGGTAAATTTCATCTCTGCATGACTGTTCATTAATCGGGTTTAGAAATTCAGAAATGTCTGACTTCCAGGAGATGGTGCTGTAGCACTTCAACTGCATTCCTGCTGGCATTCATGTTCAGGTTTCCAACTCCGATAAAAATTTTCTTTTTCACTGTGATTCCTCAGAAAAGCGGGAGCCCCCTCCCTAAAATGCACATATTTTTTTCTCCTCCCAAGAAATCCTTCTTTTTTTTTTACACAAGAAAATATTAAAATCAAGGAAAAAGAACACAAATACTGTCTGGCCATTGATATAGGGATAAGAAAGACAAGGATCAAGGAATGAGATGTAAGATCAAACTGCTTATTTTAGACCTGTCTCAAAACAGATTTTAATTCAGTTCTGCTGTTTTGATTGATCTGCTTCTGAAGGTTCTGTACCTGAAGTTTTTGCGTGAGCTAGTCCCAGTTCAACAATATTTAAATCCAGATTTTCATTTTAGCCTATCTTTTCTCCTAGACTATCCTCAGCTATTAATTAAAAATGTCATCTCTGAAGGCACACTTGTCTTTCACCTATAGTCCCTGTTTCAGCAGCTCCCATGGAATGAACCCACTGCCTGCTCCAAAAAATTAATAGCAGGGAAAAAATAAACTCAAGGAGAGTTTATTAATAATAGAAGGGGAAAAAATAAACTCAAACTACTAAACGAAATATCAGAAAGATTAAAAAGTTAACTACAATTACTTTAAAAAAAATAGATTTTAAAAAATATTTATTTAAAAGCTCTTTCCTCTCCCATTTGCCAGACTATAGCCTTGATTTATGGCTCTGCAAACCTGGGCAGTACAGCCTGCAAGAGAGATAATTTGGGTCTGAAAATGAATTCTATAGCTGTGGCATTGCAGATGTGGAAAGCCTATCAGTGCTGGAAAAGCATGGTATCTTTTTGCAGCATGCTGCCCTAACTTTTGTCTTGTAAGTGTCGCAGGAAACCAGGAGTCCTGGACACAATCCAGCATCTACATTTCTGTTTGCTTTATGCAGATCACTTGGAGTTGTATTTTGGGAGTTTTCTTT